>CM053758.1:34880997-34898437 GCA_028658305.1 Pachyuromys duprasi | reverse complement strand
TTAATAGGAAAATCATCTTACATAAAGGTGACATTTACAGATGTGTTATAGCTATCTTAAACAACAGAAATGTATATATATATATATGCACATATATATATATCCCAATCAGTATATTAAGGTAGTATTTAATGTTATTCCTGATTTAACTGAATTCATGAATGACTCCCATTTTCTTTCTCTAGGGCATACAGCTCTACTTTCATCTCACTGATAAATTTTCCCAGAGGTTCTCAACTTTGTAGATATGCTTCACTTATTGCTCTTCTTCAACAATGTATAAATACATATTATTGATTTTGTACTCCAAGACTCATGCTTTAGATCCTTAGTGCCAATCTGAGCCATTAGGCTGGCATGTTGACATGTGACATCAGCCTTAAAACCTCTGTGCTTTTATAACTGGGATAGTCAATAATTTGCTGCATTTATTCCATCCTATACTGCATGCCACTGCTATAAGACTATGAGAATCCAAAGGGACTGTGTTTTAAGTGTCCCTGAATGAATCTGTCTTTGAGACACAAGTAGATATACTATTATATAATTTCTCTTCCTTGCTATAATAAAACATGTACCAATGCATCTTAGGAGATAGAAAGTTTTCTTTTTTTCTTATAGATTATAGACCACCAACTGAGGGATGTTATGGCAAGAGCTCAAACAGGAAAGAATCAGAATTAATGAAGGAATTCTGATTGCTGGCTCCCTCACCCATCCTTAGCTAACTTTTTTATACAGCTGAGGACCATATGTCCAGGGAGTGATGGTGGAAACAGTAACTTGTGCACCCTATATGACAATCCCTTACAGATAGACATTCCCACAGGCCAATTTGATCTTGGCAATCCCTCAATTGTGATTCCTTTCAGAAGACTCTATGCTTTGTCAAACTGACAGTCAAAGCTAATTAGGACACCTATACAGAAACCAAAATGTACAAAAAATAATGGGAGTATGTAAGAGTTCTCCAAAGAGTTAGCTTCTTTGGGTCTTTGGGATGTAGCTCAGTTATCTTGTAATGCCTGACTAATATCTGGTTATAGATGAGTACATACCATGTGTGTCTTCCTGGATGTGGGTTATTTTACTCAGCATTATCTTTCTCATTTCATCTATTTACCTGCAAAATTCAAAATTTCCTTGTGTTTAAAAGCTGAGTAGTATTCCATTGTGTAAATGTACCACCTTTTCTTTATCCATTCTTTGGTTGAGGGATAACTAGGTTGTTTTCAGTTTCTGACTATTTCAAATGAAGCTGCTGTTAACATAACTGAGCAAGTGCTCTTGTAGTATGGTAGAGCTTCTTTTGGATATATGCCCAGGAGTAATATAGCTGGGTTAATATAATTCCAATTTTATGAGAAAATGCAAAATTGATTTACAAAGTAATTTTACAAGTTTGCATTCCCACCAGCAGTGGAGGAGTGGTCCCTTTGCTCCACATCCTTGCCAACATGAACTGTCATTTGAGTCTTTGAAATGAGTCTCTGACAGGTATAACGTGGAATCTCACAGTCATTTGATTTGCATTTCCTGGTGACTAAGGATGTTGCACACCTCTTTAAGTGCTTCTTGACCGTTCGAGATTCCTTTTTTGAGAATTCTCTGTTTAGAATTGGGTTATTTGATTTTTTTGATGTCCATTTTCTTGAGTTCTTATAGATTTTGGATATCAGCCCTCTGTCAGATGTGGAGTTGGTAAAAACCTTTTCCCTTTCTGTGGGCTGCTGTTTTGTTTTTAACTGTGCAGTGCCTTTGCCTTACAGAAGCTTTTTAGTTTCTTGAGGTCACATCTCACTGAGAATGGGAAATAGATAAGACATTGGGGGTCAGTGGAAGGAGGGGCCTGCATGTGGGAGGGGTGGGGATGGGAACAGGAATAATAGGATGTGGGAAGTTCAGAGGGAGAGTTACTGGCAGAGAAAACTGGAATGAAGTGGGCCTCTCTGCAATGAGGTTAAAAAAAAAAACCTAGGCCAATGGGAACTCCCAGGAATCTATGAGGGTGACCCTAGCTAAAACTCCTATCAATGGAATATATGGAGCATTAATTGGCCATCTCTTATAACCAGGTAAGACTTCCAATGGAAGGATTGGAACACCAACCAACCACAGAATCTTAGACCTATTATTTGTCCTACAAGATGTTCAAAGGTAACAGATGGAGCAGAATTTGAGGGAGGGATCATCCAGTGACTGGCACAACTTGAGGCCCATGGCATGAAAAGAGAGCCTATACCCAATGCTATTAATGATATTCAGATATGCCTGTAGACAGAAGCCTAGTTTAACTGTTATCAGAGAGTTTTCACCTAGCAACAGATGAAAACTAATGCAGAAACCTACAGACAAACCTTAAGTGGAACTAGGGGAATCCTGTGGCATGTGGGAGGAAGAACTGAAGGACCCAGAGGGGTCAAGGACACTACAAGAAAACCTGAAGAATCAACTGACATGGGCCCATAGGGACTCATAGAGATTGAACTGCTAATCAGAGAGCATGCATGTGACTGACCTAAGCCCTCTTCATATAATATATGCCAGCTGTACAGCTGGGTCATCATGTAGGACTCCTAAAATAGGAATAGGTGCTGTCTCTGTATTCATTGCCTGCTTTTGAATCTGTTTTCCATAACTGGGCTGCTTTATCTAGTCTTGGTAGAAGATGATGTGCCTAATCTTACTGCAACTTAATATTCCAAGGCTGGTTGCTATCCATGGGAGGACTCTCACTTTCTGAGGAGAAGGGGAAAAGGGGTGAATCGGGTGAAGAGAGGTGTAAGTGAGAGGGAAGCATTGGGAGAAGAGGAGGAAGGGAAAGGTGTGATCACGATGCAAAGTAAATACTTGCTTAATAATAAACAAACTTCAACTCCTTAAAAAATTTCTGAAGTTCTGAATTACAGAATGCAATGCATTCACCAACATGTATAAAGTGTAAGTGCACAACAAGGAAGGTTTTCAATGTGACTACACATTATTTGATAAGCTTTAGAATTAGGTAAAAGTAAATATAACCATCCACCCGAGTTTTCCATTTGCAGTCTGTGTCAAATGTCCCCAGGTCCCTTTCAAATTCTTGACTTTCTAAATGGATCACAACATCTGTAGGGTGTTTTCTGATGTATTGGATCCTCTATTTGTAGACACTGGATGATACATACTAATGAGTAGACTGTGGAAAGACTCAAGGTCAACCAAGCACCATAACACTGGAGTCCCTTCCCAAAGGCCACATGGAAACTTGTTCCACATCACCACGAGTATTTAAAAACCTGTGGTAGATGCTGTCCAAAAAGGGGTGCTCCCTCTCCTGCAGTCCCAAGTGGTGTCAGTCACACTTATTTGTCCTTCCTGGTTAAGTGATTCAGACTACACCCTTCCCATAAAAAAAAAAAAGTTGTCAGAATAAAGCAGTATTCAACCTAAATTGCAAATAAACTAACCTGACAAAACAGGTAACTTCTGGCACAAGACTTTACATGTTCAGAACAAGACACTCATCATCACCACAGCTAGGCTGAGACCCTGGCCATACAAATTTTCTCACATCATGCAGAAAACTCTGTGAGCTCAGTTTATTTTCTAGAAGCCAGCAACTATTGCAAGCCGAGTGCTAAAAGACAGCCTTTCTCTAGAAACTTAGAGGGAGTAAAGAATCAGAGTGTGGGCCCAGGGAATAAATTGGATGGAGGAAAGGGAAGGTAAAAAATGAAGGAATTATATTTTAATTAAATGAAAGAATGGAAGAAAGGAAGGAAGAAGAAACGAAGGAGAAAGAAAAGGTAGTCAAAGAAAGAGAAAGTCCTCGTTTGCTCAGTAACCTTGTGACCTTCCTGGTCTCCCTTGACTTTCAGTGCTCCACTTTCCATAGTATAACACAATTTATTTTAGCTCCTGTAAGTTGCCTTCTTGTGTGTTTCATCTTTGTACTAGATGTTTTATAGACATAGATATTGTTTAGCTCATTTTCTTCTTTTTACCATTTCTATTCATTTTTTATTATTATCATTTATTCAAATTTACTCTATTTGTATCCCTGCTGTGGCCCCCTCCCTCTTCTCCCAATACCACCTTCCTTCCCTCTTCTCCCCCTAAGATCCTCCTCTAGTGCACTGATAGGGGAGGTCCTCTTGTATTTCTATCTGACCCTAACCTATCAAGTCTCATCAAGAGTTCCTGCATTGTCTTCCTCTATGGCCTGGCAAGGCTCCGTCCCCCAGGGGGAGGTAATCAGAGAACCTACCACTGAGTTCACGCCAGAGAAAATCTCTGCTCCCTTTACTAGGACAATCACTTGGAGACTGAGTTTCTGATCTACATCTGAGCCTGGGTTTTAGGTCCTCTCCATGCAAGATCCTTGGTTGAGGTATCAGTCTATGCAGGGCCCACAGGGCTCAGTTTTATTGGCTCTGTTAGTCTCCTTTTGGAGCTCCTGTCCCCTCCAGGTAGCTCATTTTCTTCTAATAGTCATTAAATGAGAAATGGTCATGTGTTGGGTGTGGTCTGGTGCTATCTATTTTAACATTAACTACTGCCCTCCAAGATCTTGTCTCTGCTCAGAAGAGCACGTTCTCATATAAACCTATCCTTGTTTTGTAAACTCGCCTAAGTTGTTACACCTAATTGGTTGATTAAACAACCTATACCTGGGCAGGGCAGAATGTAGTGTCACTAAGCTTTCCAAGATTTAGGGTTCAAGTTAGAATTATGGGAATCAGACAGACAGAAAGAGAAGAGAAATGAGACTGCCACAGTGGGTTAGTGAGGAGGAAAAACCACGTGGGCTGAGAGGAAGGGCTCCAATAATGGTGTGAAAAGGCTCAGCTGAGAAATGCAAGCAAGTACCATGGTATTATGGATGGAAGATAGAACAAATGAGGAGGATTAAGGTAGATGGCACTTGATAGGGAGTAGGAGATGGATGGTGAGGGTATTGAGACAGACTAGGTAAAATATCTGGTACAAGGAAAATAAGGTAATTATAAAATCTAACAGTTGTCCATGTCTTATTATTTGTGATAGTAGGTTAAATAATACTGCTGTGATAATCTTAGGGCTAATAATACACATCCTATAGTTTGACACTCAATGTTTCTATTTATTTATTTATTTATTTATTTATTTATTTATTTATTTATTTATTTATTTATTTATTTATTTATTTATTTACAACAAGAGTCAGGTTCATGAGAACCTTGCAGTATCATCACACCATAATTTGCGAAATTTCCTACTAATGGTATTCTACTTGAGAAACATGTACAAAGGTAAGTCTATGTACAGGGACCTAACCATCAATTATCAAGTCCAGGAAAGTAGAATTAATAAAACATGTCCCAGGACCAATGTTTCACCTTCAAACTGACAGGTAGCCCAAGTTTAGTCGTTGCTTCTGCTACCATGTAAAGGAAAGAGAAGCACACAAAGCCTGGTGATGCTGACCCACTTCAGAAGGCATGTGCCTGCTTGAATGACAGGAAGAATGGCAGCATGAGGCAGACATGGTACTGCAGAATGAGCTAAGAGGTCCACATCTGGATTGGCATGCATCAGAGAGAGTCCCACTGGGCCTGGCTTGAGCTTCTGAATCTTCAAAGCCCACATCCCAGTAACTCATTACTTCCAACAAGGGCACACCTCCTTCAAAAAGGTCACATGTCAGGATAGTAACAGTCCCTATGAACCCATGGGGACTGCCATAATATAGCTTGAATTTGGAGAGAATTCTTACAATACAGTCTCAAATGCACTATCCCTGTCATGATCAGAATAGACTGAATCTATCAACTGTAAACCACCCGCAAGTAAATGTTTTCCTTCATAGGAGTTACCAAGTCACGGTGTCTCATAGCAGAACTAAAACCATAACTAAGATATATGGTCTTTTCGTTTTCATTTCCGTATGTACTAAAAACCATCTATTTTTTCTTAATAAGAAAAGATATATTGAAGGAATAATGTCAAAGGTCTTCCTAATTAATTGGTAGTAGTTACTATAAAACCTGCCATATTCATTAGGATTAATCTAATTCTACCTTTGATCTCTATGTTGTTACATAGAATTAAAAAAATTTCACAAAACATATACATGTGCACACACACACACACAGAAAGAGAGAGAGAAATATATAGATAGAGGTATCATTTAATTTTTATCTCAACGAAGCCTCACTCCAAAGCAGGATTTTTTCCCACAGACTATCTAATTTAACTTTAAAAAATTATTATTTACAGTTTATTCACTTTGTACCCCCGTTGTACCCCCTCCCTCATCTCTTCCCAGTCCCACCTTTTTTCTCCCTTATCTCTCTCCCCTTGTCCACTGATAGGTGAAGGTGTCCTCCCCTAATCGTCTGACCCTAGTGCATCAGATTCCATCAGGACTGCCTGATCCTCTTCTTCTATGGGCTGGCTCGGTTGTCCCACCAGGGAGAAGCACTCAAAGGGCAGGCAACTGAGTTCATGTCAGAGACTGTCTCTTAGCCTCTCACTATGGTGCCAACACAGAGACTGAGCTATCAACAGGGGGGCCTAGGTCCTCTCCATGCATCATCCTTGGTTGGTGCACCAGTCTCTGTAGAACCCCCTGGGCTCAGATTATTTAGCCTTGCTGGTCTCCTTGTGTGGTTCTTATCCCCTTCATATACTTCTGTCCCAATTGTATTTCATAATACTCTCTCTTCTCTTCCCTAAGTTTAGCTGTGCCTCTCAGCAACTGCTTCAATCCCCTGCTGGGTGGAGGCTTTCAGAGCACATATTTTGTTCTCTCCTTTCTATTGCTTCTGGTGTCTATTATGTTTGCCATTCTAAGTGAGATCTAACCCCCCCCCCCCAAGATCTTCACCAACCTTACATCTAAAGAGGGCTAATATCCAGAATATATAAAGAACTAAAGAAATTAGACACCAACCAAACAATTCAATTTAAAATGGCTGGCTCTTTGACCCCCACCCCCACCGGAGGGAGGAGCAGCCCTGGTAGGCCACGGAGAAGGACTTTGTAGCCAGGCCTGAAGATACCTGATAAGCTAGGATCAGATGAAAGGGGAAGAGGTCCTCCCTATCAGTGGACTTGGAAAGGGGTAGGGAGAAGATGAGGGAGGGAGGGTGGATTGGGTGGGAATTAGGGAGAGGAATACAGCAGGGATGCAAAGTTAATAAACTGTAACTAAAATGAAAAAAAATTAATTAAAAATAAGGTACAGAGATAAGAAGAGAATTCTCAACAGACAAATCTGAAAAGGCAGAGAAACACTTAAAGAAATGCTCAACATCCTTTGTCATCAGGGAAATGCAAATCAAAATGACTTAGATTCCATCTCACACCCATCAGAATCATTAAGACCAAAACTCAAGTGACAACACATGCTGGAGAGGTTGTTGGAAAACGGGAAACCTCCTCCACTGCTCATGGTACTGTAAACTTGTACAACCACTTTGGAAATCAATCTGGTGCTTTCTCAGAAAATTGGGGATAGCATTGCCTCAACATCCAGTTACACCATTCTGGGGCATATACGCAAAAGGTGATCAACCATTCAACAAGGACATTTACTCAACTATGTTCATAGCAGCTTTATTGTAATAGCCAGAATCTGGATTCAACCTAGATGTCCCTCAGTGGAGGAATAGATACAGAAACTGTGGTACATTTACACAATGGAATACAACTAAGCTATTAAAAACAGGGAAAACATGAAATTTGCAGGCAAATGGATGGAACTAGAAAAGATCAGCCTGAGCAAGGTAACCCAGAAACAGAAAGACACTCATGGCATTCACTTACTTATAAGCAGATGTTAGCAGTGTAAAATAGGATAGCCATACTAAAATCTACATTCCCAAAGAAGCTAAACAACTGTTATCATTTTAAATTTGTGTGGCATTATTTGATGACTATCTCACCTCCCCTCTCTGCTCAGGTGAGTGAAAGCAAAACTCCCATTTCATGCTGCTCTGCACATAACACTTAAACCTGAATGCTTATGACTATTAGAGTCTGCTGACAGTGTCCTTTTGCAGCACAACCCTCAAGGGGGGTAGGAAGGGAAGGAGTGAGAGTGCCAAGCTACTTAATTTCATCACAGCTGTACTTGTTGAAAATTGGCCCAGCTATGAAGCAGAGCAAGGAGAATATGGGAGGCCGTTTTATTTCTCTTTTAATGTCATAATAAAGCATGCCAAGTTACAGATGCAAACACAGGTTATAGATATGGAAGAAAACTTATCTAAAAAGTAGCAGTGAAAGAACAACAGATCAATAACACACAAATCACTGTGTATATGCAGTACTATGCAAAGAGGAGCTCCTGGTTACCATAACTACACTGATCTACTATTATACATGCATTAAACTCAAAAACTTAAAGACCTGCAACTTCCAGCATCAGAAATTTAATAGATGAAGCACAGTTTTTAACCTAGACATAAATTATTTTTGCTCTATTTTAAATCTGTTTTTGTTTCCCAACTCACCCAGCTCCATGCCTTTTCACTCTCTGTAAAAAAAAAACAAAAGAACAAATAACACAATAACACACAAAACACACCCAATATAAAACCACAAGAACTAGAATAAAATATATACACGTAGAAGACTAATAAGACACAAAAATGTCCAAAGAAATATGGATCAGAAAGTTAAAAAAAAAGTAGCAAGTTAGTTTTTGGAAGCACATTCTTTTTAAATTCGTTGTTTAGTACTACAAACATACAATTTTGAAATGACCGATATTACACTAAGAAGAAGAATATTTTAAAAGAACTCTTTGGAAAGGCATAAAATTGGCCATACTGCCTCAAGGACCACTTTTAGAAATAAATTTAAATTGGTTGTAATCATTTTTCATTTTATATATGGATGAAATTATCATTCTAACATTTTTATAGTTTTGCGCCTTATTTTGTATGGGCCAATTTTCCTACTTTGGAATAGCTCTACACGGACACTAAATAATACACTAAAATAAATACAGCCTCAAAATGGGATTTGGAAATTATTCACTCCTGTAAACCTTCAAATTTATAGAACAACTACTGTCAAAATTGGTTTTTCAATGTATATCATCCTGGAAACTTCTCTTCTGGGGAGTTTTCCCATATTTATGTAGTTTAAAATATATAAAAAGATAATAAAGCATAGGCAAATGGCAATGAGGGAGAGGGGCAGAGTGAGGGCAGATAGAGACAGAGTCCTTGCTTGGACTATTGATTTCTTAACAGATTTTATTATTTATTTCATTGAGGTTGATTGAACATTTGAAAGCTAGAAGTCTTATTATTGCCCAAGATGCAAGTTGCTGAATACTGAGGACATTTTTGCATTTTATATGTTTCTGACATATAATAGGTGCTTTAATATGTGTGTGGGGTGTACAAGTGTAAGATCCTTAGAGTTTACTTTGTTGAACTTTTAGTATCATCTCAAGCTTGTTAAGTGGGCCTGTCTCTGTCTTTCTTCCTCTGCCTCTGTCAGTGTCTCTATCTCAGTCTCTGCCTCTTTGTCTTATCAGTCTCTGTCTATCTATCTGCCTGCCTGCTTCCTTCTCTCTCCTCTCTTTCCTCTTCCCCCCCCCCTCTTTCTGTGTGTGTGTGTGTGTGTGTGTGTGTGTATGTGTGTGTGTGTGCTAATACCCATAGAATCCAGAAGAAGGCATTAGGCATTAGATCTCCTGGAGATAAAGATACATGTGGCTAATCCTCTGCTACCACATTTTGCAGTGGTATTGTTGACCACTGACACATCGGTCCAGCTCCTTATTCTTGCTCATTATTAAAAGCTAAATTTACAGAACTATAATTTTAAAATATATTATAAGAAATACATATTCCTGGGGTTGGCAGCCCATAGGGTGGATCATAGTCCTTCATCTCTAGGATGTTTATAAGCTGCATCAACCTGCTGCCATGTTGTATCAAGTGGTATAAACACTCGGTTGACAAGTGAATCAAACAGATACGTGTGGTGCACAGATCACAGCCCACTCATCCACAGAGTTATTGAACGCCAAATATAACTACTTACAATTTGCCAAACTTGTTTTGAAAACTTGATTGGTTTAATGTGCTTGTTGGTAACCACCTTTTCTAGGATGGAGAAGTCTATCACAAACCATTTCTAACCTTAAACTAATAATGAATTCTACTTATACTGATACATAACTATGTATTTTTAGAATGCATTTATGGTTATTATCACTATAGAGCATGGAAGGCATTTACTATTTCCATAAAATATTCAGAAAATCAAAGTTCAGGGAATGTATGTTACCACATAAATTATAGGAGGAAATTATACAGCATGTGATCATCAGTGGCTAACATGCCAGGACTTTATTTCCACTGTCTATAGCATCCTCATAACGCATCTGCAAGATAGTATTGTTGACCTTTTTACAGGCTGGGGGTGGATCAAGCCAATAAGTTTACATTAGAGGATTAGGCTATGCTAACTACAAATTAAGTGAACTATATGGATAATATTCATTCCCCTTTGCTATATTCCTGTATCAGATGAATAAAAGTGTTTTATCACCATGTTGTGAAGACTAGATATCAGCAGGAATTAAGTGTCTCCTTAAGGAGACACATTTCCCCAAATCGTGTAAGAGCAGGTCAATGTGAGAAAAGAAAGTTAAGAAAATATACATAATAACAGATTTTCGCTCATGCACGCATATGGGACGCCATGTTTTAACAGATCCATAGCATTTTTCAGTTAAAGAATGCTTTAAAGATCATTTCTCTTGAACCTTTAAGAAAAGACTTATAGAGACACTGCAGTTTTGAAGTCATGGGACCAAGATTTTCATACATGTAATGAAATTTCTTGGTAAAATCTCTAGCAATGGACTTACATGCAGACACTGCACTATTTGTGTTTCCTCTGTTGCTCATAAATAATTTCACTTTTAATATTTTATACATGCAACAAATTTTTATGGTGTGGGCTCTCTTTATTCTACATAAAAATATTTTGGAATCAAGTTTAACAGCATTTTAAGGCTAAGTCACAAGAAAGTCTGTAAATCCAAGGCCACCTTCTCTTGCATAAGTACAGCCTACAGAATTGCATAGCCTAGGAACATACCTTTAAAAATATCAATTAAAATATTTTTGATTTTAAGGTATTTACAATATGTGTATCTTTGTTTTAGTGTTGATTCGCTTGTGGAATAATGTAGAGTCCAAAGAGCATGAAAAGCATGAGGATCAGACAGAATTTGGAGGATTAAACCATGACCGTGTGTTAGAGACTTTACCACAGAGTATAGATCTTGTCTTTAATGAAATGTCACATGAAGAGAGCTAGACCATACACTTAAAAAAACATTAACTTGCTCATAAACAAATTGTTTCACTGATAATATAGCTAAAATACTTTAAAAGAAGACCCAATTGACCTCTATTGACTGGCTTTGAGTACTGATACACTGAAAGATTTTTTTTTCTGGGTCAAAACACACCACAAGTATGATGGAGAGAAGCAAACAGTGGTTGACAGAGTAGCAAAGAAACACCCAGGAAGGGTGTTATTAACAGAGCCAAGGAACCACAATACATGATTTCCCATACAAGGTAATCAACAGTGCTCAACCTGTGTTTAAACAATATCAGTATTACCCAGAAACATAGTGTTGCATAACTAAAGAGTACACACTCCATGCTTAAAACAACTGGCCCTCAAACCAAGCTAGATGCTTGACCTCAAACAAGAGGCTTAATCTAATTTTCTATCAACATGTATAAAATAAACCTAGATGACACTTGAAGATTTATAAACTAAATAGGCAGAAATATTCATGAAACAAGGCACGACAATGACAGCTGCTCAGCAGACATTATTTTCTAGGTATATCTTCTTTTATCTCTATAGGAGTCTCTCCCAGAATACATATATATATATATACATATATATATATATATATATATATATATATATATATATATATATATATTCTAAAGAACTATAATACAAAAGGAAAATTTCAAATGGAAAGGTGAGACTCTTACATGGCCACATTTCCCCAACATTAATGTGTTGTTCACATACTAAAACCAAGAAAGTCTGCACGACTCATCCCATACTCTACATCCATTGTTGTTAAAGTGAATCTTTTTGACCAATTGATATAAATTTATGACAAATCTTTGTTTTAAATAATTAATAAAGGCTTATGAAAAGCCCATCTGAAATGTAACTATAATTAAAGCTTGACTCAGATTTTTTTGTTGTTGTTTTCATTGAGTGAAATTCTGCCTATGGAGCCATGAGTGCTCTGTCTCCAGGGGGAGTATCGACTTCTCTGTGTGGTTCCCACATACTTGCCTGTAATCTCCTCACCCAAGATCTGTAAGCAACCTAATGAACCCACTGCTTCCCTGAATGGACTGTGATGGCACTATAGTTTGTAGTTGGGTCTTTAAAAAGAGGAGGTAGGTGTTATTTAAATAATTTCAGAGAATTAATTCTCATAACAATATAAAAAGACAGGCCAGGAACTACTTCCCTGGCAGAGGTCAAGTTCATCCTACACAAATACTGGTCTGTAACCCTTTCATCAAATATATAAGCAGACGAAATTCATAGCTTCCACCCACTTCTCAACTAAACAACCAATACCTACATGAGTTAGGTATTGGCTGTCTCTAGAAAGCCACATGCACATAACAAATAGCCTTTGTAGATTGGGGCTTTTGATATTTAGCTTGTCTCTCTTTTAAGAAAGCTGTCATGAAGTATAGGTTTAGAGTTGAGGAAGTTAAAATTTATTGTGTGTGAAATGAGAAAGTTTTAAAGGATGTTGAAAGTGGTATTATTTGACAAATGTAAAAATAATCACAGTTTTCTCTATTTGAGTAAGACTTAGGTGAGTGGAATACTGAAATTACAGAATCTGTTAGGAAACTTCAACAGCACCTGAAGGCCCAGATGATGTTGTCTGAATTAGAAGGGACTTAAAGGACAGAGTGAGAATTTCACAAAAGATGGATTATATATGGAACAGTAAAAGGAGAGAGGGATGAAGGATCTGCTGTTTTGTGGTAAACGCAATAGGTCTTTAGATAGGCAGCTTTCATGGATTTGAAAGGGATTATGAACAAAAGAAACAGAGATATACACATTCCACATTTGGATGATT
Organism: Pachyuromys duprasi; assembly: GCA_028658305.1. Lineage (NCBI taxonomy): Eukaryota > Metazoa > Chordata > Mammalia > Rodentia > Muridae > Pachyuromys > Pachyuromys duprasi. The sequence continues at coordinate 34,885,290 of CM053758.1, read as the reverse complement.
TGTCTAAAGAGTTTGATAAGCAAGAGAGCAGAGAGTGTTTGTGAAACTGATGAGCTGAGTTCCAACACTAGAACACTAGAACCTTCTTTCTATGGCAGAAAGAAAAAAACTAACTTCCTCAAAATTTCCTGTGATTTCTATACATATGGTATACATACACAAGTGTTCCTGCCTGTATACAATGATATCACACATACATACATATAAATAATAGTAACAATAACTTAACATAATAATTCAAACAACAAACAACAGCCTACAGATTGAGAAAGGACTTTTACCAACTCTATATCTAACAGAGGGCTAAAATCCAGAATACATAAAGAACTTAAGAGGTTAAACACCAACAAAACAAGGAATCCAATTTTAAAAATGGGGTACAGAGCTAAACAGAGAATTCACAATAGAGTAATACTGAATGACAGAGAAACACATAAAGAATTGTTCAACGCCCTTAGTAATCAGGGAAATGCGAATCAAAAACACCCTGAGATTTCACCTGACACCCATCAGAATGCCTAAGATAAAAAACTCAAGTAACAACACATGCTGGAGAGGATGTGGAGAAAGGGAAACCTTCCTCTGTTGCTGGTGGGAATGTAACCTGTACAATCAGGTATAGTGCTTCCTCAAGATCCAGCTATACCACTCCTTGGCATATATCCAAAATATGCTCAAGTATACAACAAAGATACATGCTCAACCATGTTCTTAGTAGCTCTATTTGTAATAGCCAGAATCTAGAACCAACCTAGTTGTCTCTCAGCAAAGGAATGGATACAGAAATTGTGGTACATTTACAGTGGAATACTGCTCAGCAATTAGAAACAAGGAAATCATGAAATTTACAGGCAGATGGTGGGAACTAGAAAAGATCATCCTGAGTGAAGTATCCCAGAAGCAGAAAGATACACATGGTATATACTCACTTATAAGTGGTTATCAGATTTATAATATAGAATAAACATACTAAAATCTATACTCCCAAAGAACAAAACAACAAGGAGGACCCTAGGAAAGATGATGAATTCTCATTCAGAAAGACCAACAAGGTAGACACGGGAAGGAGGAGAAGACAGGGAACAGGCCTGGAGCCTACCACAGAGGGCCCCTGAAAGAGTCTGCTGATTGAGATATCAAAGCAGAGGTGGAGAGTCATAGGCAATGTTTGGGCAGAGTGCATGGAATTTTATGAAAGAAGCATGAGATAGAAAGACCTGGAGACCATGGCAGCTCAGTGTCCAAGTGGGTTGCCTAGTAATGGGAACAGGGACTGTGTCTGACATGAACGCTTTGGCCTGCTCTTTTATCACCTCCCCTAAGGCAGGTGAAGACTTGCCAGGCTATAGAGGAAGACAATGCAACCACTCCTAATGATACCTGATATACTAGGATCATATGTAAGGGGAGGAGGACCTCCCCTATCACTGAACTGGAGGAGTGGCATGGGTGGAGAAGAGGGAGGGAGTATGTGATAGGGAGGGGACAAGAGAAGGGGCTACAGTTGGGAAAAAGTGAATAAACAGTAGTAAGTAAGTAAGTAAGTAAGTAAGTAAGTAAGTAAGTAAATAGACCTGGAAGGGACAGCAGCCCCAAAAGGAGACTAATAGAGAAAACAAAACAAAAACCAACCAAACAAACAAAAAACTGTGCCCTGGGGTCCTTGTAGAGACTGATACCCCAACCAAGGATCATACATGGAGAGGACCTAAAACATATACTCAGATGTAGCCCATAGATATAGTCTCCAAGTGGAGCACTGGCTTGTGGGTAGTTTCTGAGGTTAGCAAGGGATATCAGCTGAGGGAATTCACCATCAAAGTCTCTTTGAGGAGATGAATGATACATCCTAATTATAGCCTCTTTCTTTGAACTCTTCTGGTAGACAGATTGGAATCTGCAATTGCACAGGCAGAAGAAGGGGAGTGTTGCTAAAATATTCAGCTTTTACTGTACTTTGTTCTCAAACCTGTCAAGAGCAGGGCCACTGCCAAGCAATTAATACATTTCTTGAAGACTAAAAGTTAAAAAGTATTTCCTCTATGTATGTTTTGTGTATATTATGAAATATTTTACCTAATTTTTAAAAAAGTGTTTTGTGTCAGACAACAGATTATTTTTTCTTAAGAATAATTCTCTGACACTGTTCTGAAGCATGGCAATGATACATGTGCAGCACTCAGTAATGCTTTCTGATAATTTGGTTCAACTTTTCTTGGCGAGGAAAATATGGATCAGCTCCCTTCCTATTTTCAGTCATTCTGTTTTCTCATCCTCTGAATCTAGTTAAAAGAAATATGTTTTCACAGGATCCAAGCTATAAGGTAAAACACTATGAATGCTGTATATTAGCAATGAATTGAAATAAAGAGTAGAGAGTCTAAATTCACTGTATCCCATATTCTCACATTATTGTCAGTGGTCCATCTCCATCAGCACCACCTAGCGTTTCAGTTTCAGCTCTTATGTACTTGCATTGTCTTCCCTACCCCGTCCTGAGTCATATCCAAAGAATAAATAACGCCAATTTTGATAGTAAATATTTAATATGTGTCTTCCAGTCATTCCACACTTTCAGAGAGTACTTATATAGGTAATAATCAACTTTCATAAATCATGGGTTAATATCGCCTATAAACAACAATTCTCCAGTTCTGACTTGCCATAAAGCAAACAGAACCAAATGTGGCTAGACAAAGACTTCCAAAAGAGAATATATTACATGTAGAAGAAAATCATGCGAGAGGAGATCCAAGATGGCTGCCATGAGAGAACACTGTGTCTGAGGAGTAGGAGACTGAACTCTGGGACCTAAAACGCCAGCATTGTGAATGCCAGGTGAGCGGAATTTCTACTGTGAGAAAATCAAGTGGGAAAACCCTAGGGACACCCAGTTATTACCTGGAGAAATTTCCCGGTGACCAGCAGCTCACAGCTCTGATCTGGACAAGCGGCTGCGCTGGGTGCCCGCAGCCACCATTATAGACTGGATCCCACAATCTCCCAGGCAGTCTCAGGAGGAACCAGGTGCCGTTTTCACTGTACTGTGCCCTGCGAGTGCACACTGCACCCGGGTTCTGCTTCGACCCACGGGTGTGCTGTGGGTCCGGTCCGATCATCGGAACCACACCAGACTGAGTGGATTGGGGGACCATTCTGACAAGTCCGCACATTGCCCTGGCGCAAGCCGAACACTCTGCCAGCAAAATCTCAGTCAGTGTGTGAGTCCGCCAGCAGATCTGGGAGGATCCCGAGTTCTGCACCAACCCACGGGTGTGCAGCGGGCGCGAACAGATCGTGGGAACCACTACAGACTGAGAGTTGGGGGACCATTTTGACCAGTCCACACACTGCAGGGGCGCGGGCCGAACGCTTCTGCCAGCAAAAACTCAGTCAGTGTGTGAGTCCGCCAGCGGATCTGGGAGGATCCCGAGTTCTGCATCAACCCACGGGTGTGCAGCTGGCGCGAACCGATCACGGGAACCACCAAAGACTAAGTGGTTTGGGGGACCATTCTGACCAGTCCCCACACTGCGGGGGTGTGGGCCAAACGCTTCCGCCAACAAAAACTCAGTCAGTGTGTGAGTCTGCCAGCGGATCTGGGAAGAACCCGAGTTCTGTCTCAACCCACGGCTGAGAGGATCCTGGGACCATCTTGACCAGACCGCACACTGAGGGCAAAAGCTGCACGCATCCGCCAGCAAAAACCCCAGTTCAGGTGTCTGTCCACGGGCCAGACAGAGAAGGCCTCAGGTACCATTTCTGACAGCCCTGCATACAGCGGATGCACACAAACCCAAACCCACTGTGTGTGCCCCAAATATCATCTCAGACCTTGGTGCACAGCCCCTGGCCCAGAAGGAGGCACCAAATCTCCATTCCAGGGGAGAGCCCTTAGCAGCAAGCCCAGGGCGGAGTCCACAGCCCCCAGCTGACATCTCAAAACTGGACACTCAGACTCTAGCACAGAGTGAGGAGTAAAGACTCCAGACCAGAGTGGTGACCTGCCTGCAGTGCTCACAGCTTCTATCACAGAGCACGAAGCTGGGCACACATAGCCCACAACAGAGTTCAACTGAGACAAAACACACACCACAACCCACCAGAAATCCCTGATTTTCTTGAAGAATACTCCTGACACAAGGGATTGACAGATTCAGACTGAAGTACAGCCTTAAAGCACAAACAGCTCCCTGACTATATATAAACAAATGCCCAGAAATCGGCGAAAGAACTCACCCAACAAAAATCGGGACACCATGGCCCCACCAGAAACACCCAAAAGCAGTGGAG
>CM053758.1:34862044-34880497 GCA_028658305.1 Pachyuromys duprasi | reverse complement strand
GCAGCCAGCCCTGAGGAGACAGGATGAGCTGGGGTTGGATGGAAGGGGAGGAGGTCCTCCCCCGCTGGTGGACTTGGAGTGGGCAGGGAGGAGATGAGGGAGGGTTGGGGAGGGTGGGAGGGAGTGGGCGGGCTGGGCATGGGATGCAAAGTACCTAACCTGTGATTGATAACAAAAAATAAAAAAATTAAAAAAAAAACAAAAAACAAACCAGAAAGGAAGAAGCCAACCTTTTGTAAAACACAAGTCAGTAGTAGAAACAACTATATTTAGCTGATAGAATATCTCTGTTCCTCAGTGATGTAATGTTCATTTTTTAGATAAAAGTTTACTTATTTTATAAATCCTCAAACTGAGATTCTTTTTTTTTTCATTTAAGAAATAGAGTTGAAAGGAAACTGTAGGAAACAGTATACTCTTTCCTCTCATTTCTCATGGATGACTTTAAACACTTTCTGCAGAGGTATTTGTCTCCACTGTGGGCTGAGAGTTGTCTATGTGTTGCAATTGCTACCTTCAGTTTTTGTATGAGGTGATCTCTGTAAGAATAAAGCTTGCTTTCATCTAGAAACAAGGAGAAAAAAAAAGCAAAACACCATGTCTGCTCATGGGTTTCCACTCCCCAGAAATAATTGAGAATAAGTTTGATTTTTAATTGATGTATTAGGACCCATTCTACTGTGGTCATCACCATTCCTGGAGAGCTGCTCAGGCAACATATAAAAAGCTAGCTAATCATGAGCCTGCAAGCTAGAAAGCACCATTACTTCATGATTTCAGCTGTAATCACCTGACTTTGAGTTTTTTGTTTGTTTGCTTGCTTGCTTGCTTTTTGGAAAGAAGAAATGTGTGTGGAATAGTAAACAGGAGGTCTGGCTTCAAAGTTTTGTTCTGCCTTGCCTCAATGATGGATTATAATCTGTAAATTGAAGCAAACTCTTCCCTTTTCTAAGTGGCTTTTGGAAAGTGTCTTATCACAGCATTAGAAATCAAAATAGAAAGATTTGAAAAATGTATACAACATACCAGGTTATGAAAAACTAAATATGGTGTCATCTTTAAATTGCTGTTGCTAGTAGAATGTCCTCTAAAATATCCAGATATGTTTATGCACTAAAATCACCTAATGCAGTCAAGTTTTCAGACATCAACTATTCTGACGTGTTTGGGCTCCAGAAACGGAAAAATGGTTTTGTTAAATGATGTTGAAAATTAGTTCATTTTAGTGATAATAAAAGTGATGTCCTGTAAGATCTAAAATATATGCATAAGGGGAAATTATTCTTTGTATGCACCAAGTGTCTTGTTAAATTTCATTGAACAAATGAAAATATAATTGGTAGATATTTTAAAATATAAAATGTATTATATTAGCAAGTGTTCTGGTCATTTAATTTTTCTCTGCCTATTCAAATTTGTTATCTTTTTTAAAGTTTAAATGAATTATCAGCATTATTCTTGCCTTATTTGTGTACATCTCCATGTGCAAACAGTAACTTAGAAGTGTTTTTATGTTTGTGTATCTCTGAAATTAAAATTAGAATAGCCCTGATTGAGTCTTTGTATTTAGTAAAATAACTGTTTATTGTATTTGCAGAATGGAGAAGAGAGAAATGATGGATGACAGTAAAATACAAAGGAATTTATGATCTCAGACACACTGCAGGATTTCAGCATCTACTGTATATCATCCTGATAAAGACTCCACAAATATATATATATATATGTATATATATATATATATGTATATATATATAGTCCACAAATACATATATATATGATATATATATTTCAACTGTTTTTATTCTTCAAAAGGGCAACCATTCAAAAATAGATTCTCATGGTAGCTAAATTGCTATAAAAGCGTATTTTAAGAGAGTAAGACGGCACTTAAAGCCTGACACAGTCACACTGTTGTTGTAAATTTTGAAAATACTTGCTGTGTATTCATATTATGTTTCACCACAATTTCTGTATCCATTCCTCAACTGAGGGACATCTGGGTTGTTTCCAGGTTCTGGCTATTATGAATAAAGCAGCTACGAACATAGTTGAGCAAATGTCCTTGTTGTGTACTTGAACATCTTTTGGATATATGCTTAGGAGTGGTATAGCTGGATCTTGAGTAATCACTATTATTAATTGTCTAAGAAAACAATGGAACACTATTCAGCAATTAAAAAGGAGGAAATCATGAAATTTGCAGGCAAATGGTGGGACCTAGAAATGATCATCCTGAGTGAGGTATCCCAAAGGCAGAAAGACACACATGGTATATACTCACTTATATAGACCTATAAGATAAACATACTGAAATCTATACACCTAAAGAAGATAAACAATAAGGAGGACCTGGGGTAAGAGGATTAATACTCACTTAGAAAGTCAAATGGGATGGACATTGGATGTAGGAGTAAACGAGTAGCAGGACAAGAGCCTACCACAAAGGGCCTCGAAAAAGCTCTTCCTAGCACTATATCAAAGCAAAGATTAAGAAACATAATCAACCCTTTGGCAGGGAATCATATGAAGAAGGGGGAGTTAGTATGACCTGGAAAGGTCAGGAGCTCGGCAAGAATCAAATATATCAGGGTGCAGGGGTCTTTTATGAGACTTTCTATCCAACCAAGGACCATGTATGGTTATAACCGAGAACCCCTGCTTGTGTGTAGCAAATGGTAACTCAAAACCAAGTGGGTATACTAGTAAAGGGAACAGGGACTATTTTGGACATGAACTCAATGGCTGGCTCTTCGACCTCCCCAACCCCCGAAGGAGGAGCAGCTTTGCTGCTCACAGAAGAGGACATTGCAGCCATTCCGGAAGCGACCTGATAAGCTAGAGTTAGATGGAAGGGGAGGAGGTCCTCCCATATCAGTGGACTTGGAAAGGTGCAGGGAGGAGATGAGGGAGGAAAGATAGGGAGGGAATGTCGGAGGTGTCTACGGCTGGGATACAAAGTACATAACTGATTATTATAAAATAAAAAATGTTTAAAAAAGAAGAATAAGTAATTCAGTGTATTTATGTAACAAGTAAATGCCACTAAATTATATTTATTACGTATATATGATTATATAATATATTTAATCATTATTAAATGATGTATTGAATTAATTATTCAACATATGAATATGCACTATTCATTGCATTTTCTCTAAGATTCAATGTTTGTTTAATACACGTGAGGATTTTAACCAACATAAAAATTTAGTATACATTTTATTGTAAGTTTTCTGATCTATTTAAAGAAAAAGTTGCAACAATGAAAAATTAATATTATATGACTTGGTTTCTGGCTTTATAATTGTAGAAGAAAATGTGTAGGTGTGATTCTGTTACATATGAACTCATGTTAAATAATTTCTTTGGAACAGATCTAAAAGATGAGTCAATTGAACAATATTCAAACATACAGTCATGCTACACTGCTTAATTGCCAGTTTACTATTACATTCAAATGAGCATATCCATCATACAAACAGCATGTAGTACATTGATTCCAGAGGTATGACTCTTGACTAGAGACCCTGCCAACTTTAAATCTTTTCTCTGATTTAAGGTTCACTGTTATTGTGTTATTGTGTTTGTGTTTATGACTCATCACAAAGCTCTCTGCAGAACAGAGATAGTCTAAAAACAAAACTTGCAAAATATGTGTGATCATAAACCCCTGAAATAATAATGAATAACGATGTAAGAAATCTACCAACTTTTAAATCAATAAATTATGTTCTTTAACTTGACAATACAGAAAGCTCTAGGATTCTCTATTCTTAGATCACATAAAATGCTGTCATACAGAAATTAATGACAATATTTTATAATTTCAAACAGCGATTTTCTGCATAAATTAAGAGAAGATATCATAAAATATTAAGTGGCCAGTATGGAGGCAGTCTTGATTTGTTAAATTGTCCAATCATAAAATAGTGAAAGACCACTGCATATATTTTGTCTGGCCATAGAGGAAAGTTTCAGAAGAAGCAAGCCTATGAGCAGTTAGATCTTGATTTTTCTCCCCAGAAGTAAAAACAAGAATATGAAGTCATTGTGTTGCATCATCATCACATCTGTGGTATTATGTTAAAGTGGTCCTTACAGGCTAACATAAAAACAGACATACAAACATGATCAGACAATAGGTATTAGAGCAGATGAGGGGTAGATAGATGATAAATGAGGTGTAGTTAGACAGGAGGCATGTAGATGATAGACTGATAATAGAAAAATACAGAGACAGATTATGAGTGAAGTTCATGAATAAAAGCTGTAATACATAAAATAGATAATGAAAGCTAAATAATAGAAGATAGATTCTATGGAGAACATGGACATACAGATAACTCTCATACACATTTCTTTTAGTTTCTTTACTGAGTACTGAGGGAACTTGATCAAACATTGATTTTAATTTTTAGAGGTGTAGTTTGCTCCATTGCACTGACTGATCTCTTAGTTCAGGGGTCAATCTATACCCCACACCCTGTCTCAAGCCTCCAAAATATCTGGGCCTACAGTCATGCAATGATGCACAATAAAAATTCTAACATTTCTAGATATAAAGGTCTCTGTACAGATTTTCACAGTGGCTATCCCAGTAGAGAGAGATCCCTCCAGTAGTGTACAGCATTCTTTATTTCCCCATCAACACTTAGAATTTGCCATTTTGATAATAGCCATCTTACTATAAGTTCACAAAATTCTTTTAGGTCTGAACACATTTTAGTGTACCTGTTTCTTAGTGTAATGTTTTCTATTCAAAAATTCTAGTCAAGACTTTTGAACATTTTCAGGGTCAGAGAATAGGTAGAAATAAATATCGTCTTCAGTAGAATAAGTCACAACCGTATATAAAAATATATTATATTTCCTTTCACATTTGGGATCTAAATTTAAAATGGAAAGACCTTGAAACAAGAAGAGGGATCATTGAGAGGAGGGAGAGACCAACTGGAGAGTGAGGGAATAATGATGTAGTGAGTATAATCAGAGTAAGATATTTACTTCATGGAAAGGTCACAATGAAATCCACTATTCTACACAATTAATTCAGACTAGTACAGTAGACCAATGTTGTATGAAGACAAGGAACTTGATTAAGTGATAATGATACTATCATATAGTCACAGAGATGCCATGCTGTCACTTACACGTGAGTTAATGAACCACTTACGTCATGAAGTCACAGTCTATTTTTCCATCTGAGGAGACATCTGGTTCATTCTGTGTGTTATGTCTTCCTAGGGTTTTTTCTTTCTTTTTTTTTTTATAAACCAGGTTTTCATGGGTTATCAACATGTATTTAACTGTTCAGAGAGATGAGACCAAGGCTTTAGGAACAATTAAGTCATGACTATTCTTCAATAAAAATTAAAATTCAAATATGCCATCAGAAAGAACTGCAGCTGAACATAAAGCTGTCATATTCACATGCTAAATATTTTATCATTTGTTTGAAAATATTGCCAGAAGTCATGAAAAAATAATTTTCTGTCTAATACTTTAAAACAAGGATGATTTCATTAAATGAAGGTCACTGCAAAAATGATTTTCATCACTCTTTCTGGGTATTCACATGTAACACAGGAAACAGTAAATTATCAGTGATTCTCATTCTAGGAGAGTGTTCATTACATTAGACATTTAATGTTTAGCAAACAAATTCTTCCTATACCAAGGTAGCCTTTTCACTTTAAAATTATTGACAAATTTAAGCTTTATGCTAAGGCCATTTTCATTCTTCCAGTTTCCATATCTATTTAAAATTATGTCCTAAATGATCATGAAGCTACTGTGTTAGATAATTTAATCTTTAAAATGCTGTCAAAATGCAAATATGTTAATATATTATAGCATTGTTTGCAGGAAATATAAACTTAAGAGACATTTTATGCTTCTCAGAATTATGACTGCTCACATATCTTTCGGGCATATTGGTAATGTATAATGAGATAAAATAGAAGGCTAGAACCATAGACATCTCTTATTCTCAATACATTTTCTTCTCCTTAGCTGTGTTACTTTTTAAACCTCTTAGAAAGTAATTTATATTTTATTTTAGCTAGTTACTTTTTATTAAAGGGAGCATGTCATCACCTGATAAATAAATATATAATTAATTTGGGAGCACAATGAGCTTTGCACATCCAGAATTACTTAGCTAAGAACTGGGAATGGCATTTACCTTAAAATAAATTTCACAATATGCAATAAATACTGTACTGAAAACTACAAAAATGACCATTTAACTAATTTCTTCTGTGTAAGCAATGTGTGAAAAATGAGGAAACGGGAAGAGGAACACTGAAAGGTGGAAGGCAAAGAGTGAAAGTTAATATGATCAAATATGTTATGCTTGATGTATGAGGTTCACACATAAGTAAAATGTTCTATTAAAACCATGCAGCAACAATGAAAAGACCAAAAGGAAAGCATAGATTGCAGATACCAAGTGACTTGCAGATCCAAAACTACAGCAGCAACATTCTTGTTATGTGCATGTTTTTCATGTTTCAGGACATTTGTGCAGTTCACCTATGCATTAGTACATTGTATGTAAGTAAAGCAAGTAACTTTTAATACATCATATTAGTATTACATCTGCATAATTACATCTGTATAAATTTATAAATATTATTCTAACTTTAAATATCTATTAACTTTTATTTGCTAATTATTAATTATATGTAAGGGAATAAATTTTTGAGTAACACTTCCATGTATGCATAGTACAAATAATCCAAACACATATTAACTCTACAGTCATAAGAAAAATGCAAAGTAGAGATGAACATTTGAAGTTAGATGCCATATGATTTCACTCTAATATCCCTCAAAAGAAACAGTGTGCCAAAGATATGTTTGCTGACTACATAAACAATAATCTGTGAGCCATATATTATTGACCTATTTATCTTTAACTATCCACTTGACATCACCTAGAGTCTCTTGATGAAGATTTCTCAGTAGGATTACCTTGATCACCTTGGGTGTAGTAATTTCTAATTCATGTTTGAGAGTCTAGTCTACTGTGCTGATGCCATTTCCTGGGAAGGTGGTTCTGGCTTGTATGTGAAAACTTGGTAAGCATGAGGGTGTGAGCAGGCCAGCAAGTAACAACTACCTTTGTTCTGATATATTTGGGGTCTGAGATTCCGAGTCATGGTAATTTTGTATGGGATAGCAGGAAGACATATTTTGAGTTCCTGCCCTGACTTACATCAGTGATTGTAGTGTAACTCAATATACTTTCAACACAGTATTTTATCACAGAAACTAAATGAAACCATACATTTACAATACATATAATTCTTTTATATATGCTAATTAAGTAAACTTTACATTTTAGCATTTGACTTAATATTGAAAGTTCTCCAACTAGACCAGTAACAATGCTATAAGCAGAGGTATATTTAATAAAGAAGAATCTGGAGACCAAAAGGGTAGATTTCATTTGTCTGAGTTTCAGTGAATACACAACACTAATGAAAACACATGTTTAGAGAATCCAACTAGCCAGTGTCTTCAGTCCAACGTCTAGGCATCATATGCTTAGGGTGTTCAAAGGATGTAGACTATACTGGATTGTTAGGAGAGCAATTCTATATAATATACTAACAGAAGTCATAACTTTAAATTTGATTTGCAATCAATGATATGAAGGACAGAATTTTCAGTTAATGTGTCATTTCATAAAATCTAACTTGCTTTAACCCATGTATCTTAACCTCAGTGTTGAATGATTAATTGATTCTGAATAACAGGGTCTTAAAATTAGTAGAATTATTATTTACTCGAATAAAATTGTGGCTCCAGCCTTGGCTGTATTCAGCACAAGTATATATTTCAGTATACATACAGTGATTTGTTTACACTGACAAGTCAAACTTCCAGGCATGCACTAATTTAGAAATGGGTAGTGCTGTTCTTTCTTCTAAAAAGATTATATTAAAATTTTGTAATCATCTGCTGACAAGTCGGTAAATGGGCTGACAATGAAAGTGCATCAGACCATTAAGAAAGGAAATAAACTAGGATTGAAGGATGCTTTCTCTTCTATTACTTCCCTTCTGGTGATGGCAACTTATAATTCTCATTTATCCTTTTATTACATTGTTCACAGTATGGAAATCAATATAGAACCCATCTCATTATGAACGCTGTGCACATTAAGTGAACATATTAAAGAAGTCCACAAAAGACTTGGAATCAATAACTCACAAGCAAGTTTACCAGTAAAAATACTTTATTTTGACCAATCATTAGATGCAGAGGGATGTATCAACCTGAAAGATAAAAATTTGATTGAAAGAAAATTATATGACAAAAGAGGATATTATAAAGAAATATATATTTATCAATCTTATAAATATTTAGAGAAAGGGAAAGTCATTTAATGAAATTTATGAGCTTAATCATATTTTCCAATAAAATTACATAAATGTGGGCAGTTTTCTGGCAAGAATTAAAACTTCAAAACAATGAATGCATATTTAATTCAGGAATAAGTAACATATGATTGAAATAAGTTTAAATATTCTAATACTCAACATTCACATAGCATTTTATTTAGTATGGCACAAATGTCATAGTATGCCATATAATCCTTGTGTAAATGTGTCCTGACAAGATTTCTGTTCCGTAGAAACTTAATATGAGGAGTATGTGACATTATGGCTAAAATTGTGTACTCCCTAAACAACTTAATTGTTCTTTCTCCTTGCTGCAGATTTTTCTGTGGTAAAATACTCTCAGAAATACTAATGTTAAAGTTTCATTTTGTAAGCAAAGTATAAAGCAAATTAAAGGTCCCCCTCGAACAAAATTATCTATGACAGTTTCTCTGGTGATGTCCTCCTAACTCACTGCATGATAAATACTAATTTTCAACAGTTGCAGTAGCGCCTTTAATAAGAGCTGCTGCTCTCTCTCCCAGAACATTTTCTAACCTTTTAAATCCCATTATATTATTATCTGAAAATTTCAGAGGAAGGCCCACCAAATCCTTTAATCTATATAGTGGCCCACTTCAAAGTCATAGGGCAGTGAATTACATCTTCAATCAGAAATCAGTGAAAATTCTGATAAGTTTTAAATGACATTATAACAATGTATGGTTATCCTACCCTAAAGGATGATGCTTTCCTTTAATCAATACCCTTGAAAGGTTTAAATTGTGTCCACAACCACAATGTGACTGATGAAAACATCCCTTTTAGGAATGAATATATGCACACATATACACATCAAAACTGTAAGCAGCAAAATAAAGTCATTCAGAATGCTGGGGTCTTAGACAATTTTTCTGATCACACTAAGATTACAGCTCCCTGGCTTTTGCACTGCAGTGTAGGATTTAGTCTATTCTGTAGGTATTCATGATAGGCCAGAATGCAAGTTACAAATGTTCATTTTAGATACTTGTACAATGATTAAGAAACATTACATGATGACCATTGATGTGGGGAACCTTTCAATATTGGAGGTAGGAAGAAGCAAAGAAAGTCGTAATTTTCCTATTAAATCCAACATTTTTGGAAAACTCATTTTTTATGTTATTTGTGTTTGGTCCCAGAAGTAAAAATAATATATTTCAATAAGGGGAACAGGAGCTGTCTCTGATATGAATTCAATGGCTGGCTCTTTGATCACCTCCCCCTGAGCCAGGGCAGGAGTGGAGCCTTACCAGGCCACAGAGAAAGACAAATCAGATAGTCCTGATTGACACCTGACAGGCTAGGGTCAGATGGAATTGGGAGGAGGACCTCCCCTATCAGTGTGCTGGAGGAAGGGCATAGAAAGAAAATAAGGAGGGAGGGCAGGTTGAAGGGAGATGAGAGAGGGGGCTACAGCTGGGATAAAAAGTGAATAAATTGTAATAAATAAAAAGTAAATTAAAATATATAAAAAATAAAAATAGAACTTGTAAATTTAAAAAATATATATTACCAAAATGAACATTTTCTTGTAAGTCAATTCCAGAAAAATAAAATATCTCTTCTTTTTTTAAAACGATATTTCAATAAATCATTCTAGTCTGGCATAAATGTGAATTCATATAATAAACAGTAAATTAATATGTGATATATAAAAAGAATATCTGAAGAGCTCTACTGTGCCAGAAGGCAGAACTAAGGATAAGAATTTTGATAAAATCATAAACACATGATAGATTTAGATGATAATAGCATGGGCAGCCAACTGCAATCTCTCTGACATGAATTTACAGCTAACCAGGGTAGTGATACTCTGTTATAGTTATTATTTTATAGTTCCAGATGAAATTGATTTCTTTACTCTCTCTCTCCCTCCATCTCCTCTCCCCATCTCTCAACATAGGTATTCTATACTAACATAGTTATCCATTCAAAACTTGAAAGTCATTTATTCCAGGCTAGGAAAGTATATCCCTGTGCTCAAGCTGGACTTAACTTTCAAAGGCCATTGTAACAGTGTTGTCCTTCTCTACTTTTGTGGTAGGGATGTAGTACAGAGTGTCTGTGCCTAGTGAGTCCTCATTATTATTATTTATATTGGAAGAATGAAAACTAGAATCAAAGATCCTGACAGTTGCCACGTTAGTCTGGGAGTCAGATAAGTGCAAGTCAGATAAGTTTCATCCTACATTAGATGAAGATTAACACATAGGCCCACAATCAAACAACGTAAAGATAATGAGAGATTTTGGAGTATTCAGGTGTTTTTTTCTGGTGTCAGACAGAGCTTGTGAATTTTACTTTAACAAGCACATATGTGTTTAGAGAAGGAGAGAGCCACATTACCACCCCAAAGCCAGCTTTACTTTTTAAGTGAATTGGAACATCTGCAGCTTAAGTCTGTAGAGGGCAGGAGAGACATTGCGTTCAAATGGATCCAATCCTGCTTTATTAGGACGCCCTTATTGCCATAGGGTGGTGGGGAATGAGTGTAAGGGTCTCCATGCCCAGCAAAATGTCCAGATGTGTTTTCTCAAAGAAAAAAATATATTTATTTTCCTTATGTGGAAAGCTTTTGCAATCATAGCAAACAGGCAAATGTTGGTAGACAATATTTTTTTCTTTATGAAGAGTCCCTGGTTGCCAATTCACCAATAAATACCATATTCATAATTAAGGTATCATCTAGTTCAGTATTGGTCAGGTTTGGATGAGTTTACCAACAACTGCAAAAGCTGCTTTTCATTTCCTTTGCCAAAGGAAATTAGATTCCTTTCTGGTAACACTGTAAAGGTTGTTGTTGTTTTATAATCTATAAATATGGTATGTGATTTCTCTAGTGTGCAAACATACCAGTTGTGGTTCCAAGTTCCACATAAATGCTCGGGTGCTGCTGGGCACTGAGCTGGAGGTTCGTGCTTCTCCACAGGAAGGTTCATGTACTGTTGGTCTCCAGGCAGAAGAGGAAGAAGAGCAGCGTCTCCAGTTCTGCTTCCCTCAGAAACATCTGGCTCTAGGCAGGGAAGGGTAGAATGGAGAATTAGGTTCACACCCCAAGATTTTTTCTTCAAAGGAAGACGTGGGATAAAAAGCTTTCTACAAAGCAAGGTGCTATCGTTCCTTTAGTTGGAATGTTGGCACCAAACAGCAGAAGCCTGGCCTGATTCAATCGAATCGTATGGTGACTGCAGAACCACTGACAGCTTGTTACCACAGACGGTTACTGCAATGAGCAGAGCAACAGGAAAGATGGCAGTAGAGATCTGCCCTGAGTCACCAATGAACAGCAGATGCCCAAAGCTACTCGCAAACTTGTACAGTGGCCAAAATGGCCCTGTGGCAACAGCCTCGGTGGTGGTCAATTCCGGGATTTCAGTGATGAATTCTTCAGGGATTACTTGTTGTAGATGAATAAATATCATAGATAATTCTGAATCATCCAGAAATAGTTCAGGGATTTTAACATGTAAAACCACTCGTGCTGTATACTGTAAGTCAGCAACTATTTAAGAGGTTTAGAAAAATCTAATAATATCATAATAATGGCAGCCAGTTCTGATTTTTTGTAACTGAATCATAAGGGCTCTAAGCCACTTTACTTACTTTTTCAGTTATAACCTGCCTTTCCTGATTTAATTCCATCAGTATAGAATATATGGGTTCTAGAAATTGGCATCCAATTTACTATAAAAGACCAAAGAACTAAGCTAAGAGAGAGCCCAGGAGAGAGTTTTTATCTCCTGGATCCCATGGTCACAGTAGGAGAGTGGGGATTTCTGCACCATTAGGGAACCTCGGGAAGCTAAAAGAGGCTCTTTTATCCATGATCTCCTCTGAGTATTGAAACACAGAGCAAAGATTCCTGGTGGTGAGCATTTGCTGGAGCTTGTTTTTCTTCCTTGGAGATGTCATTCAGACTGCAGTTTTGCTTTGGCTACATTTACTCCCACAGACACTTTCAGAATTACCGTTGCTAAAGGTTTTCTGAAATTATTGTGAGGCATTGAAAGGTGCATGCACCAATCATGACAAACAGCATCAGGAGGATTAGGGGACCTACAGTTGCTAAGACAAGGGTGTTTAACCAGGGGGACCAGTTGAACAGTGATTGGCACCAATTGTTTTCCTGCTCTTGGTGTGTCTAGTTATGAGATAATTTCTTACCATAGTCAAGTGTCTAATTATATCTGATTGGTTACTATAGAAACAAGTTTCTCAAAGTGCCATAAGTAATTCTCCTTTGCTCTTTATACAGCAGGTAGAATACCCTATCATGCTTTAACCACACTCGCTAATGAATGGTGGGTTTTAGTCTATATTTTTAGCAGACACATTCTGTTAATGAAGGAATCTAGAGGCCAATCCATTTATTGGTATGCCAATAGGTACTATGCATAGCCATTTTGTCCCCTTTATCAGGGAGTATTCCTTTTCTCCACTTTAAAAAAAATTGAAATAGATTCATTTCTGATACAGTATATCCCAATGACATTTCTCCTCCCTCCACTACTTTCAGTTTCCCCTCCCCCAGAACCACTTACCCTCCATTTTCCTTCAAGAAAGAGCAGATCTCCAAGAAACAACAACCAAACCTGACAAACCAAGATTCAATATGACAAGGCAAAAGCCCTCATATCAAGGCTGGGCAAGGAAATGTATTGACCAGACAGCTGATGTTAAACTGATAGGAGAAAAAGAGTCCCAAATGCAGGGAGTTTCCTATCAAACTAACATTCCAGCCATTTGTTGAGGATAAAGGGCAACATGCTTTCCTCTGTACTTGCTTCTCATCTAAATTTCGACTGTCACTGTCAGTGAACATGAAGGTTGGAATGTGAGTCAAAGGCCAGGAGGCCAGTAAGGGATTTTGACAATAGGGCATTCATCAGAAGCATCTAGTTCTCTCACTCAGATGAAGAGAGAGGGAGCAATCACATCAACTGTCCTGTTTCATATCAATCTTCAGCCAGTTCAGCACTCTCCAGTTTCATAGAACTCCATGGGGGTAGGCATGGTGTAAAACTGCGTTTGGAACAAGTTAGAGTCTAAAGTTGATACCTGGATCATGTTTGTCAGCCAAGTAGAAATATGCTGGAAAAAATATCACCTAGGGACAGAAGCTAAAGTTCAGAAACCTAAAAACCTGATGCTTACATGATTTATTTACATTTTTATGTTATAAAACAGATCAGTAAATTGTTGGAGTCAATTCAAATCTTTGAGTCATAGTAAAAGCTTTGGGACCCTAAAAATGGTTTCGAGTTAGATTTGCTGAAGATGTTTTTCCTCATAATAAGAAACATTTTTATAAGTGAGTATATACCACGTGTGTCTTTGTGCTAATGGGATAACTGAATCAGGATGATCTTTTCTAGATCCCACCATTTGACTGCAAATTTCATGATTTCATTGTTTTTCATTGCTGAGCAGTATTCCATTGTATAAATGTACCATAATTTCTGTATCCATTCCTCAGTTGAGGGACATCTGGGTTGTTTCCAGCTTCTGGCTATTGTGAAAAAGCTGCTATGAACATGGTTGAACAAATGTCCTTGTTATGTACTTGAGCATCTTTTGGATACATGCCTAGGAATAGTATAGATGGATCTTGAGGAAGCTCTATCATGTCTGGGAAAGTGCCAGATTGATTTCCAAAGTGGATGTACAAGTTTACATTCCTACTAGCAATGGAGGAGGGTTCCCCTTTCTCCACATCCTCTCCAGCATATGTTGTCACTTGAGTTTTTGATCTTAGCCATTCTGATGGGTGTCAGGTGAAATCACAGGGTCGTTTTGATTTGCATCTCCCTGATGGCTAAGGATGCTGAACATTTCTTTAAGTGTTTCTCTGCATTCTATATCCCTCTATAGAGAATTCTCTGTTTAGCTCTGTACCTCACTTTTTGGTCGAATTACTTGATTTGTTGTTTTGTAACTTCTTGAGTTCTTTTCATATTCTGGATTTTAGCCCTCTGTGAAACATAGGGTTGGTGAAGATCTTTTCCCAGTCTGTAGACGGTTGCTTTGTTCTGATGACAGTGTCCTTTGCTTTACAGAAGCTTTTCAGTTTCATGAGGTTCCGTTTATTGATTGTTGCTCTTAGAGCCCGTGCTGTTGGTGTTCTGTTCAGGAAATAGTCTCCTGTGCAAATGAGTTCTAGGCTCTTCCCCACTTTTTCTTTTAACTGATTTAGTATGTTTGCTTTTATGTTGAGGTCTTTGATTCACTTGGACTTTAGTGTTTTGCAGAGTCATAAATATGGATTGATTTGCATTTTTCTGCATGTAGATATCCAGTTCAGGCAGAACAATTTGGTGAAAATGCTGTCTTCTTTCCATTGTATGTTTTTTGGCTTCTTTGTCAAAAATGAAGTATCTGTAGGTGTGTGGATTTATTACTGGTCTTCTAGCCCTATAAGATAGGATAAACATACTAAAATCTGTACACCTCAAAAAAGCTAAACAAAAAAGGCAGACCCTGGGTAAGATGATCCATCCTCACTAAAAAAACACAAATAGAATGGACATTGGAAGAAGGAGAAAACAGGAAACAGGACAGGAGCCTACCACAGAGGACCTTTGAAAGACTCTACCCAGCACTGTATCAAGGCAGATTCTAAGGTTCATAACTAAACTTTGGGCAGAGTGCTGGGAATCTTCTGAAAGAAGGGTGAGTTAATATGACCTGGAGATGACAGGAGCTCCACAAGGAGTACAATAGAACCTAAATATCTGGGCACAGAGTTCTTTTCTGAGATTGATACTCCAATCCAGGACTATCCTGGATATAACCTAGATCCCCTGCTCAGATGTAGCCCATGGCAGCTCAGTATACAAGTGAGTACCCTTGTAAGGGGAATAGGGACTCTCTCTGACATGAACTTAGTCAATGGCTCTTTGACCTCCCCCTCCCGGATGAGGGAGCAGCTTTGCCAGGCCACTGAGGAGGACATTGCAGCCTGTCCTGATGAAAGCTGATAGGCTAGGTTCAGATGGAAAGGAAGGAGAACATCTCCTATTAGTGGACTTGGAGAGGGACATGGGAGTAGATGAGAGAGGGAGGGTGGGATTGGGAGGGAATGAAGGAGGTGGCTACAGCTGGGATACAAAGCTAATAAAATATAATTAATATAAAAAGTAAAAATTTAATTAAAAAAGATACATTTTAAGTATCAGAATTCCATTGATTAACATGCTTAAATTGAAATCTTGACATCATGAATTATCTTTAAATTTTATATTTTTATATCACAAATTATTTTCTCAGATCCTCTTAAATTTATACATTTTAAATTATTTTTAGGCTTTCAGAATTTAATTCAAACTTTCCTATCCCCTGACCTTTATCTCTCTGTTTTATAATCCAGACATTTATCATGAAATATAAGTGGTTGATTACAGAGAGGAGGCACTGCAGAGCCAGTTACTCTAAATAAAAAATTTAGCAAAAAATTTAGTTAAAAAAGATATAAAATTTCTTTTTAAAAAGTTTACATTGGAAGTCGGGGAGGACCCGAGTTCTGCTTCAACCCCCTGGTGTACAGCAGGCATACACCTATTGCCGGAACCAACCCAGACTAGGAGGGTCTGGGGACCATTTTGACCAGTCTGCACACTGCGGGTGCACACTGCACGCATCCGCCAGCAAAAACCTCACTCCATGTGTGTGTCCACGGGCCAGACAGAGAAGCCTCGGGCACCATATTTGACAGGCCTGCATAAAGAGGATGCACACCAACCAAAACCCACTGTGTGTGCCCCAAATATCATCTCAGACTGTGGTGCACAGCCCCTGGCCCAGAAGGGGGTGCCAAATCTCCATTGCAGGGGAGAGCCCTTAGCAGCAAGCACAGGGAAGAGCACAGAGCCCCCAGCTGACATCTCAAAACTGGACACTCAGACTCTAGCACAGAGTGAGGAGTAAAGACTCCAGACCAGAGGGGTGACCAGCATGCAGTACTCACAGCTTCTAGCACAGAGCACGAAGCCGGGCACACAGAGCCCACAACAGAGTTCAACTGAGACAACAACACACACTAACAAACCATTGGAAATCCCTGATCTTCTTGAAGAATACTCCTGACACAAGATATTGACAGTTTCAGACTGAAGTACAGCCTTAAAGCACAAACAGCTCCCTGATTATATACAAACAAATGCCCAGAAATCGGCAAAAGAACTCACCCCACAAAAATCAGGACACCATGACCCCACCAGAAACACCCAAAAGCAGTGGATATTTTAATTCACCAAAGACACAGGAAAATTATATTAAAGCTTTGATTATGCAGATATTGGAGGAACAAAAGGAAAGACAAAAAGAGGAAATGAACAAGGCCCTCAAAGAAATGGAGAAGATATTAAATGCCCACGTAGAAGAACAATCAAAGATAAACAGAGAGGAAACAACCAAAATAGGAGACACAGTCAATCAGTTGAAGGAAATGGTACAAAGAATGAAAACAGAATTAGAATATATAAAGAAGACACAAAGGACGAAGAACCTGGAACTAGAGAACTTAGAGAAAAGATTAGGAACCACAAAGGTAAGCATCACCAATAGAATACAAGAGATGGAAGAGAGAATATCAGGAGCAGAGGATACGCTTGTTGAAATGGATTCCTCACTCAAGGAAAATAAAAAATCGGAAAAATCATAAGCACAAAACATCCAAGAAATTAAGGATGCCATCAAAAGACAAAACCTAAGAATAATTGGAATAGATGAAAAAGAAGACTCCAGGCTCCAAAGACCGGAAAATATTTTTAAGAAAATCATAGAAGAAAATTTTCCCAACTTAAAAAAAGAAATGTCCATAAACATACAAGAAGCCTACAGAACACCAAATAGACTAGACCAGAAAAGAAATACCTCTCCTCACATCATAGTTAAAACACTAAACCTACAAAACAAAGAAAAAATATTAAAGGCAGCAAGGGAAAAGGATCAAGTAACAATGAAGATAAACTGATCAGACTCAGACCAGACTTCTCATCAGAAACTATGAGAGCCAGAAGGGCTTGGGCAGAAGTCATACTACTATACCCAGCTAAGCTTTCAATCAACATAGATGGAGGAAACAAAATTTTCCATGACAAAACAAAATTCATGCAATACCTACACATCAACCCAGCCCTTCAGAAGGTACTAGAAGGAAAACTTCAGTCCAATGGAAACAACTACACCAAAGAAAATATAGGATACAGATAATTTCCCAATGACAACAACAACAAAAAAGCAATGAATCACAATAAGACCACCAACTGCACAATAAAAGGAAGCAACAGTCATTGGTCACTATTATCTATCAACATCAATGGACTCAACTCTCCAATAAACAGACACAGACTAACGGAATGGCTACGGAAACAGGATCCAACATTGTTCTGCATCCAAGAAACACACCTATGCAACAAAGATAAACACTACCTCAACAACAATAGAAGTAACAAAAGGCCTGCACATACATGGAAACTGAACAACTTGCTACTCAAGGACAGCTTGGTTAGGGAAGAAATTAAGAAGGAAATTAAAGACTTCCTAGAATTCAAAGAAAATGAAAGCACAACATACCCAAACGTATGGGACACAATGAAGGCAGTGCTAAGAGGAAAGGTCATAGCACTAAGTGCCTTCAAGAAGAAGTTTGAAACATCTCATACAAGCAACTTAATGGCCCAACTGAAAGCTCTAGAAAAAAAAAAGAAGCAGATAAACCAAAGAGGAGCAGACGGCTGGAAAAAATCAAACTCAGGGCTGAAATCAATCAATTAGAAAAGAATAAAACTATTCAAAGAATCAATGAAACCAAGAGCTGGTTCTTTGAGAAAATCAACAAGATAGACAAGCCCCTAGCCAAACTAACAAAAAGGCAAAGAGAAACGGTCCAAATCAGAAAAATCAGAAACGAAAAGGGGGACATAACCACAGACACTGAGGAAATCCAAACAATCATTAGATCTTACTACCAAAGCCTATATGCCACAAAATTTGAAAATCTCAATGAAATGGACAA
>CM053758.1:34825268-34861544 GCA_028658305.1 Pachyuromys duprasi | reverse complement strand
GCCAATGAGTTCTAGGGTCTTTCCCACTTTTTCTTCTAGAAGGTTTAGTGTGTCTGGTTTTATGTTGAGGTCTTTGATCCACTTGGACTTTAGCTTTGTGCACGGTGATAAATATGGATCTATTTTCATTTTTCTGCATACAGATATCATCGAGCTTGTCTAGAATAAGGTAGAACAGACTCAGAAAGTGAGCACTCATGCTTGAGGTTTTATGTCAACTTAACATAAGCAAGAGTCACTGGAGAGGAGGGGAGCATTAAGTGAGAAAGTGTCAGTACAACTGAGCTGTATGTAGACATGTAGGAAGTTTTGTTAATTAGTGATTGATGTGGGTAAGTGCATAACACTGTTGGGCACCCTGGCCTGGTGGTCCTGGGTTCTATAAAAAAGCAGGCTGAGCAAGCCATAGGAGAAACCCAGTAAACAACAGCCCTTCATAACTTTTGCATCAGCTCCTGCCTCCAGGATTTCATCTTAATGAGTTCCTTGAGTGAGGAGCAGCAATGTGGAAGCGTAAGTTTAATAAACCCTTTCTCTCCAACTAACTCTTAGTCATGGTGTTTCGTCATAGCAATAGAAACCCTATCTAAGACAAGGTTAAAGAAAACAAAAATGTTTGTGATGAAGAGTTGAAGATGAGCATAAAATCTTCTAAGTACAAGAAAAAAAATGTTTGGAAAGAAAATACGAGAGACTGGTGAGATGACTCAGAGCATCCTTGTCACCAAGCCCAATGACCACAATTTAATCCCTCAGGCCACATAGAGGATGGAAAAACAACGTTTGTCCTGTGGCTTGCACTGATAAAACATGGAACAATACACAGGCTTGCAGGCACACACACACACACACACACACATACACAAAAGATATATATATATATATATATGATAAATATAATGTCTTAGATAGGGTTAATAATGATAAAATGCTATGACTCAAACAGCTTAGGGAGGAAAATGTTTATTTGGCTCATGCTTTCACATTACAGTTCATCATTAAAAGAAGTCATGTCAGGAACTAACACAAAGTAGGAGCCTGTAGACAAGAAGCCAGGGAAAAGTGTTACTTACTGGCTTGCTCAACTTAGCTTGCTCAGCATGCTTTCTACTTTTTATTGTATTTTTTAAATTT
Organism: Pachyuromys duprasi; assembly: GCA_028658305.1. Classification (NCBI taxonomy): domain Eukaryota; kingdom Metazoa; phylum Chordata; class Mammalia; order Rodentia; family Muridae; genus Pachyuromys; species Pachyuromys duprasi. The sequence continues at coordinate 34,860,410 of CM053758.1, read as the reverse complement.
ATTTTTTAATCATTTACACTTTATTCACTTTGTATCCCAGCTGTAGCCCCCTCCCTCGTTCCCTCCCAATTCCACCCTCCTTCCTATTTTCCTCCTATGCCCCTCCCCCAGTCCACTAATAGGGGAAGTCCTCTTCCATCTGACCCTAGTCTATCAGGTCTCATCATGACTGTCTGCATTGTTTTCCTCTGTGGCCTGGTAAGGGTGCTTACCCCCCACCCCTTCAGGGGGAGGTGATCGAAGAGCCAGCCACTGAGTTCATGCCAGAGACAGTCCCTGTTCCCATTATTACTGCACCCACTTGGACACTGAGATGCCATGTGCTACATCTGAGCAGGGGTTCTAGGTTATTTCCATGCATGGTCCTTGGTTGGAGTATCAGACTCAGAAAAGATACCTGTGCACAGATTTCTTGGTTCTGTTGCTCTCCTTGTGGAGCTCCTGTCTGCTCCGTGTCTTTCTATCTTCCCTTCTTTCATAAGATTCCCTGTTCCTGCCCAAAGTTTGGCTATGAGTCTCAGCATCTGTTTGGATACCCTGCTAGGTAGAGTATCTTAAACCAATCTCAGGTTTGAAATTTGAAATAACTCAGCAATAAACAGAACTGAACACTCTAGGCACTTGCCTCAAAGTCCTGGCAGAAATTTGATTAATGTCATCAGTGAAATAGTGTTTTCTGGCCGTGCAATGGCCTTTGAACATATGAACACAGCAACTGTGTTTGATGTACAAGACTTGTACAAGATGAACTCATTAAATACCCCAGCAATTTTGGGGAAAGTGACTCCTAAAGTCTTGCCCCCATCTGTGAAGATACTGAGCATTGATGGCTCCTGGAAGGGGGTGAATCAATTTTTTTCAAGGGTGTATCTCCTGATTGGCCTCTACACCCATGTATATATTGGCAGCATGTAGTGGATTTAGTGGACTTAAAAGTAAGGACTTGGAGTTGGGAGAAATAAAAAATAGGAAGATGGAAGAAGAATTCGAGGTGAAAAAATATTGGGTGGATTTGTTCAAAACATGATTTGCGTTATCATTATCAAAAGATAATATTACAGTTGTTAGAATGACAGAGAGCAGATTTTTATCTGCTCTCTACTGCTCTCATATCTCTTGGTTTAGTGAGAGGAGCAGGGCATTTTTTTACAGTAGGTGATATGATCAAAAGAGGGCCTAACAATCAAACAGGCAATCCTTAAACCAGACTTGGCGATGTGTCCTTTCCACACATCTAGGAATGTGTGTGGTGATGTATAAAAACAAAGAGACACAGGGAAGATAATGAAGTCTCCTGGAGTAACTGCACCATCGTGGCAACAAAAGATATGACTTATACAAATGTTCTCCTTCACAAAAAATGCAATCTTAGTGAAAACACAGATGCATGTCATTTAAAAATGTTCTGCATGAGCAATTTCAGTAAGAGCACTGAAGCACTAGAGGATGATCACAGAAAGGGTATAAAGAGTTAGAAACAGAAGGCTCTCTCCAACAAGGTTAAACAAACTGGCCTGCTCCCCCATTCTGATTTTCTTTCTATTTCTGTGGTTGAAGTTCCCATAGAACACAATAAACCTACTTTTGATGTCACATCCATTTTCAGTTCTGGCTTGGGCCCCTAGGTCATACTTTATCATTAAAACACAATCAGGTGTTTTGAGGGAAGTGGTCATCACTACAGTTTTTGTAACACCTGTGTCTGAAGCTGTTGCCACCCACAGACAACTGAGCTGGCCTCACTTTGGATCCCAAGGCTGACAGTGGAACCATGAATGCAATTTCTTTTGTTATTCATCCATAGAGAAAACAGCAAGGAGGAGCTTGATGGGACTGAGAAGTGGATTGATTTCCCTCCTTTCTTTACACCTCTCAGCTGCATTTTCTTTCACTTACAATAGAAAAAAAAAGCATAAACTTAGACCATGTGACACAGAAGCCATTTACCCAAATGTTAGCATTTGGTCACCTTTCTGCATAAAACCTTAGATAATGTACCTTACCCTTCAAAAATCAGCTCAAAATGATTATCCTTCACTTTCTTCTGCAGGTGAAAAGAGCTCTTGCATTTCAGTTATGGCCTGTATAATGATTAGATAAACATACTTTAAGCACATAAAATCATACAGGTCTTGGTGTCCTTTATAGTATTTAAATGAAACTTTTCAGTGAGTTATTATCACCCCTGTTATAAACAGTATAAAGTAACTCCTCCAAAGTTGTAGGGTCTTTAACATGGAGTGCAGTTGATTAGGGGGTACAGTGTGGACTGGGTTCAATACACAGAACTGTTAAAACAGAATATTTACTAAGGACTGGGGCTTCTTTTGTTTCCTTCCCATGGTAAAGAAACTAAGGTTTTTCCCAAACACACCAGTAAATATTAAAAACTGACAGGATGAAGATGAACTCAGTCGGCATGTGAATAGATGAGCTGGGGTGTCTTGGTAGGATCCCCTATTCTAAGGAATACATGAGGGGGGAGTTTCGAAGGAGGGGGGACTGGGAGAAGAGGAGGCAGAGACCTATGACTGAGATAAAAATTGAATTAATTAATAAAAAATGAAAGAAATAATTGACAGAAAGTAATGTTAACTGAACTGTCACTGAATATATGATTTTTACACATACATGCACACACACCAAACAGAAATGGGAGTAACTAGCTGGGTGATAGAGGATTGTTAATGAGACTTGGAGAGAAATAATAAAGTCGATGGGGGAAGGGTGATGTGATGACTGTACATTGTGTTTATGTAAGTAACTGACAAAAAAGTAAAAATCAAAATAATTTACACTTACAATTCATTCTTCTCTCATCTCCTCATGTCAGGCTTCAAGAATTCTCCCTCAATCAAATGCCCAGCATGGCTGTATCAACTTAATCATTTCTCTCCATTGTCCTCTTTTTCAAATCAGAGGTCCCTTCTTTCTTTGTCATACCTGCTAAAATTCAATGTACCTCACGCATTTTCTGGTCATGCACAAATGTCAGTAATTCTATTGGCCCCTTTATTGATTTCAACAAACGTGCCTCTTGGGCTAATGACTCTTTCCATCTTAACTGCAGCTTTTGAAAGGTGCGATTATTTCATTTCCTGTCACAGAACTTCCTAGTGCCCTTAGAGATGATTTTTGCTTCTTTGAGTTCCCTGGACTGCAGCTCTTGGGAAAAGTTAGTTGAGATTCTATAAATAGAATCTTGTGTATTTCTATGCTCATTTGATTTCGAAAGACACAGATATGTTGAAAAAGAAAACTTCTCAGTTCCAACAACATGTGGTTATGAATATCCCATAATAACCGTAGCACTCAGCCATCGTTTGAAAATGTGATGAAGTTGTGTTGTCTATCCCAGGACAGGAGCTCTTTGCTATGTAGACAACTGTCAAAGTTGCTTTGCAAAGAGCGAGTCCCAATTAGAGAACAGAGTATCCTGCACCGTGACACAGCCTGGGCCTGCTCTGTTCCCCACTCTGCCACACTGGTACACTCTGTGTCGTGGCCAGTACTGCAGACTCGGAGACACAAGTGCTTCTGAAAAGGAAACAAAGTAACTTCTATTACACATAAGGGCTCCTGAGGATGTTAGAATGAAAAATACTTTAACAAAGAGAAAATACACATTATATATTAGCTTTTAGATTAATATCTTTGTTTTATTATAAAATCTCTTATCATTAACCTACATTCTTGACTGAAAAGAGGTCAAACTGATTTTAATGATATTCTGAAGAGAATAAAGACGTATAAATTTCTCCAAATCGTGTATTATAAACATTCACTATCATTTGCAAAATTACTTGCCCTTTCACCAATACTTGAAGATTAAGAGAAATATTTATTTTTTATTTCCAGGGACATGAAAGGTCTGGCAATTTAATTATTTCAACATGTAAGTGACTCTAAATGCTCTTCTAGGACAGTATAAAGAGACAGGTGTGGAAGCTCTCCTTATGGGTAGAGTTTTGGGCCAAGTCAAGGTATAAACGGACAATGCAAGGTTAACTGTTGTACAGTTTGTGGAAAACAGCTTACCAGAACATGTTGATTTTTCCTTTAGACATCTAGTTAGCCATACAGTGAGCTCACTAACATTGTGTGCATATATACATGTAAGTGTATATACATGTAAGTGTGATTACAAAGAACCCCTCTCAACAATTTTCTTCTCACATTGATGAAGTAACAAAGGAGACTAACACTGAGCCTCCAACATGGAGCCCTTCCTGAGACCATTGCTACTTGCTCATTGTCAAGAGAGCTTTATCAGACTCTGCATCTGACAGAGGGTATCCATCAGACCTCAGTAGGACGGGTGCAGTCTGCAGGCTGTGTTTCTTGCTGCAAAGACTCCTCATACATTCTGATTTAACAACATAAACCTTGTACAATTTCATGTTAAAGCATATGAAAGCAGCATTTATACAAATAAAAACTGGGACTCTTTATTTCAAACACTAGCTAGGAGACCCTGAGCTGAGTAGGGACAAATTTTCAATCAGCTAAGATATCACAATGACAATAACACCACTTAAAACAAGGAACTGGGTACCCAGTTTATGATTTGGATGGCTGAATGCTCTTTTTCCCTAAGTTGCTTTTGATCATGATGCTTTAATTCCATAAGAAAAGTATGGCCAGTCTGATAGACAACAGAAACTCCAAAGTGCAGTCCTGGCCAGTGTGATAAACAGCATGGATAATGCGCTTCAGCGAAACACCTGTCTCTACCTCCCCAGCACTTGGATTACAGGCACTTACTAGTGAGCCAATCTTCATGTATGTGGGTGCTTGGGATGGGAACATTGGTCGTCATGCTTCTGTAGAAGCACTTTACTCACTGAGCCATTACCTAGTCCCTACTGTCCACTTTCTAAGTAATGAATTTAGACAGTTTTAGAAATCTGTGTCCACATGAGCTGCTATTAAACATATTTATGTAGCTAATGACTCAAATAGAAAATTGTTTTGTAGAAAACAATTGTTATTAAACTGTGATGAACTAGCACAAAATTAAGAACAAAGAGAGAGAAAATGTAAAACTTCATTATATGTCAAAGCTTAACCAAGGAAACAGTTACCTGTAAGAAGAGCAACTTTTAGAAATGACCCAGAACCCCTGCACAGATATAGCTCACGGAAGTTCAGTCTCCAAATTGGCTCCTTAATAAGGGGAACAGGGGCTGTCCCTGACATGAGCTCAGTGACTGACTCTTTGATCACCTTCCCTTGAGGGAGAGCAGCCTTACTATGCCACACAGGAGGACAATGCAGACAGTCCTGATGAGACCTGATAGGCTAGGGTCAGATGGAAGAGAGGAAGACCTCTCCAATCAATGGACTGGGGAAGGATATGGAAGGAGAAGAGGAAGGGAGGGCAGGATTGGGAGGGAATGAAGTAGGGGACTACAGCTGGGATACAAAGTGGATAAATTGTAATAAATAAAAAAATTACAAATAAATTAGCAAAAAAGAACAAAAAAGCATAAATTTTGTGTTGAAGTACATTTGCTAAGACAGTGTAATCTTGAAAAATTTTGTTCTATTATCACAGTTTTTTTTTTTTTTTGATTTGGTAGACATAGTCTGCAATCAATATCCATGTCACTCTTTGAAACACTGAGTTCCTTCAAAGAGCTATTTATGTTGAATAATTTATGTTGAAAATTTATGTTTCAGGAAAACTTTCCAGTTTTAATTACTATAGTTCCTTTTTCATCAGATCAGCAGATAATAAATTTAGTAGTGAAAACCAAGTTGCTATCCTGCCTCAATTAAAAAGTCAAGTTAGAATCTTCTCACTAATATTCCTGACCATTCTCTAAAACTAAGATTTCCAAATGCAGACATTATTTCAATATTGACAGGGCATGAAATTGAAAAAATATTCTAAGACATAAAACAAATGATTATATATAAAATATAATATCCTCTCATAAAGAGATTGTTTTATAACTTCTAGCTTAATTTTTTAATCAGAAATGTTTAGAGGTAATGTAAAGAAATATTTTATGATGCAGTCCAAGAATTATTTAAGAATCATTAAGTGATTTGAATTGAATTACCAAATACTCAACATTAAGGATCCTTGTTTTTATTGATAACTAAGTTTCATATCTTTAAAATAGTCAAGAGATGATATACAATAAGGCTAAAATTACCATAGTGCATATATTGGTAAGTAGACTACTTTTGCTTCAAATAACAATTATTTGAATCGAATTACGAATACAGATATGATCAGTGATTCCAGAATGAGGCAAATTTGGAAAGGATTTGCTCATTGTAAAGACCAGCTCATTCTGTTGAAGACTAAGCCATCAGCCTTAGGTTGGAAACTCATCATCACTCTCCCTCTTATTTTACTTCTCTTTTGTGAAACAAGTTTCTCTAAGATATATATTCATGCTTGTTATTGGGAAAATGAAGGTTTTAGAAAATAAAAATCAACAAGACGGGATGTGTGTGTGTATTTTTAAACAAAACTCTATTACCCATACGGATTTAATTCAATGGGGTCAGAATTATAGCAATGGTCTTCATTCTTAAAAAAGTAAAAGAGGCCAACATTTTATATACAAAAAGTCTCTTTTACCTGATTCCATTTCTGTACTCTTAGAAAATAAGACAAGAGGAGAAATAAAATAAAATAAGCATAGCTGAAGCATAAACAGGATGAAAAAATAATGTCTTTTCTAATATAAATGCCACAGAAATCATCTCTTATAGCTATGTTTGTATGTGGGGAGGAAGTGTGAAGAAACTAGAAGAGGGGTCATATGCCCTGGAGTTGGAGTTATGGGCTCTTGTGAGCAACCAGACGTGGGTGTTGCTAAACAAATGTGCATCTCTGTAAAATAAATAAATAAGTAAAGAAATAAAGAAATAGAAATAGTACAGTCTTAACCCCCAAGTCACTTCTCAATTCCAAAGAACAATTTTAAAGTTCCCAGTGGATATATTTTTATGAGGATTGCATTCATTGACTACATTCCACACTCTGCAATGGCAGAAACTGTGCAATAGAAAATACACAGTCTGTGCATAAGTCATATTCAAGCATGTACATACATGTAACTTACAGAACATTTGACATGTATGCATCTGTTAGCATAAAGATACCATCATGCTCACAAGGAATTAGGAGCATGGTAAATATTGTTATATGTCATTAATTTTATGGTTTTATTTTATTTGAAACAACATATAGATGAACAATATACTTTACACCGTTGGAGTTTATAAATCTTCAGGGATTTTTCTTTCTATCTACTAGCAATTCATTATCTTTTAGTTTCAAACCAATGAGTTTTTTATGTGGATTTATAGTACTATTGCTATATCCTATAAAGCATCTGATTACAACCTAGCACAATACTAAAATTCTTGAACAATCAGCAAAAATAGAAAGGACAGTAAAAATGTGTCCACCTAGAAGCCAGCAGGGTCCATGCACCCCATGATAGCAATGAACATGCTCTAACACAAAACGATAAATTTATATAAAACATTATAACATTAAATTTCTGATTTTATTTGTAATTCAATTGTATAATTTGCAAGTGTGAGCAATAACATAGTGTTGCAATGACGAAAGATTGGACAAGACAGGAAGCCTTTCCTAGCCTTCTTTTATAAATAATTTATTTTTTATTAGTAACAATTTATTCACTTTGTATCCCAGCTGTAGCCCCATCCCTTGTTCCCTCCTACTCCCACTCTTCCTCCTTGGTCTCCTCCCATGCCTTTTCCCCAGTCCACTGATAGGGGAGGCCCTCCTCACTTCCATTTGACCCTAACCTATCATGTTTCATCAGGACTGCCTGCATTGTTTTCCTCTGTGGCCTGGTAAGGCTGCACCCCTCTCAGGGAGAGGTGATCAAAAAGCCAGCCATTGAGTTCATGTCAGAGACAGCTCCTGTTTCCTTTACTAGGGAACCCACTTGGACACTAAGCTGCCGTGGGTTACATCTGTGCAGTGCCGGAGAAACACTTAAAGAAATGTTCAACATCCTTTAGTCATCAGGGAAATGCAAATCAAAACAACCCTGAGATTTCACCTTACACCCATTAGAATGGCTAAGATCAAAAATTCAAGTGACAATACATGCTGGTGGGAATGTAAATTTGTATGACCACTTTTGAAATCAATCTGATGCTTTCTCAGACAATCGAGAATAGTGATATCTCAAGATCCAGCCATACAACTGATAGGCATATATTCAAAGTATGCTCAAGTATACAACAAGGACATTTGCTCAACAATGTTTTCGCAGCTTTATTTGTAATAGCCAGAATCTGGAAATGACCCTTATGTCCCTCAACTGAGGAATGGATACAGAAATTGTGGTACATTTTCACAATGGAACAGTATTCAGCAATTAAAAACAAGGAAATAAGAAATTTGAAGGCAAATGGTGGGAACTGAAAAAAGACCATCCTGAGTGAGTTAAGCCAGAAGCAGAAACACACACATGGTATATATTCACTTATAAGTGGATATTTCCTAGCCTTCCTGACTACTGATTTTCAGAGCTTCCAAGATGAGCAACCTCAGGCAAAGTTTTCTATTGCATCCAAGGTATCTTCCTCCTGAGGAAGATACTAAGAGGAGAGCATATTATCTGCTAATGACTATGTATTTTTGGCAGCAACATGACCATGCCAAGGACATTCTAGCCTCAGACCCATGGGTGTGGGACTACATCCCACTGGTCCAAGTATAGATGTTGACAGTGTGTCCACAAAATATCAACCATAGTGTGCCCTTTCTGAGGAATTATAGTCTGAGACTGTTCCACTGAAGCAGTACAGGGGTGAGCTAACCCACCTCCTTGCTTAGCTGTATATAATAAGCTCACCTCCCTATTCAGCTCTATATAATATCCATGCTGAGCTTCCAGGTTGCTGGTGCACTTCCATCAGAACTCATGGCCCACCAGATTGCAGCTTTTCTGTTACGTGTGTTTGTTGTTTCTTCATCTCCTGTCACCCAATTTAGATCAACACAAAGCCCTGCAGTTGTAGTACTCTTTTCTTGTATATGTGGTTGTTTTAGACCCTACCAGGAGAATCTAGGAGACCCTGGGCCTCAGATATTGTCTCTGCTGAGGTGGGTTCAATAGGGTTGATGTGGTGGAAACTGTCTTTCTAATATGCTTTTTTGAAGTGTCTTGTGTTTCATTCTGAATAAATTTTAAAATGATAACTACATTAAAATATCTTTGTTCAAATTACTAAGATGATATGTGGGTGGACATGTTGTTTTTATTTTCCTTGGCAGAGATTAACTTGAAAATCAGTTTTCCTTAAATATAATTCTGATTATTTTATTTATTCCTTAAAGATGTTTTAGAAATTATTTTTCTTACAAACTGCATTTCCTTGCAGAGTTGTAAAAAAATAACTATGTCCTTTTATTCTAGGTGCAAGTTACAGTCCTGATGAAAGTAAAATTTAAGACTATCTTTTCTATTTCCCCATTGTGTTACAATCACAGAACAAAAGAATATAAAAATCTGGGTGCTATTACTGAGAAACCTTTCCCAAGCATTTTCCATTTCCTCATTTCTTATATTTCACATGACTTGCCTTTGCAATGAGCCATTTAATTGTTTTTAAAAGTCATATCCTAAGATGAAAATGAGTACAGGAGTCATGTTTCACCCTTCACACACACACACACACACACACACACACACACACACACACAAACACTGTGAAATATGTAAGGACTGAGGACAAGAGATAGATAATGAATACTTTTTCCTGTACAATCGCCTCAATTTCAAGACACAAAACTACCCTGAAATGTAAAATTACTCCTGTCATCTGTTTCCAGGGATCCTGTTTGTTTCCATTGATATGGAAAGAGAAGGAAGAAGTATAGACCTAATCCTCAGGCATGGATGGGGGTGAGGCAGAACAAACCTGTTGTCAACAGTTCAAGTTCCATGGACTGCTTGTCTGCTGACAGAGTAAACACTGTTCACTACCCTGCTTTTCTCTTCCTTAATTGGTTTGTTAATGAGCTAATGTTTGCAGTGAGCTGTGAAATTGAAACAATCAATGTCTACTGAGATAGCTAAACATTTTCACTGGACAGATTTGTGTTTCACCCACATTATGTTGTCGTTTTGTTTTTGTTTTTGTTTTCAATTACCAGAGAATAAAAATAGATGCTTCAAACAGGAGCCGGCATTTGATGCATGAATAAATAAGCACTCACAGATATGAAACAATTAAATAACCCAAAAGAAATTGTATCTGAGTCAGATGCAGGAACCACGGTGACCGCTCAGTAGGTACAACAAGAGGGCCATGGGAATTTCTGTTAGAGTAACCTGCCTCAGAAGGCCATGTGGTTCTGTGTTCATTCTTTGACAGCCAAAGGTACTGAAGTTCTCCCTCTGAATGCCATTTGAGGATACTCTCCAAGTACTTTCAGGCAATAATGATAAAGTTTGTTGTTGCCAAGAAATTGGATAATGGAAGAGTGAATTCACAAATAAACTCTTTTTCCAGAAAGTCCAGAGTGGGCAGTATTTTCTAAACCACAGTGACACTGTCATAGCTCTATAATACTATCCCAACTGTCATATTTATTTCTCACTTTTATTTTTTAAATAATCATAATAAATATTTAAACATTAGTGTTTTCTTAAACTATTATCTAATAAATCAGGACTTGGGCAAGTTAAAATTTCACCCTCTTTCTTTTCTCAATAAAGATTAATAAAGATAATTAGATTTACAATAGAAATAAGATTAAGGGAAAGCTAAATTTTATGTAAAGCAGGGCTACCTGTGAACAAAGCAAAACAGAATACAGTGGGAAGAGAGCCAGACCCTACAACAGTCAAAGCAGGGAAAATTCACATGTGATATGAGTGCTGAAAGTAGTTTATATATAGGGTGAAAGCAGTCTTAGCCTTGAAGAACAGAAAGGACTTACAGGCAGAGGTTATCTTTGGATCTTCTAGTAGAAGTGGACATGAGAAAAAAAAATACAGAGACAAAGGAAATCAATAATGGCTTGGAGAGTTTAAGAAATTGGCAATTTGACCCTTGCAAGAAAAAAAAAAGATGAGACTTTAATCCCAAACACAGAGGTTAAGTCAAGAGATGGAGGGTACTTCTCTCACATTGTATAGACCTGAAAGAATATCTCGGGATTATTAATCATTTTTAGGTTTAAGGAAATTAAAATGATTCTGGGCTTACTTGTAAGATTTGAGGGGAGAAGTTTAATATTTTAGAAAAAAATGTGTTTTAGTTGTCAAAGAAATAATAAAAGAAATACAGTGGCAGTTGTCCTTTAATAAGTGACTGAATAGACCTGGGGCAGAAAGAAGACACCCAAGCACCACTAAGTTGAACATGTATGTGATGAAGAGGAAGAAAGATAGAAAAAAATGGAGTGTTGTTTGTACTATGGTGAGAAGTGAAAATGGAGATAAGATGACAGTGACGGGTAAGAGAAAAGGCTGGGTAGATGTGCTGTCATTGCCCAGTGAGGTCATTGGGATAGTGTATCATAGAAAGTAACTTATGCAGATGCAGACTCAGCCCCCAAACTGGCCACCTGGGTATGGCATTCCACCTGGTCTCTGGGCAAAGACAGAAGCCCAAGATGAGGAAAGATTAACTTTCTAGATTGACCCTCTACAAAGGAGAGTGAGACAGACAATACAGAGAGAAGCAGAGAGTACAGTATCAGAATATTAAAAAGTTCTTGAAGACAGTTCAGTAGCATTGAGGAGGATAATATAGCCTGGTTGAATTCATAGTATAGCCTGGGTGAATTCAGTACAACCAGTTGGTGCAGTTCAGTTCATGGAGTTTCGAGGCAGTTTTTCCAAGCAAAGCAATTCAGTGAGAAGCTGAGAGAAGACAAATGGTATCAGTCAGCTTAGAGAGAAATATTAACCTAGAACAGGTGAGTTTAACCAGCCATCTAGAGTTCAGAAACAACTGGAACTGTTGAGTTTATTCAGCATTAAGTCTTGGAGGCTGAAAACATTCTAGGCCTAGGCTAGCAGACAGAGGCTGGAAGCTGAAGACTTCAAGGTCTGGGCTTACAGAAGAATAGATTGTATGGAGATTAGAAGCTTCCAAGCCTAAGCCTAGGGGTAGATTGAAATGTTCTGGTCTCATCCCAAGCCACATAGTAGTAAAGCTTGGGTACAGCTCTCATCTCATTCCCCTGTCTGATGGACCAATAACCTGTACAATGCAATATGTACCAAGGTTGAATTCCAGCATACAGCTTCCGAGTGGGCTCAAAGCTATGAGCGTGAAGCATGAGTTGTAAAGAGTATCCAGGAAACTGAGGATGCCAGAAATATGGTATGCTTACCCAAGAAAGCTTTGTGTACCAGAGGAGCTAGTCCAGTAGAGGCAACAAGATCCAAGGGCAACAGAACTGGTAGAGGATTGCAAAGACTTTTAGGGACTTCAGAAGTTGGGACTTTAAAAGGGGGTTGTGGTCTTGTTATGGCTCTTCTTCCCCCAAGTCCACTGTTGCTCACTTTTAGAACCAGAATATTATTATTACTTGTTGAAATGGATGATTTACCTCTTGATTTTATAGGGGCCACAGATAACACATGACCTTGAGTCTAAGAGAAGACTAAATTTTTCAACTGGTTTTATCTGTGATATTCCCTAGTTTCTGGTTGTAAGCATTTTATATTTTGTCATGGCAATGAGCTTATAATGGCAAAGGTTAAATAGTATGGATTAAAGTAATGAGTTTGGATACTAAGTTGACAAGGAGTCAACACAGACAGTTAATCTGCTGGAGTAGGCTTGCTCTTGAGCAGTAGAAACAATTTTCAAATGTGATAGTGGTAAGTGACTTTGTTCTGCCTTAATTAATATGCAGAGATAAGTCTTATGCAGTGTATGGAAAGGAATTAGCTCTAGCTTAGCTTTTTAGCCTCTAGACAAGTACTACATTAATTCAAATTCAAAATGAGTGACTCTGAGTACTCAGTATGAAACTCAAAGGACTCTTAAATAATGATAAAGTCTCCATCTTTTTTTCTCGCAGGGTCAAATTGGCAATTTCTTAAACTCTCTAAACCATGATTGATTTCCTTTGTCTCTGCATTTTTTTTTCTCATGTCCACTTCTACTAGAAGATCTGAAGATAACCTCTGCATGTAAATCTTTGTGTTTTTGTTTGTTTTGTTTTTTGTTTAAAAAAGAGGAAGACCTTTTTTTTGGTAAAAGAGGAAGAGCTTTTCATTTAAAAAAAGCAAGCATAGTGAAACAAAGATCTACAGGTAAACAACCTCAGGGTAAAATAAAAGTTAATGTGGGCCATCTTTCATGGTCATTCAGTTCCAGTGGTGATTAGATGTTACATTGTAGAAAGTATGGCAAGTAGAAGAGGTTAAGTAAATAAGTTAAATTTTGGGCTAAGAACTCTGAGATGCAGTGATAATCATTACATATTTACAATCCATGACGCTGAACAACTTACCTCTGCTTTTCATTTTTCTTTATCATACTTTTCATCATTAGAGTCTTCATTAGTTTTCTCTTTACAGAGTCATTCCAGTTTGCTTTTCTAATATATCCTCAGCTCTTTGTCAAAATCCTGGATCTTCTGTGTTTTCCAGACATATAGAGAGATCAGGTCTTTGGTATTGGGTATTGCCAGGCTCCTTTAATTCTTACCTTGAAGTATGGCAATTATGACACATGGCAAATACTTCAATCTCTAGTGTCACTTCTTGTCTTATTTAATAAGCCAAGGCAAAACTAAACGGGCATATTTCATTTGTCAAAGTACACTAATTTGATATTTAATAATTCTTAAAAAGAAAAATATTTCAATAACCATTTTTATGTGAAACTGGCAAAAAAAAAAACCCACAAATGCCTTGAAATGCAGTGTAGTCGTGTTTTTGCAATATGCACTAAATCCTACTGAACTGCTCTCTTTGACTTAAATAATGAAAGCTGTCCTTAAACAGAAGTGGTCCCCACAAGGACAAATAGATCATGGAGTTTAGTTGAATATGTAATGAGGAATATGTATACACATAGTTTTGCAATACCAAACCAGAAGAGCAGTATATTTATTTTGATATTTTCTTTAGACTACTTTTAGCAAACATAAACTCCATTTTTGCATTTTTACTTCAGCAATGCAGTGAGTTATGAAATATTTATCACATAGACTCTATGACCCCTTCACATATGAAATATATTTGCAGCAATAATTTATCTGGCAGGAAGATAAGTGAGAACAATTACCTTATTATTAGTTTTTTCTAATTTTACTGCTATATTTGTGACTGATTTTTCTGTTTTACTCTTTCGTTCTGCATGTAGTTTTCTGCAAGGCATCAAAGGGAAGAAAAAAAGCAAAGTCCAAAATCTAGACTGTGGGAGAATACCCTGTGCCATTGAAAGAAAATATTTATAAAACACAGAAGTAAATCTGTATTTCCTAATGAACAACCTAGAGTTTATTGAAGATATGAGGTTTATTTTAGGGTAGTAAACTGAGAATAAACATGGAAAAGTATGTTTTGGATTTCCTTTAAGGCAATCTGTGGTCCACACATACCTCAGCAGAGGGAAGACATTTCTTCTTTTCCTTCTTTTCTCCTTTCTTAGTCTCCTCTTTTCTTCCTCTTCTCCACCCTTCTCAATATGCCCTTACTTACTAAATCCTCCCTTCTCCTTTGATATATAAGAAAACAGATGTCTCTATTTTCCAGGGTGGCCATGAGCTCGTGGGCTGAAGAAGCCCAACCTCCTGAATACTGGGATTACAGTGAGTCTGTATTCCAGGACAAGCATGTGACTGTGCTTCTTTTAGGCCTCAAACCCTCTATTCAACTGTCCGTATTTTTCATGTATTCCTGTAAGGGTTATATTTGGGGTTTTGTTGTTGTTGATTATGTTATTGTTTGTATGTTTGTTTTCATAAACTTTGTGTTTCCATACCCAAATGTGGTCTAAGGAGAAGGGTCCCAGTCTTCTACCTCACATGCGCCTATATGAAAACCCTGTGAGACTGTTGAAATGACTTTTCAGACTATGCTATAGACTGGGAAGATGAGATCAGACAAGTTTCCTTTGTTTTATGAGTAACATAACTCTTGATAAAGTTTTTAAAAATCCCATGGAAATTGTTAGCAGAGGAAACATGAAAATAGGAGAGTGAAAAATGTAATAGTAATAAATGACAAAACTTCAATTTTAAGAGCTTGGCAATGGATGGCTAAAGAGAATATACATGACCTAGGATTGTTTTTGACGTAGAATGGTTGGACAAAGCAGACCTAAAATCAGTCTCTTGTCCATGTTGTTCTATATTTTAGGAGACACTAAGAAAGAATGCCACTGATTGGGGTGTGCTTTCCACTAGAATGACATCAGTTTTGTTCCACTTCAACAGAAATCAATTTTGTACCATTTCAATAGAAATAATTTCTGTGCATTCTAAACAGAAATAAATTATGGGCTATTTCAGCAGAAAGATCTCCTAAATACATAGTTGAAGTTTTGAGTTCAAGTAAGATTTCTAAATCAATTTGAATAGTAATATATTTTTCTTCAATTTCTTTAATAATGAGGATACCCTCTCTAGCAAACAGAATTATGAAAAGCACTAACATCACTTTCTACTTTCTCTTTTCTCCTCTATAAAGTAATTCCAAAATAACTGTCAATTACATACTTGATACAGTTATGCATTTTTACTTTGTAATGTAGTAGATTTTGTTTCAAATGACTATCAAATATTCTCAGTAATACTGTGTCAAAAGGAAATAAGGAATGAGAGAGCAAGCATTCTGTAGATATGTGAGGAGGCTTTGAAGTAATTCACCTACTGATCTCTGTCTGAAGAGGTCCTGATGGTGGAAGGCAGGTGACCTCATGGGTTGAGAAAATGTATCCACACTAAGCACTGTACAGGTGTGACACCTTCAGGGTGTGATAGAGATGGAGACTCAGAACAGCAGGGCACTGAAGAAAAGCAGGTATTTGTAAAAAGGATTTCAGAGGGTGATCCTAGGATATCCCTTTAACTCTGAAGAATGAGAAGAAAGCTATAAAACAAAATAATAAGGAGTACACTGCAGTCTGGAAAGATCAAGTTTACAATAAAACTACACCAAACTAAGCACTCAGAAAGATGCATAAGATGGGAGATATATCCTTTATCCTGTTGTTGAGATTGGGTTAGATTGAATTAGTCTCATCTACCATCAACTGCCATTTATGTGATGAATAACCCAAACCTTAAATAAGAATGTATATTTCGCTTGCACAATACTTGACAAAAACAGTACTTGATCCTGTTTTGTGTGATTTTCTATTTATTTCATCATCCTACCTTTATTAACACTATCACATGAACTGTAAAATCAATATATGTACTTTATAGAACCTACAGCTTATGAGAGGAATGTGTTGCAAATATGTATTTATAGATAGGTATGGGTGGATATTGGGTGAAAAGTTAAATTTGAAAATATAAAAGTCAATTGGTATATATATATATATATATATATATATATATATATATAAATCATTGATTGCTAACACTCAGATATTTATGTTTTTTGGTAAGAGCCCTAATTTTACAAGACACAATGACATACAGAACACAGGGTACTCAGTTTGTATAATATATTTCAAGGAACAAATGCATGCAAATGTGGGCCACCACCAACTCTAAAATTAAATAAAGAACATTAAATTCAACATGTAATGCAGGTTTTCACACTCACACACACAAACACACAAAAAATAAAAATAAAAAATAAAAAACCTGATCGTTTATACTTTGTGCACCTACCACAAAAGGAAATGAGTGAATCTTTATGGGAAACATCAGTATTTCTCTTTTCTTCACCGTTGTTAAAACCAAAGGAGCAGACTTCTGCAATTTATCCTAAGTTGCAGTCTGAGAAGCAAGTTTTTACAGCTGCTATACTGAATTGCATTGTGATGCTACACAGGATTATTGTTTGTTTTCTGTGTTTGAGTGACCACTGAATCCAAAATTATTTCGTTTTTTTAGACACAGTTCTGTTCACAGAGCGCCCAAGAGAGGAATTACAGACAGCTTTACCCGGTAAATGTTTGGATCACTTTAGCTGAGCTGGAACTGTCTTACTTTTAGGTTCTTACATCCATTTCTTTCATCACTGTCATTATTGGACTGCTGAGTTATTCTTCTAAATTATATGTTCTCTGTGAGTGCCAGGCCTCCTCTATCCCCACCGGAAAAGAAGAGTCAAATGCTCAGCAAATGGGAAGAGGTTTAATGAATATCACTGTTAAAGAAACCAGAAGGCTAAGCATCTTCCAGAAGCTGCAAATGGGCACCTGTGAGTAAAAATGTTGACAACTTGTATTGAGGCATAGTACCCTCTGCCCCCTTGGGTTAGTGATGAAAAACTCAGCAGGATCTCCACTAGATGTTATTGCCTGATTAAACTTTTGTCTCCCTTTTGCAGAAGTATAATTTTTCACCCTAACAAAATGTTTTCGATTGTATGGTCATTTTCCTGGGCTCACAGAACCACTTCTCAGCCTCCTTTTAGCATGAATGTCATTGAAATCTAACTCCTTTTATCTGGCTTTGGGGCAATCATCTTTGGCCACTGAATGATTTTTCTAGCTGAGGATGCATCTTAGAGCCTAGGTACACACTCTACACCTAGCTATATTTCTAGCCCTTATTCATATGCTTTGTTTTTCGTCATAGAAACAAGATATTCACAAACACAAAACTGAACTTTTAAATATTGATGAACTGAGTTGGTGTTTGTGACTATAAAGATAAGAAATTCAGTTCCCTTTCCTGGATTCTGTAGCAGACACTGTAGCATATCCCTTTTGAAATTATTTAGAAAGACTCCTTGGGCTTAGAACAAATTTGAGAGTAATTGTACAACTGAGGGAGCCAGGTTGACTCAGCCTTGAGGAAATGTCACAGTGAGCCACTCTTCACACTGTGACTCCATCTCCATCAGCCCACACAGTAATTCCATGGTAATGATTTCTGTGAGTAAAAACTTAGCAACTTTAGTTCTGGATAAAAAGTTTAGGTATACAAAAGGCTATCTTTACATCAAACTTAAATTTCTTGGTACTGGAGTTATATTTTGTAAATATTTGTCCTTATTGAGAACCTTCCTTCTTTTGGGGGCTGCGAATATTAGTTGGGCTCTTGATTTTCCCCACTCATATGGCATTTTCACTTTTGACAATACTTGTTTTTTGAGTAGTTTCCGTGCTACTTTTACTTTTGTGTGAGCCTTAATTCCTTGAATAAAGAATCAGGAACATAGAAACAACCACTCCAGGACCTAAACACCAGTCCCTTCTTTCCCATGTCTCTTTCAGGTGTCCTGAGGAAGATTTGGGGTCAGCTCCCTAGAAGAAAAATCATGGAAACACTGCACTATCATGTACAAATAATTGTCTTTTTTTTTTTAACTCAACAGTAGTTTAATGAACACTAAATAGAAACTGACCAGCCAGGGCCTAGGGAACCAGACTCTGAGGCTGGTCTGCTCCTAAGGCAGTTTTTTTTTTGGTTTTTATTTTTTTTAATACAAAAAAACAATAAGAATTAGTAACCAAATAACAAAACTGTAACCAGGTGTAGGGAACAAAGTGCAAATAGGTAACAACCAGGAACAAAAATGTAACCAAATATTCAGGTGTAGGAAGCAACATTACATCATTTTGACTATTTGATTGGTTCTGCAGTTAGGGGACTTCATAGAGTGCCCAGGTAACAAAACTTGTACAGTTAGTGAAATGAAAACATAGAGACAATCAAAATGGACATTTGGAGGCAAAATGGCTTCTGATGTAATACAGTCTACAGCGGTGTGAACAGAGGAGCCATAGTTACGCTAATAAATAACATAGGTGTCAACAGAGGGACTATAGAATTTAAGCAGGATACAACAAATATATATATAGCCTTTTCAAATATACTTAGTGTTAGTTATCCTTCCCCCTACAGTCTCTTCTGCTCTACCCTCCCATCTTTCTGCCCACCCTTTTTTCCTTTGCCGTCATTCTCCTTTTTCCTCTCCATATCCATTGTGTTCTAGTATCTTTCTTGCCTTAAGCTCTTTCTTCTCTCTCTCTACCAATGGCCCCTTTCTAGTTTCCTGGATTCTGCAGATAATCCAATACAAACACACAAATCTAAATGGTTAATATTAGAATACATATATCCAAGTGAGAACATGTGACATATGTCCTTCTGGGTCTGGGTAACCTCACTCTCTATATTTTCCACTGATTTACCTGCAAAATTCATTGTGGTAATTTTCTTTATAGCTGAATAAAAATCCGTTGCATGTTGGTATTACATTTTCCTTATAAATTCATTTTTTTTTGCTAGAGATCTGAGTTGTTTTCATGCCCTAGCTGTTTAAAACAAAGCAGTGGTGAACACGAATGAGCATGCACCTCTTATATCAGAAAACAGTGCCCAGAATTGATACAGCTGGGTCATATGGTAGATCTATATCTAGTTCTTTAGGAATAGCTGCACTGATTTCTGTAGTGATGGCTCCAATTTGTCTTTCTATTAAAAGTACAATAAGTGCCTTCCTACATCCTTGCCAGCATTTTGTATCTTTTGTTTTCTTAAACTTACCAATTTTGACTGGGGTAAGATGAAATCTCAACGCAGTTTTAACTTTTCATTTATTTGATTGCTGAAGAAAATGAACACTTTTAAAGACATCTTCTGAGGGCGGGACAAGATGGCAGCACCAGGAGGGAGCTACTTCTGAGCTGCAGAACAACATTTTCTGTACAGTGACCAAGAGCCTGAACTCTGGGCTCTAAAACAATAGCAATCCTGTTTTCCAGGTAAGAGGAAGCCCCAAGGTCCATTCCCAGGACACCCAGCCAGAACCCAGAAGAGATCCCAGGTCGGGCAGGCACTCAGTTGCCAGACAAGAGCCACACGACTGCGTGTCCTGATCACCTTCCAAGGCTGAGTAGTGGGCACAAAAACACCAGAGACTGGGAATACCAGCCTTCCCTGGGAAAAGGTCCCGCAGAATGGCGGGCCCTCCCACGCTGCCATCTCTGAACTAGGCTGTATACATGAGCACAGAGACTTGCTATGCACCCAACTCTCCACCACAGAAGAACAGTGAGCACCAGGGTATCAGATCCTGGGTTTCGCTGTTGGGAGAAAACCCCACAGGGATGGAAGCAAACAGGGAATAAGTTAGGGTACCCAGGATCTTGCTGGAAAAGGTCCCCAGACCAGCAGGTGCTCACGCTGCCAGCCCAGAGACCTGCTGTGCACCAACTACCCATCACACCAGAACACCAGAGCCTGGGTTTCCCTGTCAGGAGAAAACCCTGCAGGAAGGACTCCGAATTGGTGAATCGAGGGACTGTGGAAACCAAAACAACCATACTGAGCACCAGGGGAGAAGGGGAACAAAACCTAATCTGAGTCCAATAGGACACAGGTCAACTGTGGACATCTCTGTGGGCTTAAGCTGGGGAATCAATTCCAGGACACTTCCCCATAACAGGAGGAAGCAGTGGCAGACATAGCCAAGCCTGCAGCAGAGGAAGCAGGGGTGGGGGATTGATACCGCAGCCAGCAGGAAGGCAAGAGTGAAGGTACCCTAACCAGCACTGAAGCAGAGGAGGCAACCTGCAGTGCACACAGGAACTTGCTAGGACTAGTGCTGCACGTTCCAAGCACAGATCTCCAGCATTCCCCCACAGCCTTCTCTGAGGGGGTAGCAGCTGAAGAAGCAGATAGCACTTCCCAACTCAGGGAGCAAAGTGCAGCCTGCCAGGCTCACAGCTTCCAGCACAGAACTCAGGGCTGGACTCAGAGAGTCCACAACAGAGTACATGTCCCTCCCACAGCATCAGCCGCAGACCTCAGAGTCCAGCCTGCTAACCCTGCCACAGACTGTAGACCACCAGGTATTCACGAAACCTTCGCAGGTGCATTATGCCCACAATCTGTGCCTGCTAACTGCACTGGCATCCACAACCCCTCCTGTGCTTGCTCCCAACCCATATATCCCAAGCAGCTACATACCCTAGCACTCCCCATCAAGACAAACATCCCTGCACCCACAGGCGCACACAAAAACATGCTTACGATTCTGCTCCAGTGACTTCTCCTCCCTCAAATACAACTGGAGGCAAACTGCTGGACCTCCCTGATCTTCCTGAAGAATTCTACAGACCCCAGAGTAAGACGGTTCCAGTCCGAAGTTCAGACTCAAGGAACAAACAGCGAAGATTATATATAAGCAATGGCTGAAGGTCGATGTAAGAATTCACACAACAAAAATCAGGACACCATGGCCCCACCAGCAACACCAAAAACCAATGGATATTTTACTTCAGCAGAAATACAGGAAAATGAATTTAAGACTATGATTATTGAGTTATACAGGATCAAAAAGAGGAAACGAACAGAGCTCTCAAAAATTTTCAGAAGAATATAATGGCCCACATAGAGGAACAATTAGAAACATATAGAGAGGAAACAAATATAAAACTAAGAGCCACCTTCAATCAGATGAAGGCAATGGAAATAATCAAACTCAGGGCTGAAATCAATCAATTAGAAACAAATAAAACTATTCCAAGAATCAACGGAACCAAGAGCTGGTTCTTTGAGAAAATCAACAAAATAGACAAGCCTTTAGCCAAACTAACAAAAAGGCAGAGAGAAACAATCCAAATCAGCAAAATCAGGTAGACAAATTGAATAGACCTATATCCCTGAAGGAAATAGAAGCAGTCATCATCAGTCTCCCTTCCAAAAGAAGCTCTGAGCCAGATGGATTCAGTGCAGAATTAAACCAGGCCTTCAAAGAAGTGCTAACTCCAATTCTCTCTAAATTATTCCACAAAATAGAAACAGTAGGAACATTACCAAACTAATTCTATGAAACCACAATCACCTTGATACCTAAACCACACAAAGACCCAACAAAAAAGAGAACTTCAGACCTATATCTCTTATGAACATTGATGCAAAAATACTCAATAAAATACTTGCAAACCGAATCCAAGAACACATAAAAGACATCATCCACCACGACCAAGTAGACTTCATCCCAGGCATGCAGGGGTGGTTCAATATAGAGACATCCATCAATGTGATCCACAATATAAACAAACTGCAGGAGAAAAACCACATGATCATCTCCTTAGATGCCGAAAAAGCTTTCAACAAAGTCCAACATCCATTCATGTTTAAAGTCGTGGAGAGATCAGGGATACAAGGCACATACCTAAACATGGTAAAGGCAAGATACAATAAGCCTATAGCCAACATCAAACTCAATGGAGAGAAACTAAAATCAATCCCACTGAAATCAGGGACTAGGCAAGGCTGCCCATTGTCTCCATATCTCTTCAACATAGTACTTGAAGTCCTAGCTAGAGCAATAAGACAACTAAAGGAAATCAAGTGGATACACATCGGAAAGGAAGAGGTCAAAGTATCCCTATTTGCAGATGATATGATAGTATACATGAGCAACCTCAAAAATTCAACCAGAGAACTCCTTCAACTGATAAACACCTTCAGCAAAGTGGCTGGATACAAAATCAACTCAAAAAAATCAGAAATCCTCCTGTACACCAAAGACAAAAGGGCCAAGAAAGAAATGAGGCAAACAACACCCTTCACAATAGCCACTTATAACATAAAGTACCTTGGGGTGACTCTAACCAACTAAGTGAAAGATCTGTTTGAGAAAAACTTCAAGTCTCTGAAAAAAGAAATTGAAGAAGATATCAGAAGTTGGAAAATCTCCCCTGCTCATGGATTGGAGGGTTAACATAGTGAAAATGTCTATTGTACCAAAAGTAATCTGCAGATTCAATGCAATTCTCATCAAAAAAAAAAAAAACACAATTCTTTACAGACCTTGAAAGAAAAATTCTCAACTTCATATGGACACACAAAACCCCAGAATTTCTAAACCAATCCTGTACAACAGCATACCATCTGGAGTTATCTCCATCCTTGTCTCAAGCTGTACTACAGAGCAATAGTTATAAAAATGGCATGGTATTAAAAACAGAATAGTGGATCAATTGAACTGAACAGAAGACCAAGGATAATCCCATACACCTATCGAAATTTGATTTTTGGTAAAGAAGCCAAATCCATTCAATGGAAAAAAGACAGCATCTTCAACAAATCATGCTGGACCAACTGGATGTCTACATGCAGAAAAATGAAAATAGATCCATATTTATGACCCTGCACAAAACTAAAGTCCAAGTGGATCAAAGACTTTCAACATAACACCAGACACATTAAATTGGTTAGAAGAAGAAGTCGGAAAGACCCTAGAACTCATTGGCACAGGAGACTACTTCCTGAACAGAACACCAGCAGCACAGGTTCTAAGAGCAACAATCAATATATGTGACCTCATGAAACTTAAAAGCTTCTGTAAAGAAAAAGAGACTGTCATCAAAACAAAATGACAGCCTACAGAGTGGGAAAGGATCTTCACCATCCCTATATCTGACAGAGGGCTAATATCCAGTATATACACAGAACTCAAGAAGTTAAAAGGCAACAAATCAAGTAATCCAACTAAAAATGTAGTATGCAGCTAAACAGAGAACTCTTTGTAGAAGCCTGTACAATTGCAGAGAAACACTTAAAGAAATGCTCAACTTCCTTAGCCATCAGGGAGATGCAAATCAATATGACCCTGAGATTTCACCTTGCCCCTGTCAGAATGGCTCAGATCAAAAACTCAAATAACAGCACATGCTGGAGAGGATGTGGAGAAAGAGGAACCCTCCTCCATTGCTGGTGGGAATGCTAACTGGTACAACCACTCTGGAAATCAATTTGATGCTTTCTGAGACAATTAGGAATAGTGATTCCTCAAGACCCAGCTATACCACTCCTAGGCATATATTCAAAATATGCTCAAGTACACAACAAGGACATTTGCTCAACTATTTTCATAGCTGTTGTATTCGTAATAGCCAGAACCTTGAAACAACCCAGATGTCCCTCGGTTGAGGAATGGATAGAGAAATTGTGGTACTTTTACACAATGGAATACTACATTCCATTTAAAAAGGAGAAAATCATGAAATTTCCAGGCAAATGGTGGGTCCTGGAAATGATCATCCTGAGTGAGGTATCCCAAAAGCACAAAGACACACCTGGTATATTCTCCCTTATATAGACCTATAAGATAGGATAAACATACTGAAATCTATACACCTAAAGAAGATAAACAAGATAGAAGACCTGGGATGAGATGATCAATCCTCACTTAGAAAGACAAATGGGATGGACGTTGGATGTAGGAGAAAACAAGTAGCAGGACAAGATCCTATCACAGAGGGCCTTGGAAAGACTCTACCTAGCAGGGTATCAAAGCAAATATTAAGATACATAACCAACCCTTTGGCAGAGTGCAGGGAATAATATGAAACAAGAGGAGGTTAGTATGATCTGGAGAGGATAGGAGCTCCACAAGGACCAAATATATCAGGGCACAGGGTTCTCCAACGGAGGACCATGTATGGATATAACCTAGGACCCCTGCTTGAATGTAGCAAATGATAGCTCAGTATCCAAGTGGGTACCCTAGTAATGGAAACAGGGATTATTTCGGACATGAACTCATTTGCTGGCTCTTTGACCCCCCCACCCCTCACCCCCCAAGGTAGGAGCTGCCTTGCTAGGCCACAGAAGAGGACATTGCAGCCAGTCCTGAAGAGACCTGATAAGCTAGAGTTAAATGGAAGAGAAGGAGGTCCTCCCCTATCAGTGGACTTGGAGAGGGGCAGGGAGGAGATGAGGGAGGGACAGGGGAGATAGGGAGGGAATGTGGGAGGGGGCTATGGCTAGGATACAAAGTACATAACCTGTGATTAATATAAAATAAAAATGTTAAAAAATGATGACTGTGGAAATCCCCTTAGAAAATAAAAACAAAGTTTTTGCCTAACAGGAAAAAAAAAAAAAGACACGTCCTAGCCATTTTTTTCTTGTTTTGAGAACTCAAATCACTTCCATATTTCACATTTTAAATGGAATGCTTTGAGTTCTTGATGTTTAGTATTTTTGCTTCTTTATATATTCTAGATACTAATCCTTTGAGGGACATAAAGGTGGAAAGGTTTACTCTTTCTGTAGGCTGCCTCTTCAGTCAATTAGTATTTTCACATGCAATACAGAATCTTTTTAATTTCATAAAATCCCACTTGTCACTGAACAGGATACTTCTTTTCATATTCATTGTGTAAGTCTGCCACTGTTTATTAGAGAAATAAAGCCATTGAGATTGAGATATAAACAAACAGTGTTGTTTATTCCTGTTATTTGGGTGGTGGTATTTTTGTGTGAGTGTGTGTGTGTTTCCCTTTTTTTAGCTTTGCTGATATCTGATTATTTATTCCTGGTGTTTTCTTGCGTGTAGTCAAGCTTTTTAGGTTGAGTTTTGTTTTTGTTTCCTCTAGCACCTTCTGTAGGGATGAATTTGTAGATGAATATTGTTTAAATTTCATTTTATCATAGAATGTCTTATTTTCTCTATCTATTGAAAGTTTGCTTGGTACAGTAGTCTGGGGTGGCAAATGTGGTCTTCTAGAATCTGAAGCACAGTCCTTCTGGCTCTTATAGTGTCCATTGAGAAGTCAGGTATATTTCTAATATGTCTGCTTTTATGTGTAACTTGATCATTTTTCTATTTTTAATAAATCTGCGTTTTATTAATTACTGTTTTTCACTTTGTATCCCATGTGTAGCCCCTCCCTCATCACCTCCCACTCACACCCTCCTTCCTCTTCTCCTCCCTTACCCAATTGTACTGGTTTTGTTGAGCCTTCACTTATCTGATACCACAGACATAATCTTTGTAACTTGTTATCTTCCCACTTTTTTATAATTGTCTTCTTTTTTGACCTTTTTCTTTACTATTTTCTATTTTTACATTTATTATAATTTATTTAGTTTGTATCCCAGCTGGAGCACCCTTCCTTAGCCTCTCCCAATCCTCCCCACCATCCCTCTTCTCCCACACCCCCGCCCAACTCCTAGTCCACTGATAGGGGATGTACGCCTTCCTCTCTATCTGACATTAGCCTATCAGTTCTCATCAGGATTGGCTGCACTGTCTTCCTCTGTGGCCTGGTAAAGCTTCCTCCACTGCCTCCAGGGGAGGTGAGCAAAGAGCCAACCACTGAGCTCATGTCAGAGCCAGTTTCTGTTCTCATTATGAGGAAGCCCACTTGGAGACTGAACTGCCATGGACTACATCTATGCAGGGGTCCTAGGTTATCTCCATGAATGGTCCTTTGTTGGAATATAAGTCTCAGAAAGGACCCCTGTGCCCAGATTTCTTGTTTCTGTTGCTCTCATTGTGGAGTTCCAACCCCCACCAGGTCTTTCTATCTCTCCCTTCTTTCCTAAGATTCTCTGCATTCTGCCCAAAGTTTAGCTATAAGTCTCAGCATCTGTTGTCTGTTGTAATACTCTGCTGGGTAGAGTCTTTCAGAAGCCCTTTGCAGTAAGCTCTAGTCTTGTTTTTATTTTCTTCTAATGTCTAGCCTGTTTGCCTTTAGGCATGAAGATTGATCATCTTACCCAGGGTCTTCCTTCTTGCTTAGCTTCTTTGGGTGCTCAGATTTTAGTATGATAATCCTATATTATATGTCTAATATTTACTTATAAGTGAGCATATACCATGTGTGCCTTTCTGCTTCTGGGATACCTCACTCAGTATATTTTCTCATTTGCCTGCAAATTTCATGATTTCCTTGTTTTTAATTGCTGAGTAGTATTCCATTGTGTAAATGTACCACAATTTCTGTATCCAGTCCTCAGTTGAGAAACATCTGGGTTCCAG
This sequence comes from Pachyuromys duprasi, assembly GCA_028658305.1. Lineage (NCBI taxonomy): Eukaryota > Metazoa > Chordata > Mammalia > Rodentia > Muridae > Pachyuromys > Pachyuromys duprasi. Next base: position 34,833,510 of record CM053758.1, on the reverse strand, counting down.
ATTCTGGCTATTACAAACTTGGTTGAGGCAAATATCCTTGTTGAATATGTGAGCAAATTTTGGATACATGCCTAGGAGTGGTATAGCTGGATCTTGAGGCAGTACTATTGCTAATTGAATGAAAAAACATCAGATTGATTTTCCAAAGTGGTTGTACAAGTTTATGTTCCCATCAGGAACAGTGGAGTGTTTCCTTTTATCCACATCCTCTCAAACACATGTTGTCACTTGAGTTTTTATCTTACCCATATCCCCCCACTCTTGACACATAGGATTTCATGCTGTCAACACAACGAATAACTATTTCTTAAAAACAAATATTTTAGATGGTTGAAGGTGAGATAGAGAGGGGGGAGAGAGAGGGAGACAGAGAGAAAGAAAGAGAGAATGTGAAGCATGTAGAGTAGAAAGTGATTAGCTTCTATTTTGAAATTTAAACAGAAAATACAAATCATTTGGTAATATTTAGAAGGCTTTAATTATTTACCCACTCTGACTTCCACATCATTACACAGAAGTCATGAAGTGATTTATCCATGTGGCTTTAACCATATAATTCCAGGTACTAATTAAGAGGAGTAAACCACACCTCACCTTTATTTGGTTCTCACATTAGGGGCAAGTAGGTTTGCAACTGGATATTCCTTTAATTACAAGCTAAAAATAATGTGTTACTATGCACCTTTTTTTGGTAACTACATAGTTGCAAATAACTTCAAATATCTTCATAGTTGCTGGGAATAACTTCAAATTTATTTTGTATTTAAACCATGTTTGAGTTACATTATGAATAGATATAATATTATCATAAAGTCTCTGAAAGTCTTAATACCCCATTAATATATGACTATATGAAACTAGGTAAGTCAATAATCAACTATCATTTTCTACCCATGGAAAGCTTTCTAAAATAAAAATCACGATTGGAGTAACATTTCTCAGTCTTATTTTCCTTTCCAGGAATCTCTTCCATCTGTCACTCCCACCATTGATAACTGTTTCAGTTAAGAATCTCAGACAGTTTCTCTAATGCCTCCTTTTCTTAATCTGCTTTGAGATGTTTTGAAAAGGAAAAGAAGAGAGAAGCTGAAGGAAGTAACTAAGAAACACTGGCAGTACTTTGCAATTTTTCCCTTGAGGTATTGCTGACAGCAGCAGTGAGTAGAGAAACCATCTCCTTTTAATCTGGGGCAGAGTCTAAAGAAAACTGAGAACAGCACCAAAGTTCTTTGAACACTTAGGAACATAAAAACTGTGATTTGTGCAACATATTTATTTATCATGATAGAAAATAAATAATGAATATTAATTTGCTCCTGTTGGAATCCTACAATTAAATGCTAGACCAAAATTAGTTCCACCGAGGTAGATTTCTTTCACCCATTTTTGCTCTTGTAGAATAATCTAAATAACTCTCAAAGAGGGGAATGTAGACCTCAGAACTTACCTGACTGAATCAGAGAGATGAGCAGTCTCCATGCTTCTGGAGGACTGCAAACCATAAGTATATTTTAAGGAATATAACATGAGATTGAATAAATGGGGTGTAGATTTTCTATCCATCTAATTAACAGGCATTACTTTTTATCTAATATTATTCCTACTATTTAAAGAATAGTTTCCATTTTTCTACCTTTCCAATTGTTCTAAGTACATTCTTTAAATGATTCACACGTCTTCCTGGTTAATAAATTCCTATAGCATTATTAATATCTGTTGGGAACAAGCAAAAGAAACTTATTCTAAGCACTGTCATTTAGTTTTCAGACTATATTTAATCCTAGAGAGAAACTAAGTTCAGGGTCCCAGGCCCTAGAGGAGCTGGGCACTTCCCAATAGCTGAACAGCTTCTGTTGCAAGGAAACAGTTGTCTGAGCCCAGACATCTCTGGGTCAACTTGTAAGGAGACAACTGAGTACATCTGTATCAAGAAGAACTTCTCCATCTTGCTGGCAGGGACAACTAATTTCCTGTTCTAATGCCCAGGAACCTACTCCTATCCTGATGGATGGAAACTCCCTTGCTCAACCACTTATGTCAAATTATGATGAGACAGTGCTATAGCCCACCTCATTCCCCTCGTTTCATGATTTCATCTTTTAAATGTGCTGTTCAACATCCCATCAATGTCACAGCTCAGCTCTCGAGTTTGATCATAATTAATCCTTATCATCTGCATTGACCATGTATTTGAGCTTTGTTGGATTTAAGTGAACCCCACAACACTTCTTCCTACATGTATGTATTGTGTGTGTATGCAGGTCCAACAATTCTTGCTTTGAATTTCGGCAACGTTTTTTTTTTTTATCCATTTATGTTAAAACAGTAGCAATGCTTTATAAATGTAGGGAAAATTTTAAATGTTAACTTCTCTGTTTTCCCATTTTTTCTTCTTTTTAGGTTTTCATAGAAATTATTATTAGATTGTAAGGATTAGGTTGTGAAATTTCTGTTAGTATTTTACTGTGAGAGGCTACAGCTGAGTCTCATTGTAATGACAAAGTCTGTATAGTACTATGTTTCTATTCACTGACTTGATGCATTTCCTTAGTTGCTGTTGAATTTTTCTGAGTTTGTCTGGAGTGTTCAGTGTCATTTTCATAGGTGTATTTTTAGTATGTCTTGATTAACTATCAATATGGATTTTATTTTTGTATTGTAAATTCAATGTTTTTCTCATTATTTATTTTGTTATTTACTTATATGTATATGATTATTTACTTGCATGTTATTGTCATGCATTTATATATTAACAAATGATTTTGAGATGAATACTCCATTTTTTTGGTGTTTTTGAAAGAGAATAATGTTCACCAGATTGACTTGGAACTCATGATTTTCCTGTTACAAAGCCCAGAGTCCTGGGATGGTGTGTGTGCGAAACCAAAGGCATGGAGAGTAACTGACAGTTTGATTAGTTAGGTTTGCAGATGCCTCATAAAATACATTATAAACGGAGTCTATCATTTTTGTTACTCTGAGTAAAAACAGACACACACATACATATGTGTGCTGTGTGTGTGTATGTGTGATTTTTCTGTATGCTCTATGTGTTATGGCTGTTAGAACAGTTCCAACATAACAGTAAAAAGCTGAGGAAATGGTGGGCTTCATTGTTTCCCTCCTGATCTGGGAGCAAAATAGTTTAATATTTCTCATTTAAAGAAAATACTACCTTTTGGCACAGGTTTATCTAAAACTATCAAGTAACTTTTCTGATAAATAATTACCTGTAATCTCAGGTTTATTGCTTGGACTTAATGTTTAATTGAGGGTTTTTACTTTTGTGAAGTATCATTACTCACCCTATATTGTCAAGCATCGTTCTGCATCAATACAGAAAATGGAGGCCTTAATTAATCACTGTTTTCTGATCCAACTTCTCTTGAAGCTTGCATTTTATGATATACAGTACTTAATTTGCTCTTGGGCTCAATTCATAACTATTTCCCATCAAACTATTGCCTGCTATTTTGCTGCTGAATATTTCAGTTTTGATCATTACTTTTACTATGATTTTTTATGTGAGCTTTGGTTATTTAATTAATGTACATATTTGATATTTTCAGTTTGATTATGTAAGATAATTCATTTAATTATAATTACCTTGGAGAAATTTTGAAATTCCATTTTGTACTTTTTTGACTCAAATATTAATGTGCAGTCTCTTTTAAGGTATTTTAAGATGGCCAGTGTCTTCTCAGTGTTTTAGTAATTTTAAAAAATTATTTTGATGGAAATGTATGCACTATTTGTGTTTCTTTTATTTGTGGAATCCCATTGTTGTTCAGTGTGTGGTTTAAAGTGCAGCACGTTTCATGCCTCACCCAGGCATATTAAAATAGTGCATCTTTTATCACTAAAGTTCAAGGTTGATATGTTGTCATTAATCTGATTTTAATTACAGGAGGTGGGTTAAAGTCAACTGTAATTAGTATGCTTATTAACTCTTCATTTTTTTTAGTAAATGTCACAGTATTTAATAGGGTACAAAGAAGAATTCCCAAGCATCATCCTTAATGCTTTTCTCCACATCCCTTCTACACAGAGCATACTACTGGTCTCAAACCAGTGCACAAACCTCCATTTCCTCAATCTGTCTCCTCATTTTCACTCCATCATGCAAATACCTTCTTTTATTTTATCTCCCACATGACACTAATGTCTAACTTTCCTACTCTGCTCAATGCTGGAAATGTGATTAAGTATAAACACTGTCATACCCACATTAATGTAGCTATTATTACAGATGTAGGTAATTTCAATTGTGAATAGGTTTCTATAAAATTAGAGATGCCTATAAAATTCAGTTTTCTCCTGCAGTCCCCATCTCAATATCCCAACCAATATAACTCATTAACGCCTCTATTTTGATCTCCCAAGACCTGTCCTATCCTCATCCCCCATCCCACTCTATCACCTTCTATCCACCCTCTCCATCCCTATCACCTAGCCCTTTCTATCCACAACTGTCTCCCCTTCTTTATGCTTATTTCCCAGTCCCTGCTATCTCTTTCACTTCTCTCTGCTATCATAGTTGAGCAACCTCCCATGGATGTCATTGCCTCAGTTCTAAAACAATGATACCAGCTAACCAAAGTGTAAACTTTTGAAACCAGGATACAAAATAAATCTCTTCTCCATTTAATGTGATTCCATCCAGTGTCTCTCATAAAGCTTCTAAATTTTTGGTTTCTTCAATCCCTGGCCTAGTGCTCTTAGGAATATAAGGTTAGGACCTGCCTATGAGTCAGGAATCATCCGGGGGTTATTGAATGAGAGGCCATGGGAATCAACTGACATATTTTTATGATGCTGCCAATATGACAAGTTTGTGTGTTTTATGTAAGAGTTTATCTAATAAATTCACTATTTGCTTTAACTTCTCTAGATAACAAAGAAATTGCCAAAGAGGTACTATGATTTATGTTACAAACTTAAAGCACTGGAGTTAGGTAGATTTGAACCCTCTAATCTGTTTAGCTATCTCTCAGCTATACAACCCATGTTACTTGCCAATACGTCAACCTTTTTGAGCTGCATCTCCTCCATGACACCACATCCTCCTAGTAGATTTTTTGTTCTGCCCTCCTCCTCTCTCTTCCTCATGGTCTCCAGACTTGGGGACCTCAAACTCTACTTCCTTCTCTTCTGCCTAATCCCAAGCTTAAGCATTTTTATTAACCGATCAACATTAAATTATGGATAGCAAGGTTTACACAAGGACAGGTGTACAAGAGCATGTGCTCCTCTAGGCAGCAACCAGATCTTGGGGCCAGTAATTAGCATTAGAATATCTAGAGTCAGACAAACACCCAAAAATTTTTAAAAGATATATTTAATGTTTATTTTTATTAAATACAGTTTATTCTTTTTGTATCCCACCTGTAGCTCCCTCCCTCTTCCCCTCTCAATCCCATCTTACCTCCCCTTCCTCCACCCATGCTCCTCCCCCAGCCCACTGAGAGGGGAGTTCCTCTTACCCTTACATCTGATCCTAGTCTATCAGGTCTCATAAGGAGTGGCTGCTTTGTCTTTCTCCGTGGCCTGGAAAGGCTTGCTCCCCCCTTCAGGGGGAGGTGATCGAAGATGCAACCACTGAGTTTATGTCAGAGCCAGTCCTTATTTCACTTACTAGGGAACCTACTTGGACATCAAGCTGCCATGGGCTACATCTGTGCAGGGGTTCTAGGTTATCTCAATGAGGAGGCCTCTGGGTAAAGTGTTCAATCCTCATTCAGAAAGGCAAAAGAGATGGACATCAGAAGAGGGATAAAAGAAGGAACAGGACAGGAGCCTACCACAGAGGGCCTCTGAAAGACTCTACCCTGCAAGGTATCAAAGCAGATGCTAAGACTCATAGCCAAACCTTGGGCAGAGTGTAGGGAATCTTATGAAAGAAGGGGGAGATAAAAAGACCTGGAAGAGACAGGAGCTCCACAAGGAGAGCAACAGAACCAAAAAATTTGGACATAGGGGTGTTTTCTGAGACTAGTACACCAACCCCCAATACTTTTAAAGGTATGAAATCACATGTGGGCACAAAGTACTCATCAATTAATAATTTTAAAGCCAACCAAAAATATTACTGTTCCTAGTGTTTTATTACTGTGAAGAGACAACATGACCAAGGCAACTTTAGAAGAAGACATTTAATTGGAGGCTTCCTTACAGTTTCAGGGACTTAGTCTGTCATTGTCATGGCAGGGAGTGTGGTGGCAGGCAGGAATGCCACTGGAGCAGTAGCTGAGAACTTTCATTCTCACCTGAAGGCAGGAGGCAGGTAAGGAAAGCAACATTTGCCTGCAGCAAGCTTTGGAACCTCAAACCTACCCACAGTTATACATCTTCTCAAAAAGACCACACACCCTAATCTTTCCTAGACAGTATACCAACTAGTAATCAAACTTTCAAATATATGATCCTAAACCATCTCAGTTACCAAATCCAATAGAATTTATATTCTTTAGAAATTTACTTTGTAATATTAATTCATACAACTTTATCTCATCAAAGAAACAGAAATTATAGAGAAAAGTAAAGTATAATTTATGAAAGAAACTGAAACAAATATTATAATAAAAAGCCATGCATTTAAAAGTATATATGTGTATCTGTGATTGTGTGTCTTATAAGAATGTGTAGTAAACTCAAGTATGCAAGGCTGTCAACACTTTGAGTCACTTATTGGGTATTTTACTTTAGTATGTGTGTTCCTACTCCCAAAATACATTTTCTGCCAGGACACATTACATCTTTAGTGTTTGTCAAAGAATATTTAAAAAGATAATTAACATGAAAATATGTTTTGTAACACAATTTGCATGAAAATGATAACCTCTACGCATGGGATTCAAAGTACCTAACCTGTGCTTGAGATAAAAATAAATAAATTTATAAAAAAATAATAAAATAAATAAATAAAAAGAAAATGATAACCTTAGACTTCCATTGTTTATTATTATCATAAGACAATGTTTGATGATGTAAGGAGTTTAAATTCTAATAAAAGTGTTATCTATGTCTAGAATACTTTGCAGAGGTTGTTGATAATCTGGTTATTAACCACTGGGCATAAATTTTGCCCTTTCAAAGAGAAATTGAATGTGGTATGAGCTGATTTTGTTATATAGAATCACAACCATACAAGTTTGTTGGGACTAAAGTTTTTTTCTATACCTGTTCTAGCTCTCAAATAATGAGATGAAGACTCATTACATTTATTTATAGGCTGAAGAGCACTACAGATGGGGCAGACATTGATGTGTTCTAACCCACATATACTATCCTGTTTCTCAGCCATGTGCTCCATGCTACCTGCCATCTAGTCTCACCCTGGCCACTCCTTCTTCTTTGTCCTCATGAGGACTTCTCATGGCCCATCACTCTTCATGGCCTGGCAACCTTCTTTCCCCCCCACCCCTGCCTCTGTCTCTCTCTCTGTTTCTCTTTGTCTCTAGATATTTCTTTCTCTGTCTCTGTCTCTGTCTCTGTCTCTGTCTCTCTCTCTCTCTTTGGGATCCTCAGACTGGCAACTAGAAGTCTTGTGTACTGTTTTCTCTGCCCAGACATAAGCTCTTCAGCTTCCTCATTAACCAATTAGAGAGAACTGGGATGCAGTTTTAAACAACATTGAGACAGGAGATTCCTCAGTAGCAATGAAAATACTAGAATCTGTTAACATTTAGCTCACTGCCAAATCTAATATATAGAGATACTCCTTAATACAATGTGAGTGAAGGTGACCTCTACACAAGTAATAAATGATAGCCTGAAAACTCAGCTAGCTACATGCTGTTTACTCCCCGGTACTACTTTCTAAATCTGAGCAGAAGGGAAAAATGAGATGGGAGTTATCCTGCTTGATTTTTCTTCCTTGAGTTTATTAACAAGTAGTCCCTGAGATTACACAATAATTTTGTACAAAATATCTTTTTAAAGAGAACAAACCATGTCTTACTTTCCCTATAGATGCTTCCGTACATTTGGAAAGAGTTAAAGTCAAACTTGTCAAACCACAGAAAAGCTGTCTCTTTTGTTATTTCTTGAAAAAACTATATTTATTTGTTCTTTCTTACAGTCTGCAGATATCAAAAATATTTTTCTTGTACTTTTCTCCTTTTACTCATAAAAAAAAACCCACAAAACAACAACAACAACAAAAAACCCAAGGCATAGGCCATATTCTGAACTCATGGCCCTGTCATAAATTAATGTTCCCTGTATATCCTCTCTAGGTACA
>CM053758.1:34805086-34824142 GCA_028658305.1 Pachyuromys duprasi | reverse complement strand
AGGAGATGAGGGAGGGAGTGGGAGGGGGGGAGGGAAAGGGGGAGGGGGCTACGCCTGGGATTCAAAGTACCCAACCTGTGAGTGAGATAAAAATAAATAAATTAAAAAAAAAAAAAAAGAAAAGTGGACACAGTGGAAGCTCTCTGATGTTGTCTGACATTTTTTTGGCTCTGGGCTAAGCAATGTTAACATGATGTATATTTGAGCAGACAGGAAGGTGAAACACTCTACTGCTCTTGCTAATTTTATATCATTGCATTATCAATTTGTGGAAACAAGGAGTGCTGGAAAAATAAAACAATTTTATCAGCTTCATTTTCTCCCTGGATTAGGAATGGAAACTGACCCTAAAATTATTGTAATGTTGTATGAGAGTATAAGAAGAATTTTTAACATTACTAAACAATTCAAAAATGAGTGAAGATATAGTCTGTACAACTCACACATGGTCACATGGATGCACATTTTCTCTGAAAGGTCAAACTTGTCATGGTTTTTATACTGAACATTCTGTGACTTAGCATCTCAAAATGTGACCTTTACACTGTCCTAATAAACATAGAATATATTCCTGAGAAGAAAGCCATTTTCCTGCTAGATTTCAGAGTGCAGCTAGTTGGAGATGTCATGCACACATGTATTCTGAAGGAATAATAGTCTTCAGATATTTTCTATGGAGCATATGTAAAAGTCCATATTGGCTACTCAGAAGTCCAATAGAGCTGATAAAATACACTTTTGAATTGCTATCTTCAGCCTTAAGTGCTAAAGCAATTATCACCTAGTTATAATAGGTGTGGACTTCAGTGGTAATATGCCATAATAGCTTTTGATAATAATTTCTTACATTTTTAAACCATCTATATTTTTATAGCTTTCTGGTTATTTCTGTCTTGAGATGATAACATCATTTTTTCTTCCCTTTCCTCCCTTCCAAGCCTACCATACGCTACCCACTCTTTGCTCTCATTCACATTTATGGCCTGTTTTCATCACTTGTTATTACATATATATTTGTCTATATTTATGTATTCTTAAATATAACAAGTTCAGTCTAAAAATGTTCCCTGTATACTTTCAGACTTATCATTTGGTATTTGATAAACATTTGGAATGCTCATCCCCTGGAAAGAACATTTCCCCCTACTTTCAGCATCCTTTAGTTGCCTGCAGTTCTTTGTGCAGCACTGAGGACTCACGGTATATTTCTAATGAGCAGTATTATTACAGATCTTTGAAAGAATCACTGTTTTCTGACTAAACTGAAAAGTCCATACAGAAGTTTATTTCAATGAAGTGAGATACATATCTGCTGTAGAAATAAAGTGAGTCCTTATTTGCCAGAAATACGTGTTGTATATTACAGCTTTAGAATTGTGGGAAAGGGTTATATGGTAAACAAAGTACATTAAGAGAAACTAGAATTAGCATATGATTAAAATATAATTATAGTAAAGAACAGTTGATAATATTTCAAGAGCAAGTTTGAATGGGATAAATTATACTGAGATTTATAGGTTATAATATAGATAGACAGATGCCACACAGAGAGACAGAGGGATGACAGAAAATAAACACATACTAGAAGAATCCTTTATAGACAGAAGGTAGATATAAATAGGTGACAGGTTATAGATTAAAAAAAAGTGAATTGTAGGATGATTTAAGGACGCTAGATAGAAATAGATGATAAATTATAGATAGATGATAGATAGATAGATAGATAGATAGATAGATAGATAGATAGATAGATAGAGGAAGGTAAGCATTGAGCTCAATTTTCATGGTAGTTTTAATAGACAAATATATTTAATTAGGCAGAAGAATGTGACTCATCAAGGTAAATCCCCTTGAGGACAGAGCATAAGCTTAGTCTGAGACCATGGAAAATGTATTTAAATTTCATCAACACTGTTGTTTGCAAGGAAGAAGTGAATGTGTTTCTGAAATGTCAGAAACACTTTTCTTGAATAATGTACAAGTTGGGAAATGTGATGCTTAGCTTTTAGTTCAAACTCCAGCAACAAAACAAAAAACCCTTCAGTCTTCAATATCTTTTAATTTTTGACAATTGTTGTAATTCATGACTGTGATTGGGGTAAAAGATTATAGCTAGTTTGATTGAAATTAATTGAAGATTATATTCTACGTGAACTGCAACTCTCACTATTGAATGCATTTTTCTGTTCCTTGTTTCTGTCTCCTGTGTTCCTAATAAGACCTGCTGCTATACACTTTTTGACTAATGAGTTTTCCTTGCTATAGCTTATTGTATGGAAGCAATTTTCATGAAAAGAGGGATCTAGTATACTTGAGAAAAAAAGGATAAAACATAACTTTTTAAAAAAAAACTTCTGGTACTAGGAATGATTTCCAGATTATATATATTGTAGATCAAAGGAGGTAAGATACACAGGTCATATACTTTATGTCAACAAGGTGTAAAAGCACGTCTAGGAGCATGATTGGATTTCAAATATTTAATAAATATTAATTTTATTGAATTGTAGAAACTCGATGTCTGAAAGGATTTAGGTGACATAGGGCCACCTGTTTATTTGAGTAGTACATAGAAAACTTTCAGAACTGACTGTTCACCCATTTTTTTTCTTAAATCTTTTTTCCCCTACCCACTTCCAATATGGCAAAGCAAAACAAGATTTCATCAAAAAGATACATAATCTTCTATACTATTTTTTCTGGTGTGGTGCAAATGTTCAATAATACAGTATTTCCCTACATGAAGGCTTATAGTACAATCTTCATGTTGTTAAAAATGATTTTTAGGTATATTCTTTACATTTACTTAAATATAAAGACATATATGTATTGGTCTTTTTACTTTGTTTATTAGTTATATAATTTATAAACATTTTAGTGAGTTAAGTAAGCAGAAAATTATTTTTGCATTTTATATTCATATATTGGAAAGAGCTTTTTAAATCTAATTTGACACATATTAACTAAGTTATGTCTTCCACTCAACTTATTTACAAATAGCTGCATTTGGATAGTTTGAATTATGCATATGAAACAGCATTCTGATTTCACTGTGGTTTAATTTAAATTTTATTTCTTTTTATTATGGTGAAAGGCAATAAAATATCAGGTAATTATAACCTACTGTGCTTAAAGCATATTTCATCTTCTAGTACAAATTGTGTAATTGAAAGCCATACAATTAGTACTTAGCAATTTAAAACCTACTAAAGAAATAGTGATATTAATGAATGAATTTTTTTTCCAGTGAGAGTATAATTATGTAAGAATATTGTAGCCACAACTCTACCTGTTAATAGCTTGAATTCTCTATGCATCTGTGGGTTAAAAAGACAAGTCAGCACTGAGGAGGACAGCAAATGGAAAGAGCTAAATTATTACTTCTTAATAATGTCAGTTGACATAGCATGTAAAAAATAAAAATCTAAGTCTTATTTGTAGACTTTTAAGCAACATTAATTAATAGGTGATCAATAAGTAAAGTACATTAGAACTCATCTTTCTTTTTCCAGCTGACACAAGGTACCATCCACTCTCCCACACACTGTGAATGATAATTTCATTAGTCTGAAATTGCTCAGATCAAGGTCAAGTTGATAAAGACTTTGGCTCAAACAGCCATGATGAAAACTGCATTTTCCTCTCCACACATTGCTTTGCTTGTCTCAATAATCATGTCTTTTCACCCTCTTGGATCCTTTTCTCTTCTATTATAAATTTTCTTGTGTTTCACGTGATTGCTCTTTGTAAATTTTGTTTATTTGTTTTATTTTATTGATTGAAATGTACGGTATGCACACATATAGGTAAACACAAATATCCATGCACATACATGGATATCTTATGCATACTCATAAGATTTTATATACAAATACATAAGTAAATCAACACATATACAATTATACACTCAATTATACATGCACATATGCAAACAATTATACACTCAATTATACATGCACAAACACAAATGAATACCTAAACACACATACTTATGCACACATACACAAATATTTACATATACACATGTATATATAAATATTACATACACACCAATACACACACAATTAAAATGCACATATAAATATGCACACACAAAAATGCACACATATACAAACATACATATAAGTACAAAGAAATATGCCCACACAGGCAATGTATGCACACACTTGCACAAACATATAAACACACATGAAACTTCATACATGCAAATGCACATGTACATCTGTACACACAGAGTGAGCTAGGTACTGATGTCCATACCCCCTCACATAATTGACCTTTGTGCTTTAGCTTTGTAATCATTTATTTCCCTTCTCACTCAACTGTGAGTCTTTGAATATTGTTTTCAGGAATGATATATTCATATGATTTCAGAGGAAGATGTGTGGTAGGTTGTGTAAAATCTTATGAATACCAGCCCATTTCCTGTTCTTTGGGTTTAGAATGATCTTTCTTGAGACTGACAGAATTTCTCCTGTCATCATTAGGTTTTAGGGCCGTCATATGAATGCTGTATATTCATGCCATTTCATCTGTGAGAGAGATTCACAGCCCAATAACAAGTGAAAGATTCATTTATCCCTTATACACTCTATGACAGAATTATGAAAATGAGTTTTTTGTACTTTCTGGATGATGAAAATGTATAAATGCTCATGAGAGATTACTATTACTGATAAGCACGGATGTTTCATGGCTCAATTTTATTCCACAGATGGTTAAGAGTATAAAAGAACCTCTCTAGACAGAAAGAGTACAGATGCTGCAAGCTCATTTGCATGAATGTGAGAGAATTTTGGAGTAAAAGTGAAGTGGTAATTAGGTCCGTGGAAAGAAGTCAGCTCAGTAATGGTGCCTCAAAGTTTATGCTTGAATGTGCTGAGCACCTCGGCAATTGTTGATGCATTTTTTTCTCTTCCATGGGAACTCCTGGGTTTTCACAGCCTTTTGCTTGTCTGGAGAAAGTAGATTTTCTTCTCGTGGGGATGCAGGCTGTTCTCTGAACAGCAGACAGTTATTTGCAAATATTTATTTAAAGGTTTAAAGTAGTGCTTCTCAATCTGTGGATCACAACCCCTTTAGCAAATCTTTATCTCCATGAGGGTATTTACATTACAATTCATAAGAGTAGCAAAATTACAGTTATGAAGGAGCTTCATGAGTAGTTACTGTTGTGTCACAACATGAGGAACTGCATTAAATGGCTGTAGCACTAGGATATTTGAAAACCACTGGCTTAAAGAAATACGAAGAGCAAAACCTGAGATAAATGAGCATAAATAGCCTCAATACCAATGGAAAAATCATTTTGACCTATCATTTCTCATCTATACCCTCTTTCACAGAAGCAAAGTGGAGAAGAAAGAAGTTGTTTTGTAGTGATTAATTTAGAAAGAAATCATTCCTTTATTTATTTAATAAAATGTATTTACTTTATATCCTGGCTAGAGCCCCCTTCCTAGTTTTCCCGCAGTCCAAACAACACTTCCTCTTCTCCTTTTATGTCCTTTACCTAGTCCACTGAGAGGGGAGGGCCTTCTCACCTTCTATCTGACCCGAACCTATCAGGTCTGATTAGGGCTGGCTGCATCATCTTCCTCTGTGGCCTGACAAGGCTGCACTACCTAGGGTGATCAGAGAGCCTGGCACTGAGTTCATGTCAGAGACTAATCCTGCCCCACTTACTATGGAACCAACTTGGAAACTGAGCAACCTATAGGCTTCCTCTGTGCAGGAAGTCTGGGTCGTCTCCATGCATAGTCATTGGTTGGAGTATTGGTCTCTGCAGGAACCCCTGGGCTCAGGTTTTTTGGCTCTGTTGCTCTCCTTATAGAGTTTCTGCCCCTCCAGGTTTTTCTGTCTCCCTGTTCTTCTTTAAGGTTTCCTGCACTTTCCCCAAAGTTTGGCTATGAATTTCAGTATTTTCTTTCATACCCTTGTGGGTAGAGTCTTTCGGAGGCACCTTGTGGAGGGTTCCTGTTCTGTTCCTTATATTATCTTACTTCCAATGTCTATCCTGTTTGCTCTTCTGAGTCCGAGGTTTCAGCTTCTTCCCTAGGGTCTTCCCTGTTATTTAGCTAATTTAGGACTATAGATTTTAGCATGTTTGTCCTGTATTATTAATGTGAAAAGGCCTGATGTTAAGTATAAAGTGTCACATCAGGAAGTTCTTCAGTTTTCGATAAAGATTATAAAGATAAAGTTCTTCCGATGTCCATCCCCTTTGTCTTTCTAAGTGAGGATTAATGCTCTTACCCTGGGTCCTGCTTCTTGTTTAGCTTCTTTAGCTGTACAGATTTTAGTGTCTTTATCCTATCTTATAGGTCTAGTACCAACTTATAAGTGAATATATAACATGTGTGTCTTTCTGTTTCTGGATTACCTCACTCAGGATGATCTTTTCTAGATCCCACCATTTGCCTGCAAATTTCATGATTTCCTTGTTTTTAATTGCTGAGTAGTATTCCATTGTGTAAATGTACCACATACCTGTATCCATTCCTCCGTTGAGGGACATCTGGGTTATTTGCATGTTCTGGCTATTACGAACAAAGCTGCTTCCAAGGTGGTTGAACAAATGTCTTTGTTGTGTACTTGAGCATATTTTGGATATGTGCCTAGGAGTGGCACACCTGGATGTCAAGGAAGCACTATTCCTAACTGTCTGAGAAAGTGCCAGATTGATTTCCAAAGTGGTTGTACAAGTTTACATTCCCACCAGCAATGGAGGAGGGTTCTCCTTTCTCCACAACCTCTCCAGCATGTGTTGTTACTTGAGTTTTTGATCTTTGCCATTCTGATGGGTGTCAGATGAAATCTCAGGGTCATTTTGATTTGCATCTCTCTGATGGCCAAGGACGGTGAGCATCTCTTTAGGTGTTTCTCTACCATTCTACATTCCTCTACAGAGAATTATCTGTTTAGTTCTGTACCCTGTTTTTTAATTGGATTGCTTGAATTGTTGCTTTTTAACTTCTTTATATATTCTGGATATCAGCCCTCTGTTACATATAGGGTTGATGAAGATCCTTTCCCAGTCTGTAGGCTCTCGTTTTGTGCTAATGACAGTGTTTTTTGCTTTACAGAAGCTTTTCAGTTTCATAAGGTTCTGTTTATTGATTGTTGCTCTTAGAGCCTATGCTGTTGGTGTTCTGTTCAGGAAGTAGTGTCCTGTGCCAATGAGTTCTAGGCTGTTCCCCAATTTTTCTTCTAACCGATTTAGTTATCTGGTTTTATATTGAGGTCTTTGATCTACTTGGACTTTAGTTTTGTGCAGGGTGATAAAATTGGGTCTATTTTCATTTTTCTGCATATAGATGTCCAGATGGACTAGCACCATTTGCTGAAGATGCTGTATTTTTTTCCATCAAGAAACAGGACAAGAACTTACCACAGAGGGCCTCTGAAAGGCTCTACCTAAGCTCAGTATCCAAGTTCCCTAGTAAGGGGAACAGGGACTATTTCTGACATGAACTCAGTGGCTGGCTCTTTGACCTCCTCCTCAACCCACTGAGGGAGGAGCAGACTTGCTATGCCACAGAGGAGGAGATTGTAGCCATTTCTGAAGATATCTGATAAGCTAGGGTCACATGGAAGGGGAGGAGGACCTCCCCTATCATTGGACTTGGAAAGGGGCAGGGAGGGGATGAGAGAGGGTGGATTGGGAGGGAATTAGAGAGGGTGCTACAGCTGGGATACAAAGTAAATAACCTGTTGTTAATATAAAAAAATAAAAAAATATTAATAAAAGAAAGACTACGTAGCAGTGTATCAAAGCAAATGTTGAGGCTCATAACCAAACTTTGGGCAGAGTGCAGGAAATCATATGAAAGAAGGGGTAGTTCGTAAGACCTGGAGAGTACAGGAGCTCCACAAGCAGAACAACAGAGCCAAGATATCTGGGCTCAGGGTATTTTCTGAGACTGATACTCCAACCAAGGTGCATTCATGCATATAACTCAGAACCCCTGTTCAAATGTTGTCCATGGCAGCTCAGTATCCAAGTGGGTTCCCTTGTAAGGAGAAGAGGACTCTCTCTGACATGAACTCAGGGGCTTTCTCTTAGAGCCCCCACCCCCTAAGGGAGGAGCTGCCTTGCCAGGTCACAGAGGAGAATATTGCAGCCAACACTAATGAAACCTTATAAGCTAGGGCCCCCTACTGGTGGACTTGGAGAGGGGCATGGGAGGTGATGAGGGAGGGAAGGCTGAATTGGGAGGGAATGAGAGAGGGAGCTACAACTGGACTACATAGCTAATGAAATGTAATTAATGTAAAAAAATTAAAATTTAATTAAAAGAAGATAATTTCAAAGAGATATTTGAATATCACATTTCCCACAGCACATGAAAGTAAAGAATCAAAGAGTTTAAAATTTATACGAGTAAACCTGTAAAATATGTTACATTTTCAAGCATCAGAAATCTACATTTTTCCAATATATGTGAACAACTATTCCACCAGTACTTTATATCCACACTGAATTGTGAACCAAGGACCTCTTCCCTTGACACATTCCGGTCAAAGGGAGAAAATAGATTTGGGGGTACTGTGATGGCTGCTCGTTCATTTGTCTTCCTAATACATAACTGTCTGTACAGTTTTGTAGGAGAAAAAGAGCAGAATGGGAGAGAATGGGAGACTCGCAGGTCTGTAGACACCTACATAAGAGCACATCATTGGTCATTGCTGTGCTTCCTCTGTGACTGCACAGAGGACTGTTCCTTATTCACGTTCAGTCAAGCTGAGCTGCCATGAAATTAAAGTGTAAGAGACAATTTTCAGACATCTCTAAAAACTTTTACATACAGCTTTTAATAATAAAGTAGTAAGTGTTTCGTAAATCACCTTTTCATAACCAGCATAGAAACAAAATGTGGAAGACAATGATATACAAGAAATATTTAAGCATTTTTTTTTACTTTTATTGGTTTTGTTTTGTTTTGATTTTGATACAGGGTTTCTCTGTGTAGCCTTTACTATCCTGGACCTGCTTTATAGACCTGGCTGGGCCCAAGCTCACAGCAATCAGCTGGCCTCTGCCTCCCTGAGTGCTGGGATTAAAGGGTGTGTTCTACAACTCAAAAAACAAACACCAAAAATCCAAATAATCCAATTAAAAATGGGGTGCAGAGCTAGCCTAAGAATCCTCAACAGAGGAATCTCAAATGGCTGAAAAGCACATAAAGAAATGTTTAATGTCATTAGTCATCAGGGAAATGCAAATCTAAACAACTCTGAGTTTCCATCTTGCACTCATCAAAAGACTATTTTCAGGTCTTGAGGATGCAGGATATTTTGTGGACAACAGATTAACAGGTTCATTAAGTTGATATAATGAAATACAATGTACACAGAACACTCACTCAGTCAATGAGTGTTTAACAGGCGTCTACTCTGTCAGAAATTAAGTTAGATATTGAACATTGAAATTATTTTTGTAGATAGCTTGAAACCAATGTTTGGTATAATCTGATAAATTCTATTGTGGGAATGTTTCTTATTTAATAAATCTTATCAGATGTTGGATATTAGAATTTTTGAAACTCTGAACATATCTGAGAACTTCTGACTTAGAATATTCTGAATCTCCTACTAGCATATACACACTGACTTTGTGATGGCAAACAGCTTTAATCCCAGCACCTGGGAAGCAGGTTTATCTCCATGAATTCCAGGCCAGTCCCCGTCTATGAAAAAAAAAAACATTGCTGGAATAGAAAGTATGATCAGAAAGAGACAACATGTTTCCTCATTCATGGGAATACAAACTTCTTCATTGTTGATGAAGAAAATATTTTAACCCGTTCTCTCTCTTTCTCACTCTTTATCTCTGTGTGTGTGAGACAGAAACTCTCCTTGTTTTTTTGATTTTCTCTGTGGCATTTCTCAATCTTTGTAGTTCCCTCTCTTCCTGTGTTTGTGTGTGTGGGAGGAGGGTGGGTAGGTGTGTGGGGGTGTGCTCGTATGTCTATCCTTTTAGTATTAATCAAATCTCTGATGGATGTCACTTAAGTAAGCTAACCCATCACTAGTACAGTTTGCAGAGGACCACACAGAGTTTCTAAGCAAAGCCCACAGTGTATGAATGAATTGCAACCATAGAGGTTTTGATGGAGAGAATGGTTTATTTAGCATACTGTTAACCCTGAGCATGGTTTGTTTCTCCACTCTATGCTTAAGGCCTTTCATCCTCAGGACCCTAACAAATGTACAACCTTGTTGAAATCCTCCTTTGGCAGATAACTGATTTTCAAACATTTGTCAATTAATTAATCTGAAAAAATACTATCCAAGATATGTATAATATATATTAAGTATTATCAGAAACTATTTGAAGTCTCTATATAGCAGACTCAGGATATTTAAGAAAAATCATGAGATAAATAAGGTGTGATTTTTCTCATTATTGTTTTACAAATTTTGTTTTCTCATTGTCATGGTTTTAAATTTTAATAATTCTTGAAAGTTATTTCTGTCATTAAAATGAAAATGCATTATTTAATTTTACTTCAATGAGAGTTCAAGTGATTTTAAGATCTTCTATTTATATGTCTAAATTTTTGTGAAATGGTATTATATTATTTTATATTGATGAGTTTAAACCTTTAGCTCCATTTTTGAAAGCCTAGAAAATATTGCACATTTAGAAGTAATTTTTCTTCTGAAGTATAAAGATTTTAGAATTTCAACATTGACTTCACTGAGAAAGTTTATGTAGAATTCTTGTGTTAAGCTAGTAAAAATATTTTTATTTCTTATAAGAAGGTATAATTAGACACATTAGATAATTCTCTCATTCCTATTACAAAATACCTGACAGGGCCAACTTGGGGAGCTTGCTTTGTACATGGTTTTATTAAATTTATTCTCAAATTTAATGGCTTGGCAAACAGGTGCAAAGCATGATGGGTAGATCTTCTTATGAATTCCTCTATTTTCCAAAATGAAATCTGTATTATTCTCTTTCATACTTACATTTGAAATTCTCAGTATCTGTTGGTCTAGATGTTTGCTTCACTGCTTCCTTGGCTTCAGCAGCCTATGCTCACTGGAAGAATACATAGACTGTTACAGAACACTGAAAACAGAGCGACAGTTCCGTAATAGTTCTGGTTTCAATTACTATGTAACTAAAGCTTACAACTTATAATATAGAATCACTTTATGAAATCAATTTCCTAAAATTTTGCAGTCTATTTTACTTGTACTATTCTTTTTTTTAATTTAGATTTTCTTCACAACTTATTCATTATATATCCCGATTGAAACCCCCTTCCTTACCTAAACCTCACAAAGGCAGGTGGCAATAGTGGAGAACTTGTACTATTTTTTTAAGTTTATTATTCTATTTATTTATTTATTACAAGTTATTCACTCTGTAAAGTGGCTATAGCCCTCTGGATTTCCTCCCAGTCCCACCCATCCTCCCTCCTCTCTTCCAATGCCCCTATCCCAATCCACTGATAAGGGAGGTCCTCCTCCCCTTCTATTTGACCTGTTAAGTCTCATCAGGACTGGCTGCATCATCTTCTCCCGTGGCCTGGCAAAGCTGAGCCCTTCTTCCAGGGAGAGCTGATCAAAGAGCAAGCTGCTGAGTTCTCGTCAGAGACAGCCCTTCTTAACTTGCGCTTACGAAATGACTGGGACAAGTACTGGGTTTACAAACGGCTGTTGATAAAACCTAGGTAAGGTTCCCAATTACATAGACAGAACTAACATCTACGTCCAAGAGCATCTGCTTGAAAATCCCTGCTTCTGTGTTAGTCCACATTCTATCACTATGACAAAGTACTTGTGGGACTCAGCTCAAAATAATTTACGAATGCAGAAGTATTTATGAATGCAGAAGTTTCTGTCCATAGTCAACTAGCTTCCTTCCTCAAGGATCTGTGAGTCTCAAGATGATATGAATAGGTAAAGAGAAAAGAAAGGGGCAAAGGGAAAGGAAGATGATTACTAAAGAGGCAGGAAACAAATTACACTAGATTTCCAGAAGAGGCACACAGTGACTTAGCTCTACTTACTAGCACCTGCCTTCTATAATTTCCATATCACTTCTCAACCTACTTAGTCCCACACTTTAAACACATGAGCCGGTGGTGAACAGGCCACATTCAAAGACACTCCGCCTATTGGCTATTCATTAGACCATCGGTTAAAGTTTTTATAGATCACACATGAATATCAACTATTTCTAGATGAAAAATATGGATTTCAAATGATGATTAAAATAGTAAATTTTGAAATAAAATGTAATTACAGCAATTGTTACTATATTTTCACTAAATTAAAAGTGTTTAATTTCTATTATTTTTATTTGTTTAATGAAGCTAAAATCAAAGCCTATGGAAAGAGGGAGAAACTGAGCTGGTAGGATGGCCTCTGAATGTCCAGGTGCAAAAATGTGTGCAGAATTGAATTATCAGACATCAGAACTCCACCAGGGAGGAATTTCTCACATACTAAGACCTTCCCCTGTCAGCAATGACATTGCTGAAAAAGTAAGAGAAGCAGTTAAGTTTCTCTTATCTCATTTGACATTTACTAAAGACGATATTTCTACCCTCCAAGACCTCTGACTCTTCAAATTCGAATTACAGGCAAAGAATAGTGATTACTGGAAAAGCGTCAAAAATTATCAATTAGTTATATAAGAATATGGAAATGGGCTTCAAAAGAGAAGGATAGACAGCTCTCAACAGGCCTCTCTGGAACAACAAGCCATGAGTTACTTTGTGAACTTTTTTTTTCATGCTGGAAATCAAATCTAAGACCTAGCACATCATTTCTAAAGTATCTTTATTTATTTTTTGCAATTCTCATACAAAATATTTTATAACATTCACTGACCATTAGACTTCAATTCCTTCAAGATTTTGTTCAACATCCATATCATCTCAACTTTATGGTTTTCCTCTTTTTATGTAATAACTTATGTAGACCAATTAGTGATCGTGTGTCCTTCTGGAAATGGGACATTCCATAGCAGTATCACAGATTCCCAGAAACCACACAATAATAAAAAAAATGACTTTCCCTCTCCCATTAGCTAATGATTGTACATTTGACCTAAACTTACACACTCACAACCTAAACTAATGAACTTCTGCTTCAAAGTTCACTGTGAATTTACAGAAATCCTTGTTAATTTTATGTCTTTGTTCTTCAACTGAAGAGAGCATTTTCTATTCCTAGTGCTTCTACAACCCAACCAGTCTTTACTGAATGTTATTTACCCAGGCCAGAAAATCCTTGCTTTTCAGCATAACAGATACCTCCCCTACTTCATGAAATTTCTTTTCTCTTCACCTATGGAAATCTTTCTTCTCTTTGCTCAATATCATACCATCTTTATGCTTTAGTTTATGTTTTGTATGGATTTCTTTTATCTTTCTAGATTTAAGGCCTTTTTAAGCATATGAGTAAAAGAGTTTCTAGAATGTAATACTGTTGAATAAATAGATAAACTTTAAAATTGATAAAATTACCATAGAAAATAGAGAAAGCAATCTTCCCACTGCCCAAGACAGCATAATCTCTGCCTTTGTTGTCTTACTATCCATTTCTATTCTTCTTATTAAAACACTGCCAAAAGAAAGAAACAAGTAATGAATTGAATGAAAGAAGAAAAAAAGATCACGTAGAGAGATAGCTGAGCATGATTCCACTTTATGTCAAACTCCTTCAGTGGACCACAGAAAGATTAAAGAAACGTGCAAGATAATACTTTCAGAACAATGTGAAATGAGTTTCGTCCTCAGTACTCACCAGCTGAGACTAAGATGAGGTTGTGTAGAAAGCATCACAAGAGGCCTTATTCTGAAGAAACTCAGAATTCTACAAAACTACAATCAGAAACAAAGCTGCTTTAAAGATGTATACATTGTATTAAAGTACATGTGCAATTATTCTTACTAAATTGTGAACTTAATTCAATGTGAGATTCCTGACTCTGCCAAGGCATCCATCCATGTCAAGCCTCCATATAACTGTTTTGTGAGTACAGATTTCCTGTAAGCATCTAAATTTTTTTAGCACTTAAATTTAAGTAAACTCTTGAACAAATAAATCTCTGCCCAATGATGTATGGGTACTTGAGGAAAAAATTACATATCATGATTGTGAGGGTCTACTACTTGCCAGTGGTGATTTTTCATAGTGCATTTGATTGAATTTCAGAATTCAAGTACACTGTTTCCAAAAATGTCAAAACTGGTTCAAACACCACTGGAAACTTTCTGTTTTTATGGCATGAGTTAGTCACATCAACAGCCTGTCTCCAGGAACACTTTGCTGTATGACACAGGGCACTAGATACTCATAGTTGAGATTATTCACAAGAACCAAGTTAACTACTGAAATTTCCTCTTGGATAAGGCAGCATTTACCTATTTAGAAAATGTTGATCTTTACAATATTTTATATTAACCCAATGTCAGGTGCTAGTTGGTTATTTTTATTTCTTGTATGTTAGTGATTTCCTGAATGTGCCTGTGTATCACAAGCATGCTTTGTGCCCACAAAGTCTAGAAGAGTGCGTCAAATCACCGGCAACTGGAGTTATATATAGTTGTTACCCTTCATGTGGGCACTGTGAATAAAAAACAAGTCCTCTGCAAAAGCAGCTAGTGCTTTTAATGTAATCTTTTTATTCAGAATTAGTTATTGCTTAAAAAAACATATTTTAAGCTGAGGCTGTTGACAAGACATAGGGTCTTTCCCCCACAGACTGACAGCAGGACCCAGATGCTGAAGACAATATCCATATAACTGTTTGACCATGCATAGGGCAATCTGGTGCCCATATAGAATCATCACCCCCATGTTCTAGAGACTTTACCATGGAACATGGAAACATAATCTGCAGGTTACAAAGTGTGAGAAACAGAAATACTAATAGAATCACAAAATATTTGATCTACAATTTCTCCTGGCTGCAAAATATGCTAGGGCATTGAGGGTGCAAATAGTGTGGGGCTATATAAAAATAGTAATTAACAAAATATGTATTTTAAATCATCTTATTATCTCTTAAGGGATATATGCCATCTTGAAAATTTGTACATAGACAACTGGTATTTGTGATATTAACCTTTCAGAAATAATAGATATGTATAAGCATTTTACTGCTTAGATCTAATACATTGTACTTTGAAGATGGGCTCATCGCTGTGGTTCATTACAGACAAGCAATGGTCAAGCAAGGGATATCAAAGCTTTCCCCTTCAAGCATGTTAAAATGAGTTCTTTCAGGCTTACAAGGGTGAATTGAGATAGGATCTCTCTATAGTTCTGGCTTTCCAGAAGTTAACTATGTTCACCAGGCCAGCGTGAAACTCACTGAGATTCACCTGATTCACCTGCATCTTGACTTCTGGGATTAAGGGTGTGTACCACTATGCCTGGCTACCAGTTTTGAGGCTGTAAAATATCTGGTTTGGTATTTTAACTTTGCACTATGTTATTTTACTAGAGATTTGGACTATGCTAAAAGACAGCCAGAGTCAAGAGAGCATCTTTGTGATGGTAGATGAACAGTTAGTCCTGCATCTCAACCGCAGTGAAACCCACAGCTGCTCAAATAATCTCTGCATGCCTCGCTATCCATCTTCCTTTACTGTTAGTACAAATGTGACCCTGTGGGCATGGTAGCGTATACTAGTAATCTTAGCACTGAGGAGCTGAGGCAGCAGAATTGCGCTACAAAGGGAGACTATCAAAAAAAAGCAAGCAAACAAACAAATCCAGCAGACCATACAAAAGAAACAACAACAACAGAAAAAGATAAAGATTTTGAGTAAGATGGGCATTCTTAGAAAAAAAAATATTAGCACCTTCAAATCATGTGTCATAATTGTGGCTACTCTAAATCTAATCATTTCAATCTAACTCAGTTTTTTTGGATTACAATCAGTAGTCACGACTCCTGAATGAATTGTATGTGCTGCTGTCCCTTGCTTTCTCAAAGTAGAAATGTTCCCCAGCCCTTCTATTGTACATTCTTCATACACACAGCTGAGATGTCATCTCATTCTCACATCACTCTCTGTCTTCCTACACACTACCTTCCAAGAGCCACTTGGGATTCCATGTTTTCTGGTTCTTTTTCAGATTAAGGCCAGTTGGCAATTCCTGGCGTCTCATCCTTTGCCATGGGCTCACTCACTCACTTTGACTATTGTATGTCTCTCCAGTGCTTGCTCCATTATTGAGAGGAACTACAGTTGTACAATCAATTGTTTGTAAATGAGATCAGCTCCAAGTCCTCATATATTTGATGCAAGCATTGTACCACTGAGTTATATCCGTGTTTTCCTTGTATATGCATGCTGTAGATAGGCAGTCCTGTTATGATTTCCAGGCTGAACTTGAGGTGGTCATACTCTATCTGCAGCCGGGCTAGTGACTGGGAATGTAGACATGGTTAATTGCACACAGCTCACTCAGGATGGCTTTAATCAGAGTCAATTAATAATATTCTCTCTTAATCAATGTTTTTATGTGTTCTTTTAGTCTCTTGTTAACAGGTCACATATTACTTCCACTAACTCTCCTTCATTGCTAATTGATATGTAAATTTTAATAACAGAAATGGGTGGTCATTAAAGTGAAATCTGTTCTAATCTTTTAGGATCAAGAGTCCATTAAATTGTAGTGATTATGTGTCTATAGAATATTGGTCCAAAGTTCCTTAGAGATGCATGATACTAGACTATGAATCAATACAATAGCTTCCCTTGAACAATTCATTCACTATGAGCAGCTACTCAAGCTTGAAAAAATAGTAAAAATTGTATTTGAGGATATAAGTGGATATGAAGATTTATTTGGCTGTAATTTCTACCCAGACTTGAAGCCACTCAAAATGATCAGGAGTGGGTAAACAAGTTTCCTATTAGGATTTTTTCTAACTAAGGAAAAGAAAAAAAGTGGTTCCTGAGAGACTGTGAAACTGAGTACAATTCTTAAGCTAAACCCGAGAAAAAGCCTTTATTTTATTATACTCCTGAGACAGAATAAACCACAGAGTTGCATTCTGATATTTAAATTGTATTGGCTATAAAAGGGCAAGGCTTTCTATCAGAGTCTAAAATAATGCACACAGATAGGAAAAGCAGTAGGAATATACCATTACCACCAACATCAATATATAATTAAACCAATAGAAAACAATCTTAAGAGCTGAGGGTGCCATTTCCGACTGGCCTGCATTCAATGGGCACACACTGCTCTGCAACACCTGCAACCACTCCACACTGTGTATGTGTCCACAGGCCAGTCTGAGAAGGCCCTAGATTCCATTCCCCAGACAGGACTGCTTAGGGAAGGCACACTCCCTGTGGAGGCATTAGCCACCACCCCCGACTGGGACACACAGCATCAGGTCCAGACTAAGGTGCCCCCAAATACCATCTCAGACCATGGTGCACAGCCCCTGGCCCAGAAGGAGGCACCAAGTCTCCAGTTCAGAGGAGAGCCCTTAGCAGCAAGCCCAGGTCAGAGCTTGGAGCCTCCAGACCAAAGCAGCGCCCCCAGCTGACATCTCAAACCGGGACACTCAGCCTCTGGCACAGAGTGAGGAGCCAAGACTCCAGACAAAGGGGTGACCAGCCTGCCGTGCTCACAGCTTCTAGCACAGAGCACAAAGCCTGGCACACAGATCCCACAACACAGTTCAACTGAGGCAAAAACACACACTATCAAACCACTGGAACTCCCTGATCTTCTTGAAGAATACTCCCGACACAAGAGATTGACAGATCCAGTCTGAAGTTCAGGCTTAAAGAACAAACAGCTCCTTGATTATGTAAAAACAAATGCCCAGAAGTCAACAGAAGAACTCACCCAACAAAAATCAGGACACCATGGCCCCACCAGAAACAACCAAAAGCAATGGAGATTTTAATTCAGAGGAGACAAAGGAAAATTATGTTAAAGCTATGATTATGCAGATTTTAGAGGAACAAAAAGAGTAACAAAAAGAGGAAATGAACAGGGCCCTCAAAGACATTCAGAAGAATTTAACTGCCCACATATAGGAACAATTAAAGATATACAGAGAGGAAACAACCAAAAAAATAGGACACACAGTCAATCAGATGAAGGAAACAATAGAAACCATGAAAACAGAATTAGAATCTATAAAGAAGACACAAACGTCGAAGAACCTGGAACTGGAGAACTTAGAGAAAAGATAAGGAACCACAAAGGTAAGCATCACCAATAGAATACAAGAGATGGAAGAAAGAAACTCAGAAGCTGAAGATACGCTGGCTGGGTGAAATGGATCCCTCACTCAAGGAAAAAATAAAATCGGAAAAGTCCCAAACACAAAACATCCAAGAAATCAAGGATGCCATGAAAAGACGAAACCAAAGAATAATTGGAATAGATGAAAAAGAAGACTC
The DNA here is from genome assembly GCA_028658305.1 of Pachyuromys duprasi. Classification (NCBI taxonomy): domain Eukaryota; kingdom Metazoa; phylum Chordata; class Mammalia; order Rodentia; family Muridae; genus Pachyuromys; species Pachyuromys duprasi. Next base: position 34,805,732 of record CM053758.1, on the reverse strand, counting down.
CAGGCTCCAAGGATTGGAAAATATTTTCAAGAAAATCATAGAAGAAAATTTTCCCAACTTAAAAAAAAAATTGTCCATAAACATGCAAGAAGCCTACAGAACACCAAATAGACTAGACCAGAGAAGAAATACCACTCATCACATAATAGTCAAAACACTAAACTTACAAATCGAAGAAAAATATTAAAGGCAGCAAGGGAAAAGGGTCAAATAATATATGAAGGTAGACCAATCAAAATCACACCAGATTTCTCATCAGAAACTATGAAAGCCAAAAGGGCCTGGACAGAAGTCATGCAGTCTTTAAGGGAACACAGATGCCAACCAAGACTACTCTACCCAGCAAAGCTTTCAATCAACATAGATGGAGAAAACAAAATTTTCCATGAAAAAACAAAATTCATGCAATACCTACACAGCAACCCAGCCCTTCAGAAGGTACTAGAAGGAAAACTTCAGTCCAATGGAAACAACTACACCAAAGAAAATATAGGATACAGATAATCTCCCAAGGACAACAAAAACAAAAAAGCAATGAATCACAGTAAGACCACCAACTCCACAATGAAAGGAAATAACAGTCATTTGTCACTATTATCTATAAACATCAATGGACTCAACTATCCAATAAAAAGACACAGACTAA
>CM053758.1:34765603-34804586 GCA_028658305.1 Pachyuromys duprasi | reverse complement strand
GTGGAGGAGAAAACAAGCAACAGGACAGGAGCATGCCAAGGAGGACCTCTGGGGGTTCAATGTAGCCATGTATCAGAGCAGATATTAAGACTTGCGATCAAGACTTTGGCAGAGGGCGAGAAGTAATGATAGATCTGGGGGAGGTTGGTGAGACTTGTGGAGAACAAGAGCTCCACAAAGACCAAACTGAGCAGGGCACAGGAGTCTTGTATGAGACAGTTTCTACAATCAAGGACCATGTGTGGATGTGGCCTGGAACCCCTGCTCAGATGGGGCCCATAATAGCTCGGTGTAGGACTGAAGACCCTAGTGAGGGAAACAGGGACTGTTTTAGTCGTGAACTTGATGGCTGACTCTTTGACCCTCCCCCATACAAGCTGGGGAGTGACAGACTGGCTAGATCCCAGGGGAGGACATTGCAGCCTGCCCTGAGGAGGCAGGATGAGCTGGGGTTGGATGGAAGGGGAGGAGGTCCTCCCCTGTTGGTGGACTTGGAGGGGGAGGGGAGCAGGGAGATGAGGGAGGGTTGGGGAGGATGGGAGGGAATGAAGGAGGGGGCTATGCCTGGGATGCAAAATACCTAACTTGTGATTGATATCAAAATAAATAAATTTAGAAAAAAGAGCTATTTTGTGCAAAGGAAAACAGGCTGGACAATTTTCCCTGAATGCACCTTAAGATTGTATCAAGACTCAGTGCATCTGGTTAGAACAACTGGCTTTGCACTGGTGTTTTTGAAAGGAAAAGAGCAAGGAAAATGGCGTGTGATGTATGAGATTTTTGAGGCGATACTCATTATATCAAGAACTGTCTATTATGCTCGAAGTAGCATAGAATGCTAAAAATCCATCCTTTATTTGTCTTAGCAAAGTGACCATGAGATCCATTACAAAGGAACATATACACAAACATGGAATGAAGCATGTTATCATGGACATGAAACCAAGGGCAGGGCTGTTGTTTGGAATAATGACCTGATGACCCAGCATTGCCACAGGGAGGTGTGACCTTTTTCTCCAGGCTAGCCTCAGAAAAAAAAGATGTTTTGGACTCCTGATACTCCTCTCTCTACCTTGGAATTGATGCTGAGATTAGGTATTTGGTAAATCACATGTGATGTTAAGCTAATATTTTATATCTAGACTCCTTAAAATGGACCCCTTTTATTGAAAGTACGAGAAATCTTGGGTTTCTTGTTGTTGTTAATGTTTGTTTTTACAATTTATTCATTTTATATAGGTATTGTAGCCTTTTCCTCAACTCCCCCCCCCAGTCCTGCCCTCCCTCCCTCTTCCTCCCTATTTCCTTCCCCCTAGTTCACTGAAAAGGGAAGTTCTCCTTCCCTGCCATCTGAACCATAGTTTATTAAGACTGCCTGGATAATCTTCCTCTGTGTCCTGGCAAGGCTGCATCACCAAGGGAAAGTTATCAAAGAGCAGGTAGCGTAGTTCATGTCAGAGACTGTGCTTGCTCCTGTTACTAAGGAACCAACATGGAGACTGAGCTGCCTATGGGCTACATCTGTGCAGGGGTTCTATGTCCTCTTCATGCATGGTATTACTTAGTTGATGTATTGGACTCCCGCGGCGGGGAGACCCTCTGTTCCTCGGGATAGATGCCAGACCTCAATAACCCACAAAGTCAAGAACTCCATGTAATCAGCAAGAGGTTTAATTAGTAGCCAGCATGTCTGGGCTCCGCACATAGCTCCCACACAAAGGGGTGATGCGAAGCGCCCAGCAACAGAATCACAGAGTTTATAAAGGCAAAAACCACAAAACAGGAGGGGGTCTAGGGGTAAGGGACTTTCCTAATGGGGCAGTCTGTGATTGGCTGCACCCAGGTGTGGTAACTAGGGGACGGTTAGAGATTATATCCATAACTACAGAAGGGCGTCTCTTAGAAACGTTTTGTATCAGATCCGGGTTTGGTATTGTATCAGATCCAGGTTTGGTAATGATTAAAGCTCACAAGTCTCAGTTCCCATGGTTAGTTCCCATGGTTAGGGCCAAGTTAAAATTTTCCATCCTTACAGATGCATCAGTCTCTGCAGGGCCCCCTGGGCCTAGCTTTTTTGACATTTTTGGTCTCCATGTGGAGATCCTGTCCCCTCCAGGACTTTCTATCTCTCTTCTTTCATAAATGTCCCCGGTATCTGACTAAAATTTATCTGTGAGTCTCAGCATCTGCTTCGAGCTCCTGTTAGATGTTAGTCTTACTTTTGAGGCACAACGCTCCTCTTAGAGAAATTTTTATGCATTAAAATTAAGAAACCCTGAGACTCATTCCTTTTCAGAATATGATATAGAGAATAAAATAATAAATGAATCATTTGATGCAAACCTCCCTCAATTGATTTCAGGGAAACTTACTCTAGATTACATTACATACAACAAAAGTCCCTACAAGGCCTCTCAGACAATTCAGTGACATACATTCTATTTTTTAAAAAAAGCATTAAGGGTTAAGGTAAGGTATCTTTAAAATTTTTGTTTACTGAGGATGCACAGTGTGCTACTTGAACTCAGCATTGAATCTGAAAGGATAAGAAAGACCATTGTTATTGTTGTTTAATGTTTAAAATTGAATTATTTTGTGTGTGTGTTATATGCAGATTTTTCAGTGTGTACCACAATCAGGTCAGAAGCTAAGCAGGTAAGAAATAGGTATCAGATCTGCTGGCAATTGTGATTAGCTATGTGTGTCCTGGGAATTGAACCAGGGTCCTGTGCAAAGACAGAAAGTGTGATAACCCCCCTGAGCCATTTCTTCAGCCCCCAAAGCCCATTGTTAATGCAGGATTACAAAAAGTCTTCAAGACAGTTACAATGATAAAATTCATCCCGACAAAATTCACATCTTCTATGGCTAGGTTTATGGCTCTTGTCACATGCAGTTAGGTAAGTAGTTTCATACAAAAGATGTAAACTCTCCCATTACATTAAAGAGTTCACTTTTGTTTTTTATAAATTAATATAACCCCTCTTTCTTCCCTGACAGTTATTGGTCTGTTTTTTTAATCTTTTTAATCCCAATGCCTCTGCATTTTCTAGAATGTACTGCATGTGATAGGTAGAATATTGTGTCTTCATATAGAATACAAGAAACCCAGAACTGCTGAAATAATCTTATACAATAAAAGATCTTCTGAAGTTATCTCCCTCCCTGATCTCAAGCTGTACTACAGAGCAACAGTAATAAAAACTGCATGGTACTGGCATAGAAACAGATTGGTGGATCAATGGAGTCAGAGAGAAAGTGCAGAAATAAACCCACATACTTATGGACACCTGATTTTTGACAAAGATGCCAAAACCATACAATGGAAAAATTATAGCATCTTCAACAAAGGGTGCTGGTCTAACTGGATGTCTACATGTAGAAAAGTGCAAATAGATCCATACTTATCACCCTGCACAAAACTAAAGTCCAAGTGGATCAAAGACCTCAATATAAAACTAGACACACTAAACCTATTAGAATAAAATGTGGGGAAGAGCTTTGAACTCACTGGCACAGGAGAGAACTTCCTGAACAGAACACCAACAGCACAGGTTCTAAGAGAAACAATCAATAAATGGGATCTCATGAAACTGAAAAGCTTCTGTAAAGCAAAGGACACTGTTGTCAAAACAAAACGACTGTCTACAGATTGGGAAAGTCTTCACCAACCTCATATCTGACAGAAGGTTAATATCCAGAATATATAAAGAAATCAAAAAGTTAAACAGCAACAAGTCAATTAAAATCCAATTAAAAATGGGGCACAGAGCTAAACAGAGAATTCTCAATAGAGGAATATCAAATGACAGAGAAACACTTAAAGAAATGCTCAACATCCTTAGTCATCAGGGAACTGCAAGTCTTCTTTCTTTTTCTCAACTAATAACTCTTAGGATGTGTTTTTATACTATTGTGTATAATCAATTTCATTGAGTAGTAGTTATATTTGAAGGTTCTGCTTCTATATGTAACATATAATAATTATATATATGCTAAAATATATATTTGGCTAACAATGTTATGAAAAACATTGATATGTATTAAGTTATGATTTTAACACCCATTTTTTTACAATTTAGAAATTATTTGCAGCTTGAAATGTGTATCTATGAGTGAGTGCATTGCAGCTAAAAGAATCTGAAGAGTACCTTGAACATTTTCCTGCTTTCTTCTGTCCCACGAAATCCCGAAGCATTAAGCACTTTGGAGGGTCTGCACCAAGTCCTTCGCATATCTGTTATGGTCCTGTAGCTTGGTAATTTTGTGGGTCTCCTAATTGTGGGAGCAAGTGTGTCTCTGACTCTTTCTGCCTGCTCTCGGGACTCCTTTTCTCCTACTTGGTTGCCTTAATCATCCTAGATATGAGGCACTTTTGCCCTGTCCTTTTATGTCTTGTGTTGTCATCTTTGGTTGTTGTCTCTTGGAGGTTTGCTCTTATGTCAAGAGAAAAGGAGGGAGAGTGGATCTGGAGAAGAATTGAAGTGGGAAGGAGCTGAGAGGGTTAGAGGGAGAGAAAATGTGTTTGGGAGATACTGAGTGAGGAAAGAACCTGGTCTCAATGAAAAGAATTTTGCATGAATACAATTACACAGAATGCGAGACTTTGGATTCAAGCATCATTTTAGAACAAAATTACTTTACGTATATCCTTGTTGCTGCATATTTGTGTACATGTGCTTATGATTAACTAGTTTATATACTGAACATGACAGTTTTCACTGCAGTGCAGTACCTACCATTGCAGCATGTGATGGACACACTAGTTGGCTATTGACTTTCTCTATAATACAGTTAGTTCATTTTTAAATTTACATACAACAGAGATGTTAAAAATATTATATGCATGCATAGACAAGCTACTGTATTTCACTTTCTAGTTATTCTTAAAAGTGAGTTGCCTGTGTCATATGCTAGAACATTGACTTTTATGGGCCTAATTGTTTTTCATTCTTCATTTACTTTATATATCTTGTGAAGCTTCATAGTCATTGTAGTTTCATGCCCTTGTCAGATGTGACGATTTCTAGCATTATATATTATAGTAATTATGTAGAAATATATTGTAGTGGCTTGGCTTTACAATAGTTTGATCACTGATAATTTCAGCATCTTTTTACCATGTCATTTTTTGTTAATAGTGAATTTTCTTTTTAGTAAGTGTGTTTAGCTTTACTTAATTGAATTGTTTTCTTACTTTAATCATTATGTATTACATTGGTATGTTTCCACGATGACTAATTTCCTCTCATCCAAGCAGACTCAGTTAACACTTATAAAAATGTGGCCATGAATTCTTTTAAATATGTGTAATTTCACATTATTTTTATAATTGTTTATTAACTCAACCAGTTTGGGTTTTAGGTTTCACTATGTTGTTAAAATACATTTTTCAGTTTTCAGAAATTTAAGATCAGCAGTAATTATCTCACTTTATGTAAGTCTAAATATCCTCTAATTAAATACATCAAAATACACCTTATTTTTTCATTGTTTTGTTTTATACTTTTCATTATTCATTTGGCTCTTGGGAGTTCATTATCATTTTAGAATAATTAAAACAGTAAGATTATATTATACAGATGTTTCTCAAATTACAGTACAGTTGTGTGCTGATTATATATTGTAAAATTTAAAAAGTATCTGAAACTGAAAATGCTTTGACTTTCCTTCTCTATCATGTACCAGAGCTGAGTCTAATCTTGGTCATGTTTCCTAAGAGCACTTATATCCCTGTGGCCAAGTGTAAGACAGACAAATAGCTAATAAATACATGAACACTGGCATCTTGTGATGTACTGGGGTGCTAGAGCACAGAACATAATATCCAGACACTGTAAGAAAGGCATTCTGCTGTGGAATGCAGCCTGACTGCTCCTGTGAATACCTGGTCTACTGCAAGCTTGAAGTCACTACCCTGCCTAGAATCCAGAAGTAATCCTCACTGTCCTCTCCAAATCCAAGAGTGTCCTTTTTTGCCCACCCAGAATCCAAGAGGAGTGTCCCTCACTCCATCAACCCAAACTCTCAGTGTTTCCCTCACTGGCTCCCTAGCATTTTGTGTGCCTCATTTGCATATCACTTTGTTATAAAATAAAATAAAATAAAAACAATTCAATCCGAAGGCTGATTCCACTGGATGTCACTTGCTTTTAGACTACATTCCTGAAAATTTAAAGGGAGGTTTTATAAGTCGGGTATCTATGCCCACATGCTAGACAGGCAGAATTTGATTTTACGTATCTCATTTAGCGTAATGTTTGTATGAATAGCTTACTCCATGTCTAAGTGAGTCTTTGTGTGGTGACTTCTATTATGATACATTTAAAAAATGCCTCACAGTCAACAGACCTAAATATAAAGAGATTTATTTGTGGGAAGGAAAAGAGACAGAGGAAGATGGTTGGAGAGCATGGGGGAAAGAGAGCAGGAAGATAAGGGCTCCCTGGGGGAGAAATCAAAGGAGAGAGGAAGCAGGTGGGACTGGCAGATGGTTTTTTATCTGAAGCACCTTACCCAGGTGATGTCATTAGACCCAGGTCAGTGACATAAGATGTTGTCAGGACCCTAAAGGTCCCTAAGGGTAGGCCAGTTGAATTGCCTCTATGACCTAACAACCTGTGTAGTTTATGTGTTACCTACATTAGCGTAGAGGGAAAATAGCTAAGAAGGAGTTTAATTAATTACAAAGAAATAAACACAAAGCAAACAAGAATGCAGAAACAAATAATGTCAAAGCTGTGGGACACCCTCTGGTTAGTTAGTGTGTAGTGCACTCTGACCTCTACTTCTACTAGTTTGGCATCCTCAAATTGAATTGTGGATTCAACATAAATCAAGTGTTAATTTATGCTGAATGAGAACAGAGAGTTTTCTCATGACACTTATCTTCAGACTATAGTGTAACAAATCATCTGTGTACTGTAAGGTTAATCTGTGTATTGAAGCACACAAAAGAATTACACATACACATGGAAGCACAGTATCATCGTGCACAGACATGTTAGTGTGAACAGGGGTTGATGTTCTGAAAACACAGATGCAAATTCAAGGTGAAGAGTACATTTATTTTGCATGTATTGTTTGAAAGATTCAGTATCTGCTTCGGTCATCTTCTGTCATTTCTACGGGTTTTTTTCCAGTGTCTCCTAAGACAGATTCTCTTCTCCTTGCTCACAGAGATGCTGCAGCTCCATGCTCACCATAGGACCAGACACTGTTCTTGAGTTATGCTCTGGTGTTTATGAGATATATTTACTGTTTGTTTTTCAGTGTTCCCGCGTGTGTGTGTGTGTGTATGTGTTGCTTTAGTGTTGCAGATTCCATTGCTTGCATCAGAGTCCTTAATTTTGAAAATGAGCTGGGCTCCTATAATTTTCAGTGCCTCCCCAAACTCATCCTTCTTTTGCCAAAAACCACATAATAAATGGGACCTCTTGAAAATGAAAAGCAAAGAACACTATCAATAGAACAAGTTGGCAATCTACAGATTGGGAAAAGATCTTCACTAATCCTATACTTGATAAAGAGCTAATATTCAGAATACATAAAGAACTCAAGAAAATAAGCACCAATAAATCAAATGTCCAATTAAAATGGGATAAAAAGGTAAACAGAGAATTCTCAACAGACGAATCTTGAATGGTGTAGAAGCACTTAAATAAATGTTCAATGTCCTTAGTCATCAGGTAAATGAAAATCAAAATGATTCAGATATTACATCTTACACCTGTCAGAATGGGTAAGATCAAAAACAATCAAGTGACAACACATAGGAGCAAAGATTTGGAGAAAGGGAAATAATATTTCAGTGATGGTGGGAGTGCAAATGTGTACAATCACTTTGGAAATCAGTCTGGATATTTCTCAGAAAATTGGGAATAGCTTTACCTCAAGACCCAACTATACCTCTCCTGGGTGTATACCCAAAAGATGTGCCACAATTTAACAAGGACTTACTCAACTATGTTCATAGCAGCTTTATTCATAATGGCCAGAATCTGGAAACAATCCAGATGTCCCTCAACTGAGGAATGGCTAAAGAAACTGTGGCACATTTGCACAAAGAAATCATGAAATTTTCAGGCAAATGATCATCATGAATAAGGTAACCCAGATGAAGAAAGGTACACATGGTATGTCACTTTTAAGGGGATTTCATCCATATAGTTCATGATAAGTATACTATGAGGCATCCTATAAGAACATAAAGAACAAGGAGGATCCAAGAGAGGTTGCATAAATCTCACTTGGAATGGGAGATAGAATAGGCAGAGGTAGTAGTTAAAGAGAAGGGGTAAGTAGAAGGTTCACAGAGATTTAAGAGGATTGAGATCAGATCTGGAGAGAGTGGGAGCCAAAGGACAAACAACCTGTAGAGAAAAAAAGAAAGGGAGGGTGGTGCATCTCTGTGACAAGCTGGAAACCTAAGTTAGGGTTGGCTCCTAGGAGGACATGGGGAGCAGGCAAGCAAAGATGCCTAGTAGCAGAAACCATAGAGACTGAAGAGGACAGCTTCTAACTAGACTCGGATCCTAGTAGAGGAAGAATAACTCCAACCCACCCACAAAAACATTGTCCCCAAATTTACCCTGCCTACAGGATGTGCAGATGGAGTTGAGACTACGGGAATGCCCAACCAATGTCTGGCCCAAACAAAGACCTACCCTAAGGGAGAATGCCGACTCCTGACACTAGAAACTTCTAAGCCTGCAGACAGCAACCTGACAGAGTTGTCCTCTGGGAGATTCTACTCAGCAGTGCTCCGAACAGATGATGAGACTTATAGACAAACACTGGTTCATGCTTAGGGAGTTTTCTGGAAAAGTTTGAGGAAAGAGAAAATGACCTGGAGGACAGGAGCTCCACAAGTAAACCAACAGAGCCAATTTACAAAGGCCCAGAGGGGTCTGTGGAGACTGAAGAACCAACCAAGGAATATGCATGGGCTAGACCTAGGCTCCCTACCAAAGATATAGCAAATGTACAGCTTAGGTTTCAAATGTGTTCCCTAGTAAGGGAAATGGGGACTGTATTAAACAAGGACTTGCTTGCTGACTTTTTGATCACTTCCTCCTGGTGGGACTGTCTTACCAGGCAACAGGGGAAGAGGACATGCTCAGTCCTGATGCAACTTGATGAGCTGGGCTGGGAAATGGAGCTCCTCTTTTCTGAGGAATAGGAGAGGGGAGAAGAGAGAAGGGTGGTACTGGGAGGGAGGAGGGATGGGGTAACAACCAGAATGTAAAGTAAATTAAAGATAAATCAATTTATAAAAAACAAGAAAGAAAAATAAATCCAAATGGCTTAGCTACCAAAGTGTGTAGGCACACAGTATAATAGCAGATTAATAGCATCTATGCTTTCTGCTGTGGACAAGCTATGACTGCTGAAAATCATCTGGGATTTTCTGATGAACAAACTATTAGGGCCATTAATATCCATGAAGGAAATGAGTTGGAAAACTATATTACATAGGGAAATGAAGCCATCTATTCCTTCGTATCTTGGGGACTCTATATTTCCCAGAAAGGAGAGACATTTCTTTAATAGGTAATTTCATTACATTAATAGGCACACTGCCTGTTAGGTAACTTAATTACATTAACAGGAACACTGCCTCCCCCTACCCCATTTCAACACATATCTACTAAGAATTGTTATTTTCAGAGAATCACATAAATAGAATATCTGTCTATTTTCAGTTGCTGTCATAGTCCAGTATACAAACAAATAGTAAAATTTCTAAATGCAAACACATTAAGATTGTCATAGTATATGTGTAGGGGAAAAAACGTCAAAATTAGGAGGTAGAAACCACCATCTGTGAGAATAATAAGAAAGATTTAAAGAAACGAAATAAGCCAGGACTTCCAGCAGAGGCTGGGATTTCTTACTTTGAGCCAATGTTTCCCTTGTACAAATTATCTCATGTAGCAGATTGCTGGTTTGGATATGGGTGTCTAATCACATTTATTTTATAAAGAAGGTAATGAAACATAGAAACTTGGAAATTTACCCAATGGCTGTGGTTAAAAGGAGTGGCTGAGCCTGGCTTCAGAGCAGCTTAGCACTGCTGCTGATCAGGAAGGAGAGACATCCTTAGAAAAGGTGATGCATACAAGGCAAAGGCTTGAAATATGCTGTTAGAAAGCTAAATAACACAGCACAGTGTGTCAGACTCTATGTGACAGTAGTCGTGAAACAAAGGTTTAATGGAAACACCAGGATTCAGCCAACAGGGCTTTCATATGTTTTTTATATGGAAAATATATGCCAACCACACTCAAAAGAAAGCAATGCTGGCATTCAAGCAGAGTGAAACTTTAGAAAGGTGCAGTGAACTGTCAGAACATTCACTGGCTCTGGCGAGTGATTAGATTTATTAGAGAACTCCAGAATGGAACAGCGATTTGTACCTTGCTGACCTTTGTAAACACTAGTATCACTCACAAAGGAATAGAAAAGTTAATCGATCCTCTAAGTGTTTTTTTTTTTCCTCTTGTTGTCTGCATGAGCCTTTTCAGATTTCTCTGTAACTTCTAAGTCAATTAGAAAATATTCACAATTATCAGAGATACATGCAAGCAAGACAAGTCCTTTTCCTTCAACTGTTATGAATCACAGATTAGCAGAGTCCCTTTTGTAGGCAAAATGTGTCCCCTTATACCCCAGTTCTGTGGAGTCTTGGACCTCTGCTTCCATCTCGCATATCTGTGAACTCACAGACATTTGCCTTCATGCCCCATCTCTGTTTCCATCTGTTTCATTTTCCGCTCTAGGGTCAAAATGTAGCAAAATGCTTTTCCTCGAGACAGTCACTCTGTTTTTTAGACATTATCTCACCAATAGCTGTTTCAGTGGGTGAAATAGTCCAGTGAACAAATTATTCCTATCTTTAAAGGGTACAGAGGTTAAATGACTCATTTATAAAAGTGAAAGTAGAGATTCAGTATCCACAAAGGCTTTGTGTATAAATGTCTTCCAGGATGAGGATGTGTTCAAGGCTACTGAAATTTTGTCAGACATGAATTTTCAGAGACATCATTTACTATAAACTAAGAGCTGAGAGATGAACGGGCACTGAGGATGGTTTATTCAAGGAACACAACATAAGCTCAGTATTTTTGGTAAGCCTTCCTCTGAGACATGATTCTATGAAAAGAAATGGAAACGACTTTCACTTTTAGTGGATTATTCACACAGGCACGTGCAGAAATATTTGCTGTGTTTAGCATGCTTTATATAGGCCTGCCACATCAGGTTAGTCTGTGAGAAGGGATTTGGAAAAGTCATAGAAAATTGTGATAGAATATAAACCTCAGAAGGCTTTATAAACTGATTGACATTGGAGTCTGTTATTCCTCTTGTAAAAAACAGAATAGTATACAAAATATTGTACAATAACTGAAAATTCTATTTCATATGAAGGAATCCTTTGTGGGAGATCACTTTGTTATAGTTATATTTATAAAATGGTATTTTTTCTCAATTTCTCTCTTAATCTGGATATCACACAAATAATAATTGAGACTTTTATATTTGTTCAATAATAAGGTTCACAATACAATAACAGTAGTTATTACACTATTCTTTTTTGAAATTTTAAATTTATTATCATTTATTACAACTTATTTAATTTGTGTCCAAGCTGTGGCTTCCTCCCTCATCTCCTCCTAAACCCACCTTCCCTCTCTTTTCTTCCCCTATGCCCCTCCCCTAGTTCACTGGTAGGGGAGGTCCTTCTCCCCTTCTATCTAACCTTAGCCTAACAGGTTTCATCAGGACTGGTTACATTGTCTTCCTCTGGCCTGCCAAAACTGCACCCCTGAGGGGGAGGTGATCAGGGAGCCTGTCACTGAGTTCATGACAGAGAAAGTCCCTGTTCCCCTTATTAGGGAGCCCACTTTGATACTGAGTCTGTAGGCTTCTTCTGAGCCTGTTTCTTTATACCTTTTATTTTTTATATTAATCACAGGTTATTTACTTTGTATCCCAGCTGTAACCCCCTTCCTCATTCCCTCCCAACAGCACCCTCACTCCCTCATCTCCTCTCTGCTTCTTTTCAAGTCCACTGATAGGGAAGGACCTCCTCCCCTTCCACCTTACCCTAGCTTATCAGATATCTTCAGGACTGGTTGCAATGTCCTCCTCTGTGGTCTAGTAAGGCGGCCCCTCGCTCGGGAGAGAGGGGTAGTCAAAGAGCCAGCCATTGAGTTCATGACAGAAATAGTTCCTGTTCCCCTTACTAGGGAACAAACTTGGATACTGAGCTACCATGGGATACATCCGAGCAGGGGTTCTAGGTTATATCCATACATGGTCATGGGTTGGAGAAACAGTCTCATAAAAGACTTCTGTGCCCTCATATATTTGGTCCTTGTGGAGCTCCTGTCCTCTCCAGGTCTTATTAACTCCCCCTTCTTTCATATGATTCCCTTCACTCTGCCCAAGGTTTGGTTATAAGTCTCAGCATCTGGTTTGATACACTGCTGGGTAGAGTCTTTCAGAAGCTGTCTGTGGCAGACTCCTGTCCTGCTACTTGTTTTCTCCTACTTCCAATTCCCATCCCATTTTTCTAAGTGAGGATTGATCATCTTACCCTGGATCCTCTTTCTTGTTTATCTTCTTTAGGTATACAGATTTTAATATGTTTATCCTATCTTATGGGTCTAGTACCCATGTATAAGTGCATATATACCATGTGTATCTTTCTACTTATCCCACCATTTGCCTGCAAATTTCATGATTTCCTTGTTTTTAACTGCTGAGTAGTATTGTCCACTCCATACATCGTCCTTGATTGAGGTATCAGTCTCTGCAGGGCCTGCAGGGATCAGTTCTTTTGGCTCTGTTGGTCACTTTTTGGAGCTCCTGCCAGCTCCAGGTCTTTCTATTTCCCCCTTCTTTCAAAAGACTCCCTGCGCTTTGCCCAAAGTTTGCCTCTGAGTCTCAGTTTCTGCTTCAGTGCCTCGATCACTAAAGTCTTTTAGAGGCCATCTGTGGTATGCTCCTGTCCTGTTCCCTGTCTTTTCCTACATCCAGTTTATTGAGTTTGCCCTTCTAAATGAGAATTGAGCACATTCCCTAGAGTCTTCCTTGGAGTTTAGCTTCTTTAGGAGTATAGATTTTACTGTGTTTATCCTATAAGACTAATATCCACTTATGAGTGAGTACATACCACGTGTGTCTTTCTGCTTCTGGGTTACCTCACTCAAGATGATCTTTTCTAGTTCCCACCATTTGTCTGAAAATTTCATGATTTCCTTATTTTTAATAGCTGAGCAGTATTCCATTTTGTAAATGTACCACAATTTCTGTATCCATTCCTCCACTGAGGGACATCCTGAGATTTCATCTTACACCCACCAGAATAGCTAAGATCAAAAACTCTAGTGACAACACATGCTAAAGAGGATGTGGAGAAAGGGGAATCTTCCTCCACTGCTGGTGAGAATATAAACTTGTACAGCTACTTTAGTAATCAATCTGGTGCTTTCTCAGAAAATTGAGAATAGTGCTATCTCAAGATCTAGTTATACCTATCCTAGGCATATGTCCAAAATATGCTCAACTCTACAACAAGGACATTGTCTCGACCTTGTTTGTCGCAGCTCTATTTGTATTACTCTATTCTTTTTTAAATTATTTTTTATTAAATAGGAAATTCCATTACCAATGAGTTCTGAAAATACATTTTCAACTGAATATCCTTATGTCTACATTTATTCCAAAGAAGTATTCCACTGCCTCTGTCCTGAAATGCCAGTTACAAACAGCTTCTGAAGTAAACAGCACTATTATGCTTTGCCTGATTCTGTTTACAGACCTGAGCCAGTATGCCACTGTGTCCCCCTGACAATTTTAAATCAGAAACAACTTATATTACAGATGAGTGTTTTGCTCCCTGCTGAGGACACAGAGTCAACCTCTTAACCTTCCAAGCTAATCTGTTTTTTTGGTTTTTTTTTTTGCCCAGCACATCCCAGAGATACTTGAAATTTGTAGCTCCTTCTCCTGATGTCTCATGGACCTTGCCCATGGCTCAGTTTCTTAATTCCTCCTCTAAGTCCTCTTCCCCTGGCTGGCAGGATGTTCAGACCTATTCTCTTCCCTGCTCTGTGACTGGATGTAAGCTGCTTTATTTGCATGTCAGGGAACAATTGGGGAAGAGTGTTTATATAGCACTGAGACTGGAGATTCTCAGAACAAAAACTGCAACCAGATATGGGAGGATGGTTACAGAAAATAACATTTGAATTACATAATAATTTTATGTCTTCACCACTTCATCATTATAAAGAATCATTTCATCATTCTTAAAGTATTCAAATTATTTTACTATATGGATTAGTCTGTATGTATGTGTACATGTTTTGTGTGTGAATATGTTTGGGTGCACGTGGTACGCATATGGTGGTTAAAGGAAAGTTAAGAGACTTAATTATCTCCTTCCACCATAATAGACGAAGAGATAAATGGAAGTCAGGCCATCAAGCTTTGCAATAAGAATCTTTGACTGCTAAGATTTCCCAAAGCCTCATCAAAGAATGGCTTTATATGTCTTTAGATCCCAATAATCTGATTTTTCTCATATTTTTTAGTTAACTGTTTTGAATTTTAATTTTTTATAGTTTATTCACTTTGTATCCCAGCTGTATCTCCCTTCTTCATTCTCTCCCAATCCCACCCGCCCTCTCTCATCTCCTCCCATGCCCCTTAACCTGTGCTCTTTACATTACAGAAGCCATGTGAACTTTTCCTCATTCCCCCATAATCATATAGGCTCCTAGTTGAGCTCACATACACCTTCTTCTCTTTTGGGCATACTCTCTTCTGTCTACATTAGTTCTCTTCCCTCATCAGTCAATGGCTGTTTTGGCATCTGATTTCTCTTCTGTCTTCCATGGTTTTCTTTTTTATTCTCCTTTAAATTTATTATCTCTATTCTTCATTTTTGTTCTTACATACATATATGTATAGTGTATATACTGTATACAATAAATATATCATAGTATATATAACATATGTTATATATACTTCTAAATATTCAATACAACCTTCTCAATCTGTATAGTGTTACTTGTGTGTACATTTTTCAGGGCTGTTATAAGATTATCAATTGTCCTCTTCCCTGGAGAAGACTGTTTCTGTTGCTTTCAGCATTTTTAAAATAATTTTTATTTTTTAATATTAATTATGGGTTATTTAGACAGTCACAATGTTATTTTCTCAGCACATGCAGATTTTTCTGTCTTTAGAAAGCATAACTTAATCTGTTTTCTCATTCCTGAAAACCTACCTTCCTCCTTGGCTCTATCTCAATCTTCTGTGAAGCTGTTCTTTAACACACTGTACACAGATTTAATTTACTTCATTCATCTTCCATCTCTCCCATGCAACATGCTCCTTGCCCTAGCAAAGAAATAGCTTTGCATTACTCTATTCATCAAAAAGAATCTTGAAAATAGGTTATACCCCTTTGAGGGGTCGTTAGCTGAATGAAGGTAAAATGCTTTTATGATTTGTAGAATATGTGATCAATATTTTAGCAGTATCTTCATGAAAACTTCCCCTCCTCTTATAAGCCCATAGAAATTACTTCATCAGTTTCATCCACAAATCAAACCATATCAAGCTGTCTATAACTGAGTCATTTTGAACCTTGAAAACTTTGGTTTAGCCTGGGTGTAAAAGGAAGAAAAATAGACTACTGCTTAAAAAATACTTTATGGCTGAAACACCGTTTTGTTACTTATTCTGTATTGATTCTTTTCATTCTTTAGTCTCTGATGTTTCAGAGTACAGTTCTCCAATGCTGAAATCAAAGTAAAAGATGTGTTTATGTTGTCTTCTGGTTAGTCAAACCCTGTAACACAGCCACACCCTGCAGATGCAGGCAAAACACCTGGCTTAGGAGCCTCTCCACACAACTGCCTTGAACTCATCTTTGCAATTCGATAGCCATGGAGAGAAAACAACAGTTTTTGTTTCCTATAGGAAAACATACAACTATACTAAAATTTTTAAATTTTATGTTGTTTTATCCTTTTCAACTACATCTCCATACATATCTTTTGATCAGTGTTCTAGAAAAATTTAATTCTTTGATAACATTAAATCTAAAGCACACATCTAGGAAAGGGAAGGAAACTAAATAAAAAAATAAATCTTTGGTGCTAACCAAAACTTGATAAAAGCATACTTTCAAATGGAGTAATTTAAAACTGACTGTTGAACACCTCTTATTTGCATCATTCCCACTAAGAAATTGGTCCTTTTTTATTATTCAATTGACATCTCTCCTTATCCTTTTTGTGACAGTCATACACAGATGAAGCTTAGAGGACATAGAGGGAGATCACTAGCTCATGTAATAGTTAGTGATGATTTAAGACTTTGGTGCTACTTCAAACCTCAGCCTCTTATTTCCATTTATTATCGAGTTCACCTTTACGTGCCAGGGTTTTCTCTGTTCCTGCTCCTAGTCTGCTGTGAGGCCTTGCTCCAGCATCTCTCCCTGGGGATGGTAGGCCAGTGTTTTCTAAGTTCTGCATACACTGAGGAGTGTATCTCACTGCTTGCTGTAAGTACCCAAGGAGTTAGCTTCAGTCCCCTTGATTATCAGTTGGCAGCATAGTGTCCCTCATGGTCTGGCATCATTTGCTCCCTGCCCTTCTTTTCTGAATATAGTTTTATTCCCAATATACTGTGCTCAGTCAGAGTCTAATGGCACATACACCTGTGTTGGGGGGTGGGATGGAATTCTGAATACAACTCATGTTCAAATATTTGAACGACTGCAATAACTTTTGTTTATTTGTTTTTTATTTGTTTTCAAGACAAGGTTTCTCTTTGTAGCCTTGGCTCTCCTGGGCTTACTTTGTAGACAAGGCTGGCCTTGAACTCACAGAGATCTGCCTGCCTCTCTGTGCCTCCCCTGAACGGCAATATCTTAAGTATACTATTCAGCTCTGTTTTTTTTTTTTTTTTTGAAATTATTTCTGGAACTTTCAGGATCTGGTGTCCATGGGCCACTTGTGCCTGCATTAATTTGTCTCAAGGGCAACACCAATATTTCTCAGCAAAGGAGGAAGCATGAACTCTCAGCACATGATACTGAGCTTCCAACTCTGTGAGGCTCAATAAAAACTGGAGCTGTGCCCTGGTGGGTTCATTGTTTCTGGTCAGTATGACTTGGCCTCTTCTATTACTGTCATGCAAGGCTCCGGAGACATGGTATTACAGTGCATTTTTTGACCTCTTTACAGTCTATGTCTGGTTGATATATTCATCTATGGTCCTTAAATTTGCTGTTCAAATTATGGAGGGAAATTTTAATTAAATGCAGAAAGGAAACTATTAATGAGCAACTACTATGTGCACTATGGTATGCACACAGGTGTTGTTCCATTAATACTTTTAAGAAGACAGGAGTAAAACTCTTTAGCCTGTTTTGGAGACGAAGAACTTGGTTCAGAGGAATTTACAGTGATTAGACTCTAAAGTTTTCAGATGCAAGTACTGCATGCAGAACATCAGAACTTAGTACTGCTAAAATCCCTCAGGGAGGGGGATTTTAGTAATTTTTTTCTTCATTTAAAAAAGTTCAATGTGTTTTTCTTTACCCTTGTCATTACTCTATATTCCATTGACTATATAAAGCAAAGTTTTGTTATGACAGTGCTTAGCCATGTAATGAACTTCCTTCACATTCACATCTACTGACTTCTCTTGTTCCCCCAGGCACTTCTGTTTATCTCCATCCTATTCCTCTTTCCAAAACCTGCCTTTTCTACTTTCATGAAAACAACAACAACAAAAACCACAGATACAACATGTTTTTTTTTTAACCTAGAATAATTGTTCTTCATGAAAAAGTGCAATATTTATACTCAGGCCTTCAGATTTATTTAAACCTATAAGAAATTTTAAATCCCTTACATATTAGTTCAAATTAAGGACCACAACTCTCCAATGACCAGCATCACAGGACATTTCTCTAGGTTAAGGTCTTTCTCTATGTCTCACGGACAGCAAGGTAGGAAGATAAAGGAGGATCATCTGCCCATACTTAGGAACATTTTCACAATGTGGCCACATCTCCAATGTTTCACTGCACAACATTACTTTTTGGCCTTGATGATTGTCTTTGTTTATTTCTAATGTGAAATTTAGCAACTGCAAATTGTTAATGTCATAATCACTAATATTTACTTTTTCAGTAAAATATAAACCAAACATTTTCTGTAATGTTTTAGAAACATTGTTCTGAAAGTCTAAACTAAGTCAGGTTTATAACACATATTTTTGTTTAATAATAAGCCTTTGTAAGCCTCTGAGAACATTGGAGACACATAATAAAGGAGATATGTCTTTGTGGAAGTATTTTTTTCCTTTCATAAGCCACATCTCCCATAAGCAGCAGCCCTCATTTACCAGTGCCCTCTAACACTATCTGTAATGAGTTTCAGTTATACTTCCTCATTCTCCATTTAGAAATCATGCTTAGGTCTCTAGAAGGCTCACACCTGCCTTTTTTTGAGAGTAGCTAGGTAGTTCGTTCTTCTTGACAGTTATTTACACTGCCTAGCAACAATGAACTTATATTTAGAGCCATTGATGCTTTGGGGTTTTCTCAGTCTCAGCAGCAAAGTCAAACAATGCAGGATGCTGTCTGCCCATGCCATTTGTGACTTACAAATGATGTGATAACAGGAATGTCTGTGGTGTTATTTTAAGTGATTATAATTTGTCGTAAGTGTGAGTGTCCTTCACCAAGCACATTTCGTGTGCAGAATCTTTATCACATTAACAAATTAAGGATTCTCACATGGCATGCAGTTAGCGCTAGGATCAGGTTCAAGTCACATCTGAGGATGAAAGGAAGCATGGACCAATGAGGTGAGCTGTGCAGTGTTGAGTTTCTCCAGATAGGCAGATTCACCTGCTTAAACAAAGAGTAGCTCTCCAGTGATCCCAATTCCAAGGACATGAAATCACCCTTTGAGCTGTTAGCTAAGGGTGTCAGAGACTCACAAAACACAGACTATTGATGAAGCTCTCTGTGTCCTCCCAGAACTTGAAGGAAAGACCTTATTGCTGAAGATATCGTGAAATCTGGACACAAAACACAGAGAAATTGAGCTTGCACTGACATGTGTCACACTTTCATCCATGAATTTAACTAAATAAGGTTCAGTGAAGATGGCATGCATATATATATAAACTAGAGATGAGCCCACACTGCATCAGGAATTATGCATTTGTATATGACTGTGTTACCCACATGCATTCTTGCTGAAAAGAATAGTGGGGGATTCTTACCTCTGTAACATTTCCCAACATATTTCCAATTACATGCCACCCTTTGAAGGAAATAGGGTTTACTTTAACTCCCAGATCCAGTGAGGATACAGTTGATTATGCAGGGAAGGCATGGAGTCAGGAGTGTGAGGTCTGACTGGTGGTCAGGAAGCAGAGACATCATACTTCATCCACATACAGGAATCAAGGGGTGAGGATAGAAAGAGGGGTCAGCCTATGAAACTCAAAGCCCACCCCACCCCCAGATTTCTCCATCAAAATTTCAGGTTTAAAACATTCATTTTTTATTTTATTAAAAATTGATTATTTTCTCATATGATCTATCCTGAAGTTTTGCCTTCCTCAACTGTTCCCACTTCCTCCTCACCTCCCTTCCCCTCCAGATTCACTCTCTTTCTGCTTCTCATTAGGAAAGAACATTCTTCTAAAAGAGAAGAACCAAACATAACAGAATAAAATACAACAAGATAAAACAAAAACCATCACATGGAATTTAGACAAGGTAAAGCAAAATAAAAAATGTTCCAAGAGAAGGCACAGGAATCAGAGACCCACTTGCTCATACACTCAGGAATCCCATGAAAAGTACTAAACTGAAATACATTATATATACACGGAGATCTGGTGCAGACCCATGTAGGAGTTAGATTTGCTACTTCCGTGTCTGTGGGGTCCATGAGCTTTGCTCAGTTGATTGAGAAGGTTTTTTCCCTCCATCCAAACTGGCACTTACATCTTCTGCCTTGTCTTCCAAAAGGTTCTGTGAGGTATGAGGAGAGGAATTTAGTATAGATATTCTATTTAGAGACACATGGTCCAAGTTCTTTCTTTTTACAACATGTCTGGCTGTGAGTCTCTCTATTTGTTTCCATCTACTGCTAGAGGAAGTTTCTCTGATAGTTGCTGAATAAGGAATTGATCTATGGATATGGCAGAATATCATTAGAATCCAGTTTACTGTTATGTTTTATAAATTTCCTTTTTTAGACAAGTAGTGTTTGGTTTTACCCTAAGTTTTTAGGTTATCTAGTATCTGGTTCTTGCTCACCCAAACAGTATTGGTTATGAGTTCCATCTCCTGGATTGGGACTTAAGTCAATTCAGATATGATACCATTGTTGAGCAGTCTACAAAAACGGAAAATTCACCCACACAAATACAAACCAATTGCTCCTCAGGCTAGACATCTTTGTGGAACCCTGTACCCCAATTAAACACTCACTAACAAACAACAGACTCAACTCTAATCTGAATTCACTTGCATTCTTCTTTATATTTTTATTAATTACACTTTATTCACTTTGTATCTCCCCTGTAGCTCCCTTCTCCCTCCCCTGACAACCCCTTCCTTCCTCCCCCTTCTCCACACATGCCCCTCCCCAAGTCCACTTAGGGGAGGTCTTCTTATCCTTGCTGTGATCCTAGTCTATTAGGTCTCCTCAGGAGTGGCTGCATTGTCTTCTTCTGTGGCCTGGTAAGGCTGCTCCCCCCTCAGGGGAGGTGATCAAAGAGCAGGCCAATCAGTTCATGTCAAAGACCATCCCTGCTCCCATTACTATGGAACCCACTTGGAGGCTGAAATGCCGTGGGCTACATCTGTGCAGGGGTTATAGATTACCTCCTTGAATGGTTGGAGTGTCAGTCTCAAGAAAGACTCCTCTGCTCAGATTTTTTGGTTCTGTTGTCTCCATGTGGATTTCCTGTCCTCTTTAGGTCTTACTGTTTCCCACTTCTTTCATAAGATTCCCTGCACTCTGCCCAAGTGTTGGCCATAAGTCTCAGCATCTGCTTTGATAGTCTGCAGGGCAGAGCCTTTCAGAGGTCCTCTGTGGCAGGCCCCTAAATTGTTCCCTGTTTTCTCCTTCTTCAGATGAAAGGTTCATGTAACAGCTATACTGAGACAGGGGCATGCAGACACAGCTCCCAAATATTTTGATTTTCTGTGTACAGATTCAGACATACTCGTGTCTGCTGGAAGAAAACACACAGAGAGGGAAAAGACAGACTTACTGAAGGAATTTGCTAAGATTTTTGTTTCAGACAAATTGAGTTCCCTGGAGGTACCCTTAGATTAACTAACTGCCATCCCTTGCTAGATTTTATCCAGGCTGGGTTAATACCATCTGTAGATGAGGTGGTAAGCATGTCAGAGTCAGAGCCTCTTGTTAAATATTCCTACCTTGAAAAGTAATATAAATCCGTTTCTGTATGGATATCATTTTCATTTACTCTTAAGTTAACTGTGATGACCACTTACCAGAACAAGACCCACTTACTATTTTTGTGGTCCATCAATATCTCCATGCACAGCCATAAGGATAGATGAGGTGAGATTTCTGAGCAACTTCTAAATGAGAAAATTTGCACAGATGAGAGCCAGTAATTCCAACATTACAGAGGTCCCTTTCTTGGATTTACATCTGTGCTCATAGAATGATCCTGCAGGTCTTGAAGAACTCCATAGCATTGTCTTTTTTGTTGTATTGTTCTTTCCTAATGAGCTACAATGTACACAGAAGCAATTCTGAAACCAAATAGCAACTCTAGAAAATTATGTCAGTTCAGCTCTGTTCATCAGATACCTGCTACAGAGGCTGAGTCATAACCTCTACAGTGTAATGTAAGTTATGGATGCCTTTGGCACTAGTGAAATATATGTTTTATAGGAAAATAAAACTACGTAGGGAGAAACACAGAAGCCGTTCATTGCGAAGGTTGATGCTGCCTGTCAATTTGATTGTGTTAAGAAATACTTGGGAAATCGGTAAGGTGTTCCCAAGAGGAGTTCATTAGCTCACCTCTTCTTCCTGTTGCCATGAGGAAAGATGCTCTCTCTTACACAGGCCTAAGGACAATGGTTCTAGGTAGCCATGAACTGAAATTTCTGGCACTGAAACAAAATAGTTTTTCACTTAAATTGTCTTCTCTGTGTAACTGTCAAAACAACAAAATTGTGAGTTGCAAAGAAATAATCAGGGCACTTTGATTGAGGTCCACATTACTTACCACAAAAAGCCCTCCTGCAAATATGTCAGTTCTGAAATTTTAGTCATATGGACTAAAATAAGCTATAAAAGCTGAGTTTTCTTATCACAAAGCATAAAACATAAACAATACAATATATGATTGATTCAGTTTCTTTAGGTTTTAGTTCCAGGAACAACTACAAATACCAAAATCCAAAGTTGTTTATGATATAGAATTTGCAAGAGTCTTATACACATCATTCTGTGTGCTTTCATTTATTTCTGTTGCTACTAATTCTTGACACAATGAATTTTTTTCAAACACTGTGTATGGCATAAAGACAAGAAATAAATCTGCAAATGTTTAGTATAGGCTCTTATGTCAAATATTTTCAATCCATAATTGGAATAACTCCTGAATATAGAACCTATGGACACATAGAGCTGAATGTAGACCCAGATAAAGTTTAAAATAAATTTTTGCAAGTTTTCAGGTTTTTCTCATAAAGAGAGAGACATAAACTCTAGTGTACTGAAGTGTGTCTTCCTCACATTCATGAAACTCTTTGACTCCAAGGAAACTGTATTAGTAAGAAGAATTTTAGGAACTAATCAGGGTAAACTGAGGTCAGAAGGTTAAGAATAGTGCCGATTGGGTTAATATCAAAATATTTTTCTTTTCCTCCACTACAGAGAAATTTCCCTTATGAACACTGACACAAAAATACTCAATAAAATGCTCACAAACTAAATCCAAGAACACTTCAAAAGTATCACCCACAATGATCAAGTAGGCTTCATCCAAGGGATGCAGTGATGATTCAACATACAAAAATCCATCAATGTAATCCACCATATAAACAAACTAAAAGACAAAAAGCACATGATCATTTCATTAGATGCAGAAGCTTTTGCCAAAATTCAATACACCTTCACATTTAAAGTCTTGGGGAGATCAGGAATACCAGGCTCATACCGAAACACAATAAAGGCAAAATACAGCAAGTCAATAGCCAATATAAATTTAAATAAAAAGAAACTTAAATCAATCCTACTGAAATCAAGGATAAGAGAAGGATGCCCATTCTCTCCATATCTCTTCAATATAGTGCTTGATGTCTTAGCTACAGAAATAAGACAACTAACAGGGATCAAGGAGATAAATTTTGAAAGGAAGAAGTCAAGGTATTGCTATTCAAAGATGATATTCTGTATACATAAATAACCCCCCAAATTACTGGGGAACCCATAAAGCTGATAAACTCCATCAGCAAAGTGGTTGGACACAAAATTAATTAAAAAATCACCATCCTATATATAAATGACAAATGGGCTGAGAAAAAAATAGGGAAACAGCACACTTCACAATAGCTACAATTCATGTAACATACCTTGGTAAAACTTCAACCTAGCATGAGAAAGACCAGTATTACAGGAACCTTAAGTTTCTGAAGAAAGAAATTGAATAAGGTATCCGAAGATACAAAGATCTCCCATGCTCATGTATTGGTAGGATTAACATAGTAAAAAAGACCATCTTATAAAGCAATCCAGATTCAATGCTATTCCCATCAAAATCCTAACACAATTCCTTTCAGCACATGAAGGAGCAATTCAATATAAAAAATAAATAAATAAAAAGAAAGGTAAAACAAATCAAGATAAAAAAAGAAATGCTCAGCATCATTAGTCATTAGTCATCAGAGAAATGCAACTCAAAATGACTGAGATTCCATCATCTTTCAGAATAGTGATAATTAAATCTGAAATGACAGCACATACTTCTGAGGTTGTGGAGAAAGGGGTACATTATTCCATTCCTGGTGGGAATGCAACTTTTTATTCGTTAAGGATGACGTCATAAAGGAAAGGGAAATTATAGCAGTTGTTACACTACGAAGATGAAGATGAAACTGGGACCGGAGGGAAAGGAAAGGTTCAGATCTGCCCTATTTCTTCTCCTTTTAAAAAGGTGTCTCTGGTAAGATTGAGCACTCTTTTACAATGCCTTCAGTTTAAAAAAGCAGCTGCAGCAGTGTCCTGAGCACCATCAACACATGTTACATAAAAATTATTTTCTTTTAAATTTAATCAATATATTTTAGAACAAAAATATGTGTATTTTGTGGCAATTATTAAAAAGCAGTAGTTAAGTGGAATTTTGGGGAGGCTAGACTAGGGACCTCTAGAAAACATTTTTATGAAACCATTTTTAGAAACCATTTTTATATAATAGAAACATTTTAGGAACCACTTTCAAATAATAATTTGGTGTTTCTCATAAACTTATCAAACATTGCTTGATAATAATAGTTGTACTTTAGTCATTGGAGCAAGTATTATCAAACTTATTCTCCTAACAAGTTTGCTTTATGCATTATTGTTATTTAGTGTGTATGGGTGTTTTGTCTGCATGTTTATTTGTTCAACATGCCTGTGCCTGGTGCCAGCAGAAGCCAAAAGGTTTTGAGTTTCCTGGAACTGTAGATTCCAAATATATGGGCCACCATGTGACCAGGTCCTCTGAAAGATGAGAGACTGTTTTTTTTGGGGGGGAGTGTTTCTTTGTTTTTTGTTTTGTTTTGCATCTCAACTGTTTCTCTAGCCTCTCTTATCAATTGTTACTGCCATATCTCAAATTTATCTGTACGTGTCTGGTGCTTAGAACTGACCAAATGTTCCCTTTGAAAATAAGAAAAAGAAAAAAAAAATGTGTCTCAAGTGTAAGGCAGTCCTTATTGCTTTCATGAAATGTTCTGTGATTGGAAAAAGCAAGGATCAAATCCACCAGCATCAGAAACAAATAAAGTCTTACTCATCCATCCACCTTGTATTTGAATGGAATTCAGAAGAGTTCAAACTTGAAATAGGGTAGACACCAATCAATAACGTCATTAGGTGCTCTCCTATGTTTCATTATGACAGCACCCATGGCGATCTTCTTCGTTAAAGGAATAAGACTTGGATGCTCTCAAAGGTTGTGGGTCTAAGGCAGCCTTATATAACAGTATAGGAGTTCAGTAACATGTTCATTGTAGAATTCTGTGGGCTATGTCAGCACCTAGTAATCTTCACAGATATGCTGTTTTCCACCAGTGAGAAGCCAAGCCTGGATTTCTACAGAGAGCTGGATGACCAGACTAATCAGACTAAACAAAGGAAGCCCAGATTCAATGAGAGGCCCTGCCTGTGTCAATAGAGTAGATAACTCATGAGAAATTCATGTGACATCAATCTATTGTTTCCAAATACCCCACATATGCACTCATACTCATGAGAACACACATGAATGTACAACACAAACATTAGTCCATAAAATTAATTAACCAAGTTCACAAATTGGAATTTAAGAAAAGCTATTATATTATTGATAGTGTCACCAGGCCGACTGTCATACAACAGTTTGATAAACCCAAATGTTTTCTCCATACATACTGTATATCTTCAAAGCACTTTCATATTTTCAGAGACAGTCCTCACATTGACATGATCTGGTAGAATGAAAGGGATCTCAGTAACTTACATCCACCCTTCAGTTGAGGTTGTCTGGCAGATGTATTACCAGGAGCTGAGAGAACAGTGATTACTTTATCACTGCATAATTGAGGAACTGGAGACCTGGGAGGTAAAATGTATTCTGACACGTAAACTGGAAAGTTTGGAGAACTACATATGAATATAAGAAATTAAAGTAAATGCCATGTTGTAAGTAATCTCATTTCTTTCTTAATAATTAAGGCATGCCAGGAAATTACCTTACTTCAGGGTCTCTAAGGCACATGAATTTAAAACCTGCTTCTCATTGTCAAGGTTTATTTTTTAATATGTCATTTTAACACATAGTTGAAGAAGCTTAGAATACAGTGTGGAAATTAGTAACAGAATCTGTTGACAGTGAAATTTTGAAACCAGGTGTAACACAATACTTTTGAGGAGAACAAAGGGAAATGATTGAAAGTGACATGAATAGAGAACCTATTTGGAGACTGATCTGCCATGGGCTAGCTCTGTGTAGGGGGTCCAGCTTATCTCCATGAATTGTCATTGATTGGAATATCATTCTGAGAAAAGACCCCTAGGCCAAGAAATTTTTTTGGTTTTGTTGTTTTCCTTGTGGAGCTTCAGACCCTTCCAGGTCTTTCTGTCTCCCCCTAATTTCATAAGATTCCCTGCACTCTGCCCAAAGGTTGACTATGAGTCTCAGCATCTGCTTTAATACCCTGCTGGGTAGAGTCTTTCAGAGACTCTCTGTGGTAGGCTCCTATCTTGTTCCCAATTTTCACCTTCTTTTGATGTCTATCCCATTTGTCTTTCTGAATGAAGATTGAGCATCTTACCCAGGGTCCTTCTTCTTGGGCTATCTCTGACATGAACTCAGTTGCTGTCTCTTTGATCACATCTTCCTGAAGGAGGAGCAGCCTGACCAGGCCACAGAGGAAGACTATGAAAGACAGTCCTGATGAGACATGATAGACTAGGATCAGATGGAAGGGAAGGATGTCCTCCAATATTAGTGGACTTGGGAAGGGGTGTGGGAGGAGATGAGGGAGGGTTTGGGAGGGAACGAAGGTGGTGATACAGCTGGGACACAAAGTGAATAATTTGTAATAAATAAATAAATTATATTTAAGAAAAATAAACAAACAAAAAAGAAAGTGATAATAACAGAAAACATCACTGATAATGATGTGCTTTAACAAGCATTTAAGGAAAATTTCATATAGTCTTTTAAAAAGTGACCACTTCTATTAGGTCATTAGGAATTCTAGAGAATTCCACAGACAGACACATGGTCTCACACCCCAAGTGGTCAGCATTGTGGTATATACACATACAAGAGAAGACTTTGGAAAATACTATGATTAAGACCAGAAAAACGCACTTGAAAATTTTTAAAAAATTAAAATATTGTGGGTGGGATTTATAATAAGGCATATTCAGTAAACATTTTTGGAAACTTGTTACTTGTATAATTACAGAATAGAAATGAATTCATATAGCTATCCACTCATATGTGCACAAATAAGTGAATATTACAAACCAAATAAAATAATTGGTTCAATAAATGTAGCTAAAGTAAGTATATTTAAAAACTTGGATGTATCATAGTATAGATGAGTGTAACTATATTAGTCAGAAAATAGAGACCAAGGGCACAATTTTCCAGCCAGAAGAATAAACATTCTGTTTAGCTTGTAAATCAAAGCTCAGTGTATGTATCCACCATCCAAAAAGGTAAAATAATATTGTATTGGAAAAGTGGTGAGTGAAAGATGGGCAAGGGACATGGAGAATGAGAGAAGAAATTAGAGGGACCTTAACAGGTAAAGTAGAATCTGTTATAAATAGTAAACCACCTGGGCATATATTGTTTTTATGTAAAACTTTACACCTCTGTAAGAGGGCAAATCATCAGTCCTTGTAGATCCTGACAACTCTCAGAAAAAACAGACACACGTGTCTGGTGAAATATTGAAACACTGACTATTTCCATGAGGTAGGCATATTAATAAAAAGCATAAAATCTTGGAGCTAGAGAGTTGGTTCAATGGTTAAGAACACTTCTTGTTCTTGAAGAGGACCCTGTTTCAGTTCCCAGCACCTGATGGAAGCTCAAAACCTCCTGTAACTACAGTTCTTGGGGAATGGTGCCCTGTTCCTGACTCCTCAGGCATTGTGTACACATGTACTTACTCATACACAGTCATAGAGACTGAGTACAGATACACACGCATGCACAGACACACACACACAGACACACACACACAGAAGAAGAGAGTAAGGAGGATATTCACTCTTTTTCCCTAATAGTTTGTTGTCATCATTAACAAGGTAATAAATAAAACATTCATAAAGCATTGTTCTTATGTTCTGTCAACACACAGAATGACATTAAGACAAAATTGCTAGCACACTACTGTGGGTAAAGAGACTGTACTCCAATAGGCACTCATTACATCAAGGCCAGCCATCATGCCTGACTGAGGGAGAGCCCTATGTAGGCAACATTCGCTGATACATCTTTAAAGCTTAAGATACTTCATGGCAAAGCTAATGGAATTCATAGTCACACAGATTTTGATTTTTTTAATTCCTGTCTCTTAAAAGAACAGTTGTGTTTTGATACAGTCTCCTGCTCATAATAGTTATTCTAAATGCTATACTGCTCATGGTGATCCTAAATGCATAACAACAACAAAACCCCAAAAATCTCAACTGTAGAAATATCTAATAGGTATTACCAATCGCTAAGTGGACAGTTCTGTTATAATTTAACACTAAGAGTTTCATGGCATCATGCATTATCAGCATACACTGCTGTCGATTACTGTATTAATCCTAATTAAATACCGATTAATCCTGGATTATTCTCATAGGATTAGTGAAGAAGAATGCCACTTGTTCATGGTAGATGGACACAAAATATGGCCTGGTCATATTAGAATTGAGTAGTACATTCCACAAGCTCTCTTTTTGCTCATCTGCCAAACACATAACAGGAACATTGGAGAGCAGTGACAGTTTTCTAGAATGACCTCTAAATTAATCCTGGCAGATGTTTGTTTTTAATGTAGGCCACTGCACAAGGGGTAGCAGATGCCCAGTCTTTAGGGACTATGTAGCATGTGAATTCATTTTTAGAGTTACACTGTTATTTTTATTTCAAGAGATGTTTTGTTTTCTTCAGGGCGGAGCAGGATCTATGGATGTACTACACCCGACCTCAGCGTCATCAACATTTTTCTCCCATTTTAAACACAGGAAAATAGAATCTCAACATTTCCATAATTTGAGTACGAGCATGAATTATCTGAAACTGGAACTGCCTTTGAATTGTTAGGTTTCTTTTTACATTAATGAAAACCGTAAATAAACATAAGACTGAGCTGAGATCCTTGTAATTTTAGTGACTATTTGATTGATTCTGATTTCACAATATTACCTAATCTCAACAACTTTGCAAATGTGTAGCTTTAGTGTTCAGTAAATCCTTGCTGTCTAAGTTCTTGACAAGCTGAAGGCAGAGCCAGAAAGAAACACCTGGTCCCAGAGCTCCTTTCTATTTTATTATAAAGGCTCAACTTGACCACTAGGAATCATGTATGGCTTCACTGAAAGAGAATTCCGAAGAAAAATTAAAAATAAGATACCTGACAGTACAACAATAAGGAAAGGAGAAGGTAATTGAAACTACATACATACAAGGGTTTGATTAACACATGTTTGAAAGGTTCTACATTTTCTTTTTTTTATTAATTACACTTTATTCTCTTTGTATTCCCCCATAAACCTCCCTCCTCCCCTCCCAATCCCACTTTCCCTCCCCCTTCTCCATACATGCCCTTCCCCACGACCACTGATAGAGGAGGTCTTCCTTTCCTTCCTTCTGATCCTAGTCTATCAGCTCTCATCAGGAGTGGTGGCATTGTCTTCATCTGTGGCCTGGTAAGGCTGCTCCCCCATCAGCGGGAGATGATCAAAGAGCAGGCCAATCAGTTCATGTCAGAGGCAGTCCCTGTTCCCATTGTTATGGAACCCACTTGGAGACTGAACTGTCATGGGCTACATCTGTGCAGGGGTTCTAGGTTTTCTCCATGCATGGTACTTGGTTGGAGTTTCAGTCTCAGGAAAGACCCCTATGCTCAGATATTTTGGTTCTGTTGCTCTCTTTGTGGAGCTCCTGTCCTCTCCCTATCTTACTATTTCCCACATCTTTCCATGCACTCTGCCCAACAGTTGGCCATAAGTCTCAGCATCTGCTTTGATAGTCTGCAGGGCAGAGCCTTTCAGAGGCCCTCTGTGACAGCCTCCTAGCTTGTTTCCTGTTTTCTTCTTCTGATGTCCATCTGCTTTGCCTTTCTGGCTGAGGATTGAGCATTTTAGCCCGAGTCCTCCCTCTTGATTAGTTTCTTTAGGTGTACAGATTTTAGTAGGTTTATCCTACCGTATATGTTTATATGAGTGAGTTTATACCATGTGTGTCTTTCTGCTTCTGGGATAGTTCACTTAGGATGATTTTTTTCCAGTTCCCACCATTTACCTGCAAATTTCATGATATCCTTTTTTTTTTTTTTTGCTGAGTAATATTCCATTATGTAGATGTACCACAATTTCTGTATCCATTCCTCAGTTGAGGGGCATCTGGGTTGTTTCCAGCTTCTGGTTATTACAAATAAAGCTGCTATGAACATGGTTGAGCAAATGTCCTTATTGTTTACTTGAGCCTCTTTTGGATATATGCCTAGGAGTGCTATAGCTGGATCTTGAGGAAGCGCTATTCCTAGTTGTCTGAGGAAGTGCCAGATTGATTTCCAGAGTGGTTGTACAAGTTCACATTTCCACCAGCAATGGAGGAGGGTTCCCCTTTCTCTACAACCTCTCGAGCATGTGTTATCACATAAGATTTTTATTTTGGCCATTCTGATGGGTGTAAGGTGAAATCTCAGTGTAGGTTTGATTTGCATTTCCCTGATGGCTAATGACGCTGAGCATTTCTTTAAGTGTTTCTCTGCCATTTGATATTCCTCTATGGAGAGTTCTCTGTTTAGCTCTGTTCCCCATTTTTTAATTGGATTACTTGATGCGTTGCTTTTCAACATCTGTAGTTCTTTATATATAGTGGATATTAGCCCTCTGTCAGATAAAGGGTTGGTGAAGATTCTTTCCCAATCTGTAGGCTGTCGTTTTGTTTTGACAACAGTGTCCTTCACTTGACAGAAGCTTCTCAGTTTCATGAGGTCCCATTTATTGATTGTTGCTCTTAGAGCCTGTGCTGTTGGTGTTCTGTTCAGGAAGTTGTATCCAGTACCAAATGAGTTCAAGGCTCTTCCCCACTTTTTCTTCTAACTGATTTAATGTGTCTGGCTTTATGTTGAGGTCTTTGATCCACTTGGACTTTAGTTTTGTGCATGGTAATAAGTATGGATCTATTTTCATTTTTCTACATGTAGACATCCAGTTATACCAGCACCATTTATTGAGGATGCTATCTTTTTTTCCATTGTATAGTTTTGGCATCTTTGTCAAAAATCAGGTGTCCATAAGTGTGTGGGTTTATTTCTGGATCTTCTATTTGGTTCCATTGATCCACTATTCTGTTTCTATGCCAATACCATGTAGTTTTTATTACTGTTGCTCTATAGTACAGCTTGAGGTCAGGGATAGAGATACCTCCAGAAGATCTTTTATTGTAGAGGATTGTTTTAGCAATTCTGGGTTTCTTGTTATTCCATATGAACTTGAAAATTTTTCATTCAAGGTCTGTAAAGAATTGTGTTGGTAATTTGATGGGAATTGCATTCAAGCTGTTGATTGCTTTTGGTAAGAAGGCCATTTTTACTATGTTAATCCTGCCAAGCCATGAGCATGGGAGATCTTTCCATCTTCTCCCATCTTCTTTAATTCTTTCTTCAGAGACTTGAAATTTTTTTCATACAAGTCTTTGACTTGCTTGGTTAGGATCACACCAAGGTACTTTATGTCTTTTGTGGCAATTGTGAAGGGTGTTGTTTCCCTAATTTCTTTGTCAGCCCTTTTGTCCTTTGTATACAGGAAGGCTACTGATTTTTTTTTTTTTTGTTAATTTTATATCAGGCCACTTTGCTGAAGGTGTATATCAGCTGTAGGAGTTCCCTGGTAGAATTTTTGGGGTCACTCAGGTATACTATCATATTGTCTGCAAATAGTGATATTGGCCTCTTCGTTTCTGATTTGTATCCCCTTGATGTCCTTTAGTTTCCTCATTGCTCTAGCAAGGACTTCAAGTACTATGTTAAAGAGGTATGGAGACAGTGGTCAGTCTTGCCTTGTCCCTGATTTCAGTGGGATTGATTTGACTTTCCATTTAGTTTGATGTTGGCTATAGGCTTAATGTATATTGCCTTTATTATGTTTAGGTATGTGCCTTGTATCCCTGATCTTTCTAATACTTTAAACATGAATGGAGGTTGGATTTTTGTCAAATGCTTTTTCAGCATCTAAGGAGAGTATCATGTGCATTTTTTATTTCAGTTTGTTAATATGGTTGATCACATTGATGGATTTCCATATATTGAACCACCCCTGCATAGCTCAGATAAAGCCTACTTGGTCATTAGTGGATGATATCTTTGATGTGTTCTTGTATTTGATTTTCAAGTATTTCGTTGAGTATTTTTGCATCAATGTTCATAAGGGAGATTCGCCTGAAATTCTTTTTCTTTGTTGGGTCTTTTTGAGATTTATGTACCAAGGTGACTGTGGCTTCAAAGAATGAGTTTGGTAGTATTCCTTCTGTTTCTATTTTGTGGAATATTTTGAAGACAACTGGAGTTAGTTCTTCTTTGAAGGTCTGGTAGAATTCTGCGCTGAAAACATCTGGTCCTGGGCTTTTTCTTTTTTTTTGGATGGGAGAACTTTGATGACCACTTCTATTTCCTTAGGGGATATAGGACCATTTAATTCATTTATATGGTATTGATTCAGCTTTGTTAACTAGAATCAATCAAGAGAATTGTCCATTTCATTTAGATTTTCAAATTTGTGTCATACAGACTTTTGAAGTAAGTCCTAATGACTGTTTGGATTTCCCAAGTGTCTGTTGTTATGTCCCCCTTTTCATTTCTAATTTTGTTGATTTTGATGGTGTCTCTCTGCCTTTTAGTTAGTTTGGTCAATGGTTTGTCTATATTGTTGATTTTCTCAAAGAATTAGTTCTTGGTTTCATTGATTCTTTGAATTGTTTTATTTGTTTCTAATTTATTGAGTTCAACCTTGTGTTTGATTATTTCCAGCCATCTACTCCTTTTTGGTTAGTCTGCTTCATTTTTTTCCCTAGGGCTTTTAGTTAAACCATTAAGTTGCTTAAATGAGAAGTCTCGAATTTCTTCTTGAAGGCATTTAGTGATATGAACTTTCCTCTTAGCACTGCTTTCATTGTGTCCCATAAGTTTGGGTATGTTGTATCTTCATTTTCATTGAATTCTAGGAAGACATTATTTTCTTTCTTTATTTCTTCCCTAACCCAGCTCTCATTTAGTAGCATGTCGTTCAGTTTCCATGTGAGTGTAGGCTTTTTGCTATTGCTGTTGTTGAGGTCCAGCTTTATTCCATGGTGATCAGATAGGATACAAAGGATCATTTCAATCTTCTTGTATATGTTGAGGCTTGCTTTGTGACCAACTATTTGGTCTATTTTGAAGAAGGTTCCATGAGGTGCTGAGAAGAAGGTAAATTTTTTTATGTTTGGGTGTAAGGGTCTGTAGATGTCTGTTAGGTCCATTTGATTCATGACCTCTGTTAGAGACATTGTTTCTTTGTTTAATTTCTGTTTTGTTGACCTGTCCTTTCTTGAGAGTGGGGTGTTGAAGTCTCCCACTACTAATGTGTGGGGATCTATGTGTGGTTTAAGAATGTTTCTTTTATAAATGTGGGTGCCCTTGTATTTGGGGCATAGATGTTCAGGACTGTGATGCCTTCCTGGTGGAAATTTCCCTTGATGAGTATGAAGTGTCCTTCCCCATCTCTTTTTATTAATTTTGGTTTTAAAGTTTATTTTATCCTATATTAGAATGGTCACTTCTTCGTGCTTCTTGGGTCCATTTGCTTGGAAAACTGTCTTCCAGCCCTTTCCCCTCAGATAATGTCTATCTTTGTGACTTAGGTGTGTTTCTTGTATGCAACAGATTGCTGGGTCTTGTTTACACATCCATTCTGTTAGTCTGTGCCTTTTTATTAGAGAATTGAGTCAATTGATGTTGAGAGAGATTAACGACCAGTGGCTGTTAGATCCTTTGATTTTGATGTTGGTTGTGGTAGTAAGTTTGTGTGCTTGGTTACTTTTTGTTTTACTGTAGTGAGGTTAGTTATTTCCTGTGTTTTCTTGAAAGTGGTTAGGTGTCTTGTGTTGTATTTTTCCTTCTACTATCTCTGTAATGCTGGATTTGTATGTAGATATTGTTGAAATTTGTTTTTATCGTTCAATATCTTGTTTTCCCTGTCTATGAGGACTGAGAGTTTTGCTGGGTATAGTAGCCTGGGCTGACTTGACATCTGTGTTCTCTTAGGGTCTGCATGATGCCTGTCCAGGCCCTTCTGGTTTTCATAGTCTCTGTTGAGAAGAAAGGTGTGATTCTGAAAGGATACCATTATATGTTACTTTGCCTTTTTCCTTTGCAGCTTTTAGTAATTTTTCTTTGTTCTGTATACTTACTGTATTGATTATTATGTGGTGGGATGATTTTCTTTTCTGGTCTACTTTATTAGGTGTTCTGTAGGTCTCTTGTATTCTTATTGGCCTCTCCTTTAAGTTGGAGAAATGTTCTTCAATGATTTTTGTTGAAAATATTTTCTGGGCCTTGGAGGAGGGAATCTTCTTTTTCCTCTATTCCTATCATTCTTAGTTTTTGCCTTTTTATGTTGTCTTGAATTTCTTGGATGATCTGTGTCAAGAATTTTTTAGATTTAACATTTTCCTTGACAGTACATCGATTTGATTTCTTCCATTGTGTCTTCAACACCTGAGATTCTTTCTTCTATCTCTTGTAGTCTATTGGTTATGCTTACTTCTGTAGTTTCTGCTTTCTTCCCTAAGTTCTTTCTCTTCATAATGTCCTCCATTTGTGTTTCCTTTAATTTTTTCCAATTCTATCTTCAGATCTTGAGCTGTTTTGTTGATTTCCTTCACCTGTTTGGCTATATTTTCCTGTTTTTCCTTCAATTCCTTCAGCTGTTTGTTTGAACAATCTTCCATTCCTTTTATTTCTTTCAGTGATTTAAGTATTTTCTTGCTAAAGGCCACAAACTGTTTGGCTGCAACTTCCTGTATTTCTTTAGGGATGGTCATAATCTCTTTGTCTTTATCTTCCTCTATTTCTTTATGGAGGACCATAATCTGTTTGTCTTTATGTACCTCTAGATCTTTACGAATTTTATTTATTTCCTCTATTATCCTCTTCATAAGCATAGATGGTTAGTTCATCTCCTTGAATTTAAATTATGCTGGGTTGTCCAGGGCTGCTTGCCCTTGGATAACTAGGTTCTGGAGATGCCATATTGCTCTGTCTTTTGTTGGTTGAGTTTTTATGCTAGCCTCTACTCACTGGGCTATCTTAGGTATTGAGTGTTAGTTTCTGGTGGTTCCTGGAATTCTGTGGTGGAGAGAATCCCCTTGGCAAGAAGATGTTTTTTTCTGAAGGAAGCCTCTTCAGCTTTTTGGATATGGTCACTGAATGGCTGGTGTTTTTCAGGAATTGCCACAGCTAACCTCACAGACCTGAGTGGTAACTGTGGTCATTGTTAGTCTCGAGGGGTCTCTCACCCAGAGAAGACCTGGGGACAGCTGCCCTGCTTCTGGGTTTCTTGCGGTAAACTTAGTGAGCTGTAGCTATTGTCTGGGTGCCCAGTGGTTTGGTCAGTTTTGTTAGGGATAACTAATTGCCCCTTGGAGCAGTGTCTGGGGGTTGATCTTGGGGATCTCAGGCTTCTGTAGGTCTGAGGTTGGAGCTCTGTGCCTCAGTACCTAAGCGGTAGTCAGTGGCTTGTAAGCATCATTCTCATGGGAGAAGTAGGAGGTTAGTTGGTGCACAAGAGGTCTCTGGGCTGGCAGTGCGTGATCCTGCCTGTCTGCGGGACCTTTTCCAGGGAAATCCTGGGTATCCTAAGTCAGTCTCCATTTGCTTCCTTCCCTGTGGGGTTTTCTCCCAACAGGGAAACCTGCCATTCTGCGGGACCTTTTTCTGAGGAAGGCTGGGTGACCTAGGTCAATCCTTTTCCTTCCTTTCCTGTGTGTTTTCTCTCTACTGGAACTCCCAGTCTCCCAGTCTCTAGTGGTTTTGTGCCTACCATTCAGCTTGGAAAGGTGATCAGGACACACAGACATGTGGCTCTGGTCTGGTGACCGAGTGTCTGTGCGACCCATTTTCCGTACCGTGGGGTTTCTTCTCACCTGGGAAACATGCTTGCTGTTGTTTTAGGGCCCAGAGTTCAGGCTCTTGGTCACTGTACAGAAAACATTGTTCTGCAGCTCAGAAGCAGTGTCCTCCTGGCGCTACCATCTTGTCCCACCTCGGTTCTACATTTTCTTACTGGACTAACTACATCCCCAATTTAGACAGGACCAAGTCTAGAGGTTAAAAATGTCAAGCTCCATCTGGTAGGGTCGATCGATGACTATGACTCATTATAAACATTTTGTCTTGCCATTGTGTGAATACTCACAGAGCCTGTTTGTTCGTTTGTTTGTTTGTTTTCTCCTCCATTGTCTTCTCTTGGACTTGTACCTGGATTTGTTACCAGTTTTCATCCAAATCCATCGAGGAATAGAATGGTTTTACCTTCGTTTCTTGGTCAGGAATCTCTTGATTCAGAGTCTTGTGACAAGACATGGCAAGGAGTCAAGATAGGTGTATCACACAAGATGGTGGAGGAAAGGAGAAGAGGAGGCTGATTGGCACTCTATTCTGCAAAGGGCTGCTTGCTTCTGGCATTCGAAGGACATTCATGACATCTCTACTGCAGTGCAATGCTCCTTCCATCCTGAGATTGGGAAGGGGTTTTGTCTTCACATCAGACTTTAAGATAGGAATATCTCAATCTGTTCTTCCAAAGAGAAGTGATTAGATAGGCATATCTGGCCTTGTGTCTATAAAATTAGAATCTAGACACTGGGTGTCCTAGTTTTATTCCTAAAGCAGCTTTGGGAATGAATCTGTTTATCTGGCTTAGAAGTCCTGATCACAGCTTCTCATCAAGGGAAATTATGACAAGAACTCAAGCAGGAGCAGAGACAGCTCAGATAAATTTTCTCCTATTAATTCTGGAGAAAGCTGCCAATCAAAGGTACAGAAAAATAAGCATTTACAGCCTCACTGGTCAAAGTGAGAGACATGTTGGCATAGAACCAGCCTTATCAATGTTATCTTCCCACCAGCCAAGCAACAAACTCTAAGGTAGGGATTTGAGCAATTTTACACATCGTTTGTCCGCCCACCAACCACTGAAGAGATGGGTTGTCCTCACACTTCTATCATATAAGTTTCTGAGAAAAAATGATGAGGAAACTTGAAAACTTACATATAGTACCTTATGTTGCAACCAATCAAAACCTATTATGAGGATTAATAACTTTTTATGTCTGAAAAGGGACATTTGTCCTAGAACTAAGTCAGATGGGCCATTTTCAGACATTATGTTAAGTATATTACAAAATAA
The DNA here is from genome assembly GCA_028658305.1 of Pachyuromys duprasi. Taxonomy (NCBI): domain Eukaryota; kingdom Metazoa; phylum Chordata; class Mammalia; order Rodentia; family Muridae; genus Pachyuromys; species Pachyuromys duprasi. The sequence goes on along the minus strand of CM053758.1, from coordinate 34,767,105 downwards.
AAGATGAAATGTTATGATTTAGAACATTTTATTAAAAATTCTGAATTAGATTACTTTTCTAAACTTATCATTTACAAGAAATGAAAACAAAATATTAAATTTAGTAATGTAATCATTTAAATCTACAACTAAGAAAAATAAACTGATAAAAACAGAAAATTAGCTTTGGTTCTATTTCTACCTTTGCAAATTCCAAAGCTATATATATATTTTTTTTCAGTAAGACCAGACACATCTTCTATTGTGGCTAGACAAAGCAACCCAGTTAGTGATCCAGAGACAAGCAATATCTTTGCTCCATCTTTAGGAGTCCAAATGAAGACCCAGCTGCACAACTGCTACATAGGAATAATTTTATAATAAAATATTAGGTATATCTTCCAGTCAACTTAAGCTCAGATTATTGGCAGTACACCCCTTCCCTCTGTACTCTTATTGAAACTACCGCCAAGAAAGTGAAATGAGAAAAATATCCCAATGAGAGCCATGTAACTGGCAGACTCACTCACATTAGTATAAACTTTCAGAAATGTATTTTTATATCCAAAGATATATGAAAGGCTGTGTTTTCATGCTTATTAAAAGCCTTGATGAATGTATACTCTATAGGTGTTAGAGATACATGATATAGTTCCAGCAAGTTAAAGTACTAAGAAATGTAATATTCTGGCTTTAAATCCAGAGATATCACCTGGTCAGGGTCAACAGAGGTGGAAGTGAGAGGTGAGACTACACCCCTTTGCTGCCCTGAAGCTTACCTCGTGGCTTGACATGGCAGAGGACCCCCATTTAATGGCACTGGTCCCAGAGAGTACTTAGAAATTAAAAAAATACATATGATTATATTAAAATATATTTACATAGTACTGCATAGCAGGTGGCCACATCTTTTGTGTCCTGAAAGTTTGTCTATCATGTGTTGTGAGAGCAGCTGTGTCTAATAACACAATCCAAATACATATGAGTTTTTTAAAAAAATATTCGTTATGGAATAACATTCTTGGAAATACAAAACAAGCCCGAATTTCTCTTTGCCAATAAAAGCAACAGATTATTTGCCTGTCCCTCTGGAGAAAAAATCAAATTCAGGCTTATACAAACTGCAATTTCTATCAAAGAATTTTTTTTTTGCACCATGCAATTCAAGAGTTTTCAATACTAAAATATCACAAAATGTTGACATGTTTTTAAATTAGGTTCTGTGAAGACGTTTGGTATCTGATTTCCATATAAAAACCTAAGCAAACTGAGGCTTTCATTTACATCTCCTACTTTTTATATAGGGCAGCTGCAGAATTTAAAAACTTAGCACTGCATTATTCTAAAGCAAGAGCTATAAGACATCCTGAAGAAATGCATTCAGCTGTCCTTATTTTCAAGGCATAGTTACTTACAGAATACGTTTTTCTAATGAAAACCATTCTTTTTTTTTTAATTTATTTATTTTTATCTCAATCACAGGTTGGGTACTTTGAATCCCAGGCGTAGCCCCCTCCCCCATT
>CM053758.1:34742661-34765103 GCA_028658305.1 Pachyuromys duprasi | reverse complement strand
ATGTTTAAAGTCCTGGAGAGACTAGGGATACAAGGCACATACCTAAACATAGTAAAGGCAATATACAGCAAGCCTATAGCTAACATCAAACTCAATGGAGAGAAACTCAAATCAATCCCACTGAAATCAGGAAAACCATTCTTAAAATATAACTTCTTATAAAATAATATGAATTTATAAAAGAAAATTAGATATGTCATTAAAAGTTGCATGTCATTGCAAGGATGTACAATGCTGAATAATTTATTATTTGTTTAGCATATCTGTACTTCCTAAGAACCATGAAAATTGTTTTCATTACTGAAATTTAATTCAAATTTGAAAGAGTAATATATTTACTTTTTAGCTGTGGGACTTCAAAACTTAGATTTGAAACAATTAAATCGAGTTCTTTCTCGTTTAATCAACAGAGGAGATTCAGCTGACACTCTGCTACGTACTCAAATTAAGAGACTGTCTCATTGAATTAAATGGAATGCATCTATCCCAGATACCTTCTCAGCCAATTTATTTGATATAACATTTGGTGTGGAAGGAAAATGAATCTTCCTTAGATAACAGCCAACAAAGTACTGTGGCCTCACTTCACCTCTCTGCTGTGGGTGTTCATATAAGCACCACCATAAGTTGTGCTGGACTGTAACAGAGCCTAATGCTAGCTTCCTTTCACTGAGTTGACCACCCTTGCACAGCTAGAGAGATGTGGTTTGTGATTTACCCTTCCACACATGGAAAGGTATACAAGAATAAACACTAGCAGCTATGTTTCTTCTTTATCATACAAATACAATATTTTTGAAAAGAATTAGGCTGTCTTGTGATCCTGTTAACTATTATAAATAAGCTCAAAATGTTTTATGAAAGTTTCTGAAAATATTTCTGATCTGTTAGTTCAATCATAGTTACTTGATTTTTGCCAAGTAAGCTGAGTATAACAGACATAACCACTGGGAAAGAATTGGCTCTGGTTTCAGGTCATTTCTGAGAACGTGGAGTATGAATAGAGTGAATGTGAAGGTACTTGTATCTGTAATTTGGAATATGTCTCCTTTACGATACAAAGTTACTGACTAGCAGACAAATGCTGGGAGCTGACGAGAAGGCACAGCAGTTACGAGTTCTTGCTGTTCTTCCAGAGGACTAGGGTCAGCTCACAATACCCAGGTAACAGGGCTCACAACCATCTGCAACTCAACTGAACTGGATCCCATGCCCTCTTCCAGCCTCTATGGGCCACTCCCCCCCCCCACACACACACACTTTAGCACATATACTTTGGAATACACATATACATGAATAAAGTATTTTTAAAGATGAAAATTTCATTTTAAATCTAGAGTTTGGTAAAGGGGATGACGGGAATGTAAAAGTTGAAGCAAGTTTGGGATGCACATCATTGATTAAATAGCAGCTTTGAAAAAAAATTAAACATCACTATGTCTTTTCTTCACTTTCCCCCTCCATTGCTCAGCATAGGTTGGTGGTGTTATTAGGGATACAGAGAACGAAAGGTAACAAACTTGAGAAAGGTGATGCTAAGCATCACAATGCAATGTCCAGATGGAAAGCAAATAGTGGGGGAGAGAAATCAGCATGTGAGTGAACAAGGGTAAATTGTATATATTCCACAAGAATATTACACAAACATTTCCCCCTTTAGGTCCAATAAAAGCTGCATTTTTCAATATAATAATAATTATAAAACAATTATGAAAACTATTAGGTAAGATTTACATGTACAATATCCAGTCCAGGTGCATTTGGGAACTTAGGAGAAAGAATTTGATTATCCTATCTTGACAAGTTTAGAGTTCTATACCTAAATTAACTTTTATTCTTAATGGTATTAACTACATGAAAATATTTTTTTTAATTTTTAACAACTTAAGTTTAATTGTGGAATTATAACTATTTGTTCTTCATCCCCACCAGAGACTTGAGAAGGAATAAACATTAGTTACTGGAGCAAATAGAAAGTGCATGTTAGCAGCTTCCAAAGAATTAAAAAAAAATGATAGAGACAGTTTGCTGCCTGAACAATCACCCAAAACTCTCTATAACATTTGAGCATCATCTTCAGCCTCCTGGCTCAGTATATTTGAAAGACATATATATGAAGCAGGAACTATTTAGGTCACGCTTACCCTCCTTTGGCAGAGTTCAGCAGTAGACTTGGCCTGCATTTAACCTTACCCACTTTAACCAAAATATGTCTGTTGTGAAACAAGGGTATTTTCTTTTTACGTAAGTGATTCTTTTGCCACATTTGAAGTCATCTCTATATGGAGGTTCTTTGATGCTCATCATCTTCTTTGAGGTAGGCAGGGTGCTGCCAGGAGATGACCTGTCTCATTGTCAAAGAATCTTTAAAATAATAAAGACATTTTAAAATACCATATTCTGTAGGTGTGTGAGGTTTTTGAAGACTTACCTATCTTTATATAATCATATCTATCTGTTAAACCTAAGATGTATCCTCCTGTGATAAATTAGACTAGTTTTTGATATGACTATGAGTCAAAACCTAATATCCTAACCTTATTTTCTCTCTGAGTAAAATTGTGAAGAACTTATAACCATCTGCCAATGACAATGAACGTTCATGGAGCCAGAAAACAACCAAAAAACCTACTGGACATCGTTCTCATAAATTTTCTCCAGCTGACTTTTTGGATACACAGAAATCCTGTTACTGGGCCGAAAGGAAATTGGGAAAAATGGTTAATTAAGCAAGCATTAATATTTGTGTGTGAGACTGGAGAATTAAAAATTTGGTTGCTTGATTTACTGAGCTAAAAAGTTAAAAACATATCAGGCCAGTTGATATTGCTCCTTCTAGGCACACCTAGCCAACTGCAGGGAAGAGCTGACCTTGCTACTCAATAGAGATATCATTGCCAGCGAACTGGCCTATATGGCTGGCCCTCAACTCATTCCAACTTGTAGCTTTGCCCCTGAAAATAGTAGAGTAACCAACACCGTCTGCCCCGCCCCACTACTGCCCCCTGACGGGAGAGAACAAAGAAAGCCATAAGTGTTCATGGTTTTGGCACCTTCCCACACCAAGTCATTTCTGAAATGTAGCCTCTCCTTTTCTGTTTTAACCACTAGAAGCTTGCCAGGAAGAAAATACCTGTATGTTGATTTTCTAAACTGCTATACCCCAAAAGAAACAAATAATTTTCTTTTGGATCTCTGGTCTTCAGTAGAGATATGGTTAGCTAATTTAAGTAGAGGTGGTTTTTATTTGATCCTTATATTTAATAATATATAATAGGTTTTATATTTAAAAGTCTAGAGACATCCAACTACCATCATTATATATTTTTCAGTAATAAGCGTTTGTTAGGCAAGGTGATCTAATAAACCTAGAAGTATTGGGAAAATTTATTGAATTTATAAAATTAAAGTTATTTTTCTCAGCTAATTGTACAAAAATATACTTCTATGCCCTCAAATTACAAGGAAGGAAAGACTAAATCAGCATTTGGTGGTCTTGGATGTCATTCCAGACTCAAAATACATCCGTTACACTGGTGTTGTGAGCTTTACCTATTTTTGACATTCTAAAATGTTCTCTGACAAACTATACTGTAGTTCAGTCAGGTAAAGTAAATAAGCATGTCAAAGCAGAACATTTATCAAGTTACCACTAGGAGAGCTAGCTAAATGAGATGGAATTTTCATCCATTGTTATAACTGACCACACAAAAATCCCTTTCCTTATATGCATCCTGTCTGTTGATAGCCCACAGAAGTTCTCTCACCCTGTCCCTTTCTATGGGCTCTATTGTCTGTCTAAGCTTTTCATGTAGCTAATGCTAGAAAAATAGTAATGGGCTGGGTTTATTGTTTACAAACTCAGGTTGAAATAAAGACAAGCTTTTTCTTCTACTACTTCTTCTTCCTTTTAAAACATGTATTGCATATCGGCTTTCAGTGGCCTCCAAACATATGATTATAAACTTGATCTGTCTGTGCTAATGGGCTGCTCAAAAGGTATTGTATTTGCAATGCACTACTTGCAAACAGACTTGCGTAGGTTTTACATTAATAGCTGTGAATGCTCTGCTATAAGTATGGGAAGGGTCTTGAGAATGTATATTAATATTGAGGGAAAACTCAGGAGACAAGAACTGCTGGGGTCTGTGTTTTTCTTCTGCTCAGCAAAGAGAAAGGAAGCTAGAAACTGTTTACACTGACTATTAAGTCTAATCAGTATGTGACCTCAGAATTGAGAAAAACAATTTCCATTCACAAAATGAGTCTGTCAATAATTACTTTAGTAAGCAATGGAATCAACTAATAACAGATGAGGAACTTTTTAATTTTATAAATTCAATAAGTTTCCCAAGTACTTCTTGTTTTATTATCTCTAGTGGGAGAACAATGAAGCACTGCTCAGGAGGCCTGGGGCTTTAAACTTCTTTCTCTCTGTGATCACTATAAAGGGACATTACACGTGGTGAATATCCAAGGCATTCAGCTAACATCACAGTAAGGGTGGTAAAATCAGAAAAGTTCACAGCATTCATGTAATTTGACATGTTCTAGGTTCTTATTTAATTAAACAAGGTTTTGAAGCAGAAAGTGACTCAAACCTTGCCTCTGACCTATTTCAGGATTATTCTCAGAGAGTATAAGTTACCTGAACTTTGAATAGCATTAGTGCAGCTGCTTTGTTGGAACACAAGTGAGCATGTGCAGAAAGCATACTCCTTCCATAGTCTACTTTCCAAACCTTGTCCTGTACTTTATCATTGGGAAGTCTCATGAGTAACACATCTGCTTTACTTGGATTGCTGGAAATGTTGCTTTACAACAGAATAAGGGACTTCTTTCTATGAAAGTAAATTAATCAGGAATTACAAAATACTGAAAACATTATACGTATACCTGGGATTCGGTGGTTTTCAATGGGATGTTTGACCTTAGTGTCAGGTCCACAGAATCCTATGAGAAACAAAGCTGTGTCCATCATAGCATCAGCATAGCCTCTACTAACATAAGATCTTTCCTGACATCTTTCCAAACTTGCCACAAAAACTAGGTTTGAGTCGTTTTCTGCCTCAGAACCTTGTTGAATTAAATAAGAACCTAGAACATGTCAAATTACGTGAACTCATAATTTTCACTATAAAACAAAAATTATGAGTTTTAATACAGCAAAAATTTCACAATTGAAAAGTAAGGGTTGTGTATTTAAAGAGACAAGAGAGAAAAACTGAATTTTTCATATCAGCGAAAAATAAACAATGTCAGAAAGACAAAGAATGAGCAGGATGGAGAACATCCTCTTGCTCCAAGCCAGCCCGATGTCAATTCCACCACTAATCACATCTAGGTTCTGCTTCTGTCTATGTTAATTAAACAGAGAAATACTGGGGAGAAAAGCTCACAGAACAAAATCATTTGGACAACGGATCCAGATGCTTCAGTCCTTGCTGACCTGACTCCGTGAACTTGAGATGAAGGTGGCAAAAGACGGTGGGAAGCAGACACTTTGAGTTCTGAAGGATGTTTCCATTCTTGTACTCACAAGCACAGTCGATGAGAAGGAATAGCATCTTTTGCATTCTAGATTTTACTCCCATTATAGAGGGTGTGTTTTACTGTTTCCAGGGTCAAAGTGACTTCCTTGTACTAATATCTTAAAACTATACTCGAGGAATGTACATCAGAGTTAAACAGCTGTTTGGACTGAGTCATTTCACCTGTGAAAAATTATAGGAGTTGTAAGAGTTTTATGAAGCATGCAAGAAATGTCCTGGATTGTTAAACTTCAAGGAGCTATTAGCAAAATGTTTTTGTAACTCTATAATGACAGATGCAAAACAAACTAAGAAAGCCATAGCTACAAACATTAAATGAAACAAAGATAAGCCTTATTATAAAGTAAATAGAAGCCATTTTATGCTAAACTGTACTCTGACATTTTATGGATGTTAGAATTTGAGGAACGATATCACACAGAAATTAACTGAGCACATTTTAAAGTCACTGTTGACAATATTTCCCCTTAAACTCAAAGAAACACCATGGAGAACAAAAATCATTTTCTGTCCGCAGTCTCTCATCTGGGTTGTCTTTGTCTCCTCTCCATCATTTCATAGTGAACCTTCAATGTCCTAGAGTAATCTGATAAGGATTACACCCTCAGGTGTCCTTTGATATTCTGGTATTACCATTGATGCTGTGACTGTACTTTGTTCACCTGGGTCTATACAGATGAAGGCACTTTGTAGAACCTGGCCCTCCCTAACTCCATAGCATTTAAGCTAATTTCTTACAATTAAACCTTGATATGTGTGTATATATTTGTATATGTATGATTATATATATGTTTACATCTCTTTTATGCATAGAACCTGTGCACTATTCAGCTTATAAAGTTACCAGATGAATGGAGGGGTGGAAATACCATTTCTTTTCAAAAATGACTTACCCTCATTGAAGAGAAAAAAGTTGCTCTGTGGAGAATATTACAGGGATACCTGGATTACAGAGAGGTGGGTCATATGTCAAGAGCCTTCTTTCCTGTAAGATTTTTATCAAAAAGGCACAAATAACCTTTCTTCTAGGACACAGTTAGGCTTGAGTGTAAAAGATGAACCCTCTACTTTCAGGAGGACCAAGAAAGAACACTTGAGCTCAGTGTTGTTTGCTTTGACCTTACAGCCAGTAGGAGCTGCTCTGGGTGCTGTGAAGCCCAGGATATATCTAAGATATTTACTGTCCTCTATTTACATTTTAGTTTGTGGCCTGGATGGAACAAACCACCATATTTATTTCATTTCATTTGCTGTCATCAGTTTACTCTTTCTCTTTGTAGCCTGTACACAACTAGTTACTAATGCATTTTAATTAATTTTTTATCTTTTTACATTATTTACATTATATTCACTTTGTATACCAGCTATAGCCCTCTCCCTCTTTCCCTCCCAATCCCACCATCTCTCCCTCCTTCATCTCCTCCCCTACCTCTCTCTAAGTTCACTAATAGGAAGGTCCAATGCATTTTAAAATTTTTTTTTATTAATTACACTTTATTCTCTTTGTATCACCCCATAAACTCCTCCCTCCTCCCCTCCCAATCCCACCTTCTCTTCTCCTTCTCCATGCATACCCCTCCCCAAGTCTACTGATAGGGGAGGGTTTCTTTTCCTTCTTTCTGACCCTAGTTTATCAGCTCTCATCAAGAGTGGCTGCATTGTCTTCCTGTGGCCTGGTAAGGCTGCTCCCCCATTAGGGGGAGTTGATCAAAGAGCAGGCCAATCGGTTCATGTCAGAGGCAGTCCCTATTCCCATTACTATGGAACCCACTTGGACACTGAACTGCCATGTGCTACATCTGTGCAGGGGTTCTAGGTTTTCTCCTTGTATGATACATTGTTGGAGTATCAGTCTCAGGAAAAGACCCCTGTGCTCAGATTTTTTGGTTCTGTTGCTCTCATTGTGAAGCAACTGTTCTCTCCCTCTCTTACCATTTCCCACATCTTTCCTAAGATTCCATGCGCTCTGCCCACCAGTTGGCCATAAGTCTCAGCATCTGCTTTGATATTCTGCAGGGCAGAGCCTTTCAGAGACCCTCTGTGACAGGCTCCTAACTTGTTTCTTGTTTTCTCATTCTTCTGATGTCAATCTGCTTTGCCTTTCTGGTTGGGGATTGAGCATTTTAGCCAGAGTCCTCCCTCTTGATTAGTTTTTTTAGATGTACCACAATTTCTGTATCCATTCCTCAGTTGAGGGTCATCTGGGTTGTTTCCAGCTTCTGGCTATTACAAATAAAGCTGCGACAAACATGGTTGAAAGAAAATTCTCAATTTATATGGAATAACAAGAAACCCATAATTGCTAAAACAATCCTCTAAAATAAATGATCTTCTGGCAGTATCTCCATCTCTGGTCTCAAGTTTTACTATAGAACAACAGTAATAAAAACTGCATGGTATTGGCATAGAAACAGAATGGTAGATCAATGGAACCAAATAGAAGACCCTGAAATAAACGCACACACATATGGACACCTGACTTTTGCAAAGATGCCAAAACCATACAATGGAAAAAATATAGCATCTTCAATAAATGGTGCTGGTGTAATTGGATGTCTACATGTATAAAAATGCAAATAGATCCATACTTATCATCCTGCACAAAACTAAAATCCAAGTGGATCAAAGACCTCAACATACAACCAGACACATTAAATTAGTTAGAAGAAAAAGTGGGGAAGAGCCTTGAACTCATTTGGTACTGGATACAACTTCCTGAACAGAACACCAACAGCACAGGCTCTAAGGGCAACAATCAATAAATGGGACCTCATGAAACTGAAAAGCTTCTGTAAGGCAAAAATCACTGTTCTCAAAACAAAATGACAGCCTACAGATTGGGAAAAAATCTTAACCAACCCTGTATTTGACAGAGGGCTAATATCCAATATATATAGAGAGAGAACTACAGAAGTTGAAAATCAACAAATCAAGTAATCCAATTAAAAAATGGGAACAGAGCTAAACAGAGAACTGTCGATAGAAGAATATCGAATGGCAGAGAAACACTTAAAAAATATTCAATGTCATTAGCCATCAGGGAAATGTAAATCAAAACTACCCTAAGATTTCACCTCACACCCATCAGAATGGCTAAGATAAAAAACTCAAGTGACAACACATGCTGGAGAGGTTGTAGAGAAAGGGGAACTGTCCTCCAATGCTTTTGGGAATATAAACTTGTACAATTACTTTGGAAGTCAATCTTGTGCTTTCTCAGACAACTAGGAATAGCATTTCCTCAAGATCCACCTATACCATTCCTAGGCATATATCCAAAAGAGGCTCAAGTACACATTTTTTTAATTTTTAACTTAAATGTTTTCTTCACAATTTATTCATTATATATACTGACTGATGCCCACTCCCTCAACTAACCCAACCCCACCTTCTCTCCCTCCTCTCCCCATTCCCTTCCCCTATTCCACTGAGAGGGTGCTGTATTGATGTCACGTTTTTGGAATGGAAATTGTAAGTGATATCGTCAGTGCTATGATGTTTAGCCTTGAATCTTTGACTCTACATGCAAACTAATCACAAATCTGACTAGTTTTTAAAAACTGCATTTTACATTATTGCTCTGAATTCTTTTGTTTAATGCTCAGGCAGTCACCTGTCAAAGGATATGTCCATGATGCTCATAAAACAATGTTCACAATATTCACAGTCTCTAGAGGCAGGAAGGGTACAAACATATGCAGGACCTCTTGGAGAAGACAATGCTAATTTTTTTATTAGTGTTAATCACATAGAGTAAATTCCTGGGCAAAATCTTTAATGGGGGAAGGATTTATTACAACTTGAAAAAGGTATGATGGTGTATATTAGTCCAGGATGATCTGATCTAAGGCTACAGCTTATTACATGTTGCTGGGTGAGGAAACAGGCACAGAAGCAGAGTGTGGCCTGAAGTCCAGCCCTAGACTCCATGTTTAAAAGGTCCACAAGTTTCCCAAAACAATGCCAAAACCTAGAGCCTGAGTATGCAAACCCAAAAACCTGCAGTAATTACCTTATATTTAACCTACAACTGTGATGACAAAATTTTGCAATATCAAAAGGACACCTTAAGACAAAGTGTTTTGAGGTTTTGATAAGAAAGGAAAAAAATGAGCAGAGTGAATAGTTTCAGAACAGATGGTTTGAATAACTTCCTATAACTCTACCCTCCAGGGATTATCCTTGTTTGAAGGAACCTGGCCCTGGAGAGTAAAGAGGAGGAAAGCATCTTCAGTTGAGTCATTTCTTTTTCAATGTCTTCCTGGTTCAACTCTTGATAGTCCCCCAGCCCATGGGCACTCTCTGTCCTTCAAATAGAAACATACTCTTCACTTAGTTTGTGCCCTTTTTACAGCAGATGAACCTTATATATAGGAAACTACACTCACTCATATAGGATGAAAACATTGATCAAATGTGTATATGCAGTTCAAGCTCCAGTCAGCTTCTCGGCATTTCTTAACCTTCAAGGTGGAAATAACAGCTTCCTACTGTCTTAATTCTTCACTTCTTGACATTTTCAATGTATATGAAACAATTGGCTTCTTTCTCAGTATGGATCCATCTTTATCACTTTGAATTATGTTATAGAATCTATACAGTGATACAAATAAAGAAGACAGTTTTTTTGAGCAGCTTAATCAGAACATAAACATACATAGAGAACACACACACACTTCTGAATATAGATCTTGACACATATTTTCTTCAACTGTGTCTGAGATTTTTCTCATGAGAGAAACTATTACCAGAGGAGAATATTTTTGGAGTTTGTAGAAACACATCAAGGAAAATGAGCAAAAACATAACTGCAGGTTAGTATATTTCTAAGAGTTTTACTTTGGAAGAAGATGCAGGAGTTGAAAGTATAGAGGAAAAGGGTTGTTGGTTGTCCAAGGGGCTTCACAGAGTGGATAGGTTGGTCCTGGCAGTCCTGAGCATGTTTGCTGGGGTGGAGGTTCTAAAACGCATGGTACTTCCAGGAGTTAGTCACAGTTTATGTGGAGGGCAGTCTGCATCTGTTCCTACACTGCGCACATTTTCCATTTTATTGTGTCTCTCTTAGCTTGGTGAGACACAGTAGACCCACCAACAGACTGACAACAGAGCAGTAGAGTCATGCTCCTAAATTACATAGCTTACACCAGCTCTTTATCGTATAGCTTCTGAACTAAAGAACAAGTGATTTTGTAGTAGTTATGACATATATATATATATATATATATATATATATATATATATATATATAATTTGGGTTGAGGACATAATAAAAGGGTTTGTTTGCTAAGAAATTTTGTTTCAGATTAACATTTGATTCTCTTACCATTGGGGATATTGACATTGTTGGCTTTTGCAAATAACTTGCTCGACAAGTGTTTCATCATAGAAATAGGGTATCTGACACTACCCTCTATTTAAAGCCTCAGTGTGACATTTTATTGCTTTGTGTTCTTGAAGGGGCTCTAAGTTAAGACTTTAAACCTACACTATGGCAGTGTGGAGGGACTTGTAATATATATATATATATATATATATATATATATATATATGTATATATATATATATATATATTACGGTTATGGTTGTTACATTTTCCATCAAACTCTGATAGCTCACAACATTATTTATTTCACTAAGTAGTTTAAATGTACTCATATTCCCCATATGAATAGCAACTGGTTTACATAAAGCAGGACTATATCAGACTCTCCATGGTAAAAATAATTACATGAAGATTTTATATTATTTAAATTTTAGACTTTTAAAAAGCAGAGGCCTGAACCCTGTCCACTCTAGCTCCCAGATCCCTGCCCTTCCTGGGGCAACTGGGACTACCAAGTAAGATTCAACACTCTCATTCCCTGTCAGTTGATCCCCTAAAATATTCCCAACATAGGGAAACCATGCCTTCTTACCACTGCTCCATTTCCTGGTCCACAGCTCAGGCTGCAGACCTACCAATACCAGAGACAACCAGATACCTAATGGCTAGGGTAAGACCACAAACACCAAGAGTGTGGGCAATTTGGCATAACCAGAACCCAGCTATGATACTATAGCAAGCTCAGGATATTGTAACATAGCTGGAAAAAAGAAAATGACCTTAAATCCAATCTTATAAATATGATAGAGGCCTTTAAAAATAAATAAAGGATTTCAGGAAAAAACAATTAAACAGAAAGAGGTCTTTAAAGAAGAAACAAATGAATCCTTTGAGTGATGGTGGGAAAAAAAACAAACAATAAGCAGGTGACTGAAATGAAGAAAAAACTTTTCAAAACCAGAAAAAGGGTGGAGAAACAATACAGAAAGCACAAACTTAGGAAATCCTGAAGACAGGAAATCTAAGGAAAAGAATAGGAACAATAGATGCAAGCATCAATAGAATTCAATAGGTAGAAGAGGGAATATCAGGTGTAGATGATAAAGAAATTGATACATCATTCAAAGTAAAGGTTAAATCAAAACTATTCCTGATACAAAACATCCAGGAAACCTGGCATACTAGGAAAAGGCCTACCCTAAAAATTATAGGAATAGAAGTTTTAGAGTCTCAGCTCCAAGGACCAGAATTTTTTTCTTTTATTTTTGTGATCAATAATTTTTCTCTATTATTTATTTATTTGATTATTACAATTTGTGCAATTTGTATTCCAGCTGTGGCTCCCTCCCTTGTCTCCTCCCAATCCTATCCTTCCCCACATCTTCTCCTCCCATGCCTTTCCCTCAGTCCACTGTTAGGTGAGGTCTTCCTCCCCTTTCCTCTGACCCTAGCTTATCAGGTCTCATCAGGACTGGCTGCATTTTCTTTCAACAAAATCAAAGAAGAAAATTTCTCCAACGTAAATAAAGAGATACCTATAGACATACAGGAAGCACATAGAATTATCATTCTATTTTGTTTGGACCAGAAAAAAAAATCATCCTCTCACACAATAACCAAAAGACTAAATCTACAGAATGAAAAAAAAAGATTAAAAGATACAAGGGACAAAGGCTAAGTAATATACAAAGTTAGACTTGTCAGAATTATATCCGAATTCTCAAAAGAAACTTTAAAAGCTAGAAGGGCTTGGACAGATGTCATGCATACTCTAAGAGACCACAGCTGTCAGCCCAGACTACTATAACCAGAAAAATTCTCAATCAGCATAGATTGAAAAACAAGATTTTCCAAGACAAAAACACATTTAAACAACATGTATCCACAAATCCAGCCCTACAGAAGATCCTAGAAGGAAAGCTCCACCCCAAGTAGGTTAACTACACCCACGATAACACAGGAAATAATTCCACAGCAGCAAAAACAAAAGAAGGGAAATACACACAAGCAAACTCAAACTATCCACCAACATCAAAATAATAGGAATTAATAATCACTGTTGATTAATATCTCTCAACATCAATGGACTCAATTCTCCATAAAAGGACACAGGCTAACAGAATGGATGAGAAAACAAGATTCCTCATTCTACTGCATTCTAGAAACACACCCCAGGATCAAAGGTAGACATTAACTCACAGTAAAGGGCTGGAAAAAAAGTTTTCCAAGAAAATAGAACTTTAAAGCAAGCTAGAACAGCCATTCTAATATATAATAAAATAGACATTCAAAAAATTAATTAAAAGTGATGGAGAAGGACACTTCATCAATGGAAAAAATCTGTAAAGTTGGCATCTCTGTTCTAAACATATATGGCCCAAATGCAAGAGCACCAACATTCGTAAACAAAACATTGCTAAAGCTTAAATCACACATCAAAACCACACATAAATAATTAGAGACTTCAACACTGCTCTCTCACCAGTGAAGAGGTCATCAAGACAGAAACTAAACTGAGAAATAATGAAACTAACCAATCTTATAAGTCATTGGACCTTACTGATAGATGTAGAACACTCCATTTGAACATAAAATAATAAGCCTTCTTAGCACCTCACAGCACCTTCTCCAAAATATAACCTATAGTCAGTCACAAAGCAAGCTTCAACAGTACAAGAAAATTGAAATAACACCTTGTATTTGATCAGACTACAGTGGATTAACAACCACAGAATGCCTACAAGCTCATGGATACCAAACTACTCTCTACACAATGACCACTCAGTCACAGAGGAAATAAAGAAACAAACTAAATATTCTCTAGAACTCAATGAAACTGAGGTACAATATACCAAAACTTATGGGATACAGGGAAAGCAGTGCTAATAGGAAGGGTCATAGCACTAAGCCCAATCATAAAGAAATTGATGAGATCTTATATTAGCAATTTAAAAATCACAACTGAAAGCTCTAGAACAAAAAAGAAGAAAACATGCCCAAGAAAAGTACACTGAGGGAAATATCAAATTCATGGCTGAAATCAATAATTAGAAACAAAGAATACAATATAAAGAAATAAAAAAACAAAAAAATTTAAAAAGTCAAGAGCTGGTTCTTTAAGAAAACCAACAAGATAGACAAATCTTTAGCCAAACTAACTCAAAGACAGAGAGACACTATCCAAATCAACAAAGTTAGAAATGAATAGGAGATATAAACAGCAGATACTGAGGAAATCCGAAAATCATTTTGTCTTATTTCAAAAACCTGTACTGTGCAAGATTGGACTAAATAAAATGGATGAGATTCCACTTACCAAAGTTAAATCAAGTTCAGATTAACAATGTAAACAGTCCCATAACAACTAAGGAAATATAAACAGTTATTAAAAGTCTCCCAACCAAAAACATAAATGAAAAAACAATAAAACAACAACAACAACAAAAACAAAACAAAAACACCCACACCAACAAAAAGAACACGTTCAGATGATTTTAGCACAGAATTCTAACAGACTTTGAATAAAGAGCAAATACCAGTACTCCTCAAACTATTCCACAAAATAAAAACAGAAGGAATCTTGCCAAATTCATATTACAAATTTACAGTTGTCCTGATACCTAAACCATACAAAGATTCAACCAAGAAAGGAATTTCAGACAAATATACCTCATAAACATTGATGCAAAAAAATACTCAATAAAATACTTGCAAACCAAATCTAAGAACTCATTAAAAACATCATCCACCATGATCAAGTAGGCTTCATCCCAGGCATGCAGAGGTGGTTCAACAATGTAATACACCGCATAAACAAACAGAAAGAAAAAAGAACACATCATCTCATTCGATGCTATAAAAGCCTTTGACGAAATCCAACACCTGTTCATGTTAAAAGTTTTGGAAGGATCAGGCATACAAGCTACATATCTAAATACAACAAAGGGAATATATAGCCAATAGCCAATATCAAATTAAATGGAGAAAAACTTAAAGCAATTCCACTAAAATCAGGGACAAGACAAGTCTGTTCATTCTCTCCTTATCTGTTCATTATAGTGCACATGATGTTCTGGCTAGAGCAATAAGACAACTAAAGGCGATCAAGGGGATACAAATTGGAAAGGAAGAAGTCGAAGTATCACCTATTTGCTATTTATATACTATTTTAGATAGTATACAGAACTGACCCCCAATATTTTATCAGAGAATACCTGCAGCTGATAAACACCTTAAGCAAAGTAGCTGAATACAAAATTAAGTAAAAATAAATAGACTGTTCTTATACAAGCAGTAAATAGACTGAGGAACAAATAAGGAAAAATCATCCTACAACAGCAAATATAAAAATATCTTGGTGTAACCCTGACTAAGCAAGTGAAAGACATATATGACAAGAATTTTGTATCACTAAAGGAAGGATTTGAAGAAGAGATAAGAAGATAAAAAGTTCTCCCATGCTCATGGGTCAATAGGATTAACATAGTAAAAATAGCCATCTTACTAAAAGCAATCCACAGGTTCAGTGAAATTACCATCAAAATTCTAACACAATTCTTTACAGACTTTAAAAAATTTCAAATTCATATGTATAAATTAAACACCCAGGATAACTACAATAATTGTGTACAATTAAACCAGTACACCTAAGGACATTTGATTTTTGACAAAAGAAATCCAAATCTATACAATGGAAAAAAAGAAAGTATCTTCAAAAGAAGGTGCTGGTCTAACTGGATGTCTGCATGTACAAGAATGGAAGTAGACAGACAAAACTCATTAAATTTGGATCAAAGACCTCAACATAAAACCAGATACGCTAAATGTATTAGAAGAAGGAGTGGGAATACCCTTGAACTCATTGATATAAGAGACAACTTTGTGAACAGAACAGCAACAACTCAGGCATTAAGACCAACAATAAAAAAAATGGGACCTCATAAATCTGATAAGCTTTTGTAAGACAAAGTACACTGTCAATTGGACAAAAGTGAATCGTACACAATGAGAAAATATCTTCACTAACCTTAGATCTGACAGGAGTAATGTCTAAAATATATAAAGAACTCAATAAATTAAACACCAACAAACTAAATATATGAGTTAAAAATGGAATGCAGATATAAACAGAATTCTCAACAGAGGAATCTTTAATGGTTGAGGGGCACTTAAAAAATGGTCAGAAAAATGGGACTAGATCCACCTAGAGGCCCAGCTATACCATTCCTGAGTATATACCCAAAATGATGTTCTACCATAGCAAAAAGACACTTGCTCAACTACTTGTATGGGAGCTACATTTATGATAGCTTGAAACTGGAAACTACCTAGATATCCCTCAAACAAGAATGGAAACAGAAAGTGTGGTACATTTACAGAATGGCGTGCTGCTCAGCTATTAAAAACAAAGTTATCGTGCAAATTTCAGGCAAACAAATGGAACTAGAAATATCATTCTGAGAGAAGTAACCCATATTCAGAAAGACACTCATGGTACATTCCTTCTTATAAGTGATATCAGCCGTAAAGTACAGGATATACATTCTATAATCCACAGGCCCAAAAAATCCAAGGAGGGCTCAAGGGAGATTGCTTAAATCTCACTCAGAAGAAATAAAATAGATATCTTAAGTAGATGGAGAGAAATGCTTGGGAAAGGGAGGGGGTAATAGTAGTGAGCATCAAATGGTCAGTGATGATCTGGACAGAGAAAGGATATAGGTGGTGGGACATCTTTGGGGCAGGAGAGAGTTCAGGGAGTCTATGAGGCAGACACTAGTTGAGATTACTAGCAGAGGGGGATATGGAGCCTGAAGTTGTAACCTCCTGTAGCCATGTGGGATTTCCACTGGAGGAAGTGGGACACCAACCCACCCATCAAATCCAAAATTTGTCTTGCCTAAGACTGTAGAGATAAAGATGGAGCAGAGATTGAGGGAAATGGCAAACCAATGACTGGACTAATGTGAGACCCATTCCATGGGAGAGAGCCAAACTCTGACACTATTAATGATATTCTGCTATGCTTCCAGACAGGAACCCAGCATAACTGTCTTCTGAGAGGCTTCACCTAGCAGCTGATGTAAACAGATGCAAGGACGCACAACCAGACAATAGTCCAAGCTCTGGGAGTTTTGTAGAAGAATGGGGAAAAGGATTGAGTCAAAGGAGTCAAGAATACCACAAGAAGACCTACAGAGTAAACTAACGTGGGCCCAAGGGACTAAGCCACCAACTATAAAGCATGAATGGGTTGGCCTCCTTACCAAATGTGCAGCTTGTTCATCTTATTGTTATCTTATTGTTCATCTAACAATGGGAGTTGGGCTGTCTCTCACTTTTTTGTCTGTCTTTGGATTTCTTTCTGCTTGTTGGGATGCCTTGTCTGACTTCAGTGAGAGAGTATGTGGTTAGTCCTTCTGTGACTTGAGGTACCATGGTGGACAGATACCCCTTGAGGGCTTCTCTTTCTCCCAGAAGGAGGAGAAGGGGAATGGTGTAATGGAGCTGTAAGGGTGGGACTAGGAGAAGAGGAGGGAAGAGACTCAGATCAGTCTGTAAAATGCTAGATAAACAAATAAATAAATAAATGAAAAAATAAAATGGTGACAAAGTACAAAACTTAATATAAAAGGTACTATATAATTTGAAAAACATAAACATTAGGAAACATAATGTTAGGAGAAATAGTGTTGGAAAAATCGTTAAAAATGGAATATTTAAAAATATTCTCAAAATAAAGAACAAAATAAGTTAAAAAATACAGAGAAATTCCTTCACTCAATTTGAAGGAAAATTACCCCAAAATTTAGACATTATTTTTTGTGTCCCTCCTCCTTTGTCCTCCTCTTCTTTGATTTTTTATTTCTTATATACTGTTTTGTTCCTAAACACTGCCAAAAAGAAGGTAGAATGGTAGTGTCTCACAATAAATATTTCAGTCTAGAGTTGCTGTAAGTGTGTGATCCATGGCTAACAACTAAGTCTGTTTTAATTTTTTAGAAGAATTATGAAAGTCTTTTGAGGTTGGAGCTGCTGAGTTACCATGGAAGCAGAGTTTGGGAGAGCATGGAGAGGCGAATTGGCGCTTTCAATCAGCTATGCCTCCTTAGTTCTCTGCGAAGTCTCCCTTACCCTCTGTAAGAAACAGCATTCACTTGCTTGCTGTTTGTGGTGAGCAGCTTACTGATGGTCTGCATCTCATTCCAGTTGCTAGTGAAATGCAGTGAGCGGAGCTCAGCCCCACAGAATTCTGCTCTGTCATGGATTCTGATGCTTATCAAATAGGCTTTGAATGTTTAAACCAGTCTTCAGCAAGTTCACTCAACTACATTTTGCTGAATTGAAACATGTATTTGTATATAGCTATAAAGTGGACTTCATAAAAGAACTTTGGTAGGCCCTGATATCTATGCCCTTTTATAATGTTTCACTGAATGAGTCACACCCTCTAGTTGACCTTGCAAATCTATGAAGGCTTTAATTCTTACTAGCAGAAAATTAGGGAATGGGCTAAATGAACAGACCACAGAGCAGAAAGCTGTTTTTTAAAGTGGGCTTGGGTGGGATGTGCACATGATAACTTAGACTTATAAACTGGATACATGTATGAAATGCCTGTAACTTTCTAACCTTCACCCTCCCTAAAGTCAGGAGAGAGGAGCAGTGACTGAGTGCTTGGCATCTGTGAAGTTTATGCTCTCACATCCTAAAGCACCATGCAAACTACTTTCAGAAAGCAGTGCCAGGACTTTACATCTGTACATGTTGACCCTGGTAGGGGTCATGTGTGGCCCTATATGACATCATAAGTTCTCAAAAGAGGAGAGTAAAATTGTAGTTCACAGAGAGAGAGGGAGAGGATAGAAAGTATGAGATTTGGGCTCTTCTCCAAACAAATAAATCACCTAACTCTGCATGTCTAAATTCTACCATGGTAATATATTTGTGTTGTAAAACCTCCAATTTCTTCTAATTCTAAATTTAGAAATATTTGAGTTCATGTTTTTAGACTACCTACTATCATCTTTAACTATGATAAGTCTCTTGCTGTTCTCTCCTTTGTATGTATTATTGCATGTGATAGTGCATCATAGTATTATATGCATAAGCCTGCTCTTATTCATGTGGCTTTTAATATACTTGAATATATAATAGAAAATGAAAATATTAAATAATCAATACATGTCACTTTTAGATAACAAATACTAATGGTTCAAACATATTCCAAAATTCCACATCAACTGCGTTTATATGGATTTCCCATTATTATACTTTTAATATATTCAGATTTTATACACAATAGCAATTTAATAACTCTAGATAAGAAATTTTAAGTACAATTGTATGCACAGTTTTTTCTAAACTCTGAAAGCACACACACACATATATGTAACAATTTTTCTTTGTTTCATGTTATGATGAAATTTCACACCTTTTTACACTAAATCATAACCTTATTACCAATTTCACTTTCAAGGCTACAGTGATTCCTATGAAATATTAATTGCTATAAAATGTATTTGTTGCACTTTAACACACTAAAAATTTAACAAGATGCTCAAGATTCGTGGAAATGGATTAAAATGTTATTATATTGTACTTTTAACTGTTTAAAACAAATAAACTATTCTAAACCTTAACTGTTTGAAAACAGTTAACTTATAAAAGATTGTTTTTATACCAGAAATTTTCTATTCATAAAATAAAATGAAATAAACTATTGCTTACTTGAAATGCTTATTCTTTCAGTAAAATGGTACACAATCTCATTTCTTTTGAGTTCATAATTTTTTTGCAATGTGGACATTGTGTTAGACATGTGTCTGCATATGTATAGACAGTCATTCTGTTATCACAAATGACTTTGATAACAACCTCAGCTAGCCAAAAAAAACCTTTTATGCAAAACACAAGAATATAAATTATTTACCTCGAAAAGCACAAAAGTATAGTTTTAACTGATAACTTCTGAAACTCTGTATTCACCTGGATCTTTAAAAACATAGGAATAATTATGATAATTTTACTCCCATAGTGTAAAAAAATTGTCCATTTATTGCTACCTGTTTTTACCTGGGCATAAAAACCTTCACTGGAGCATAGTGCTACCTCCCCACAGAGAGCTGATTCTCCTTTCTGCAACAGCCATCAACTGCCAGAAGCTCCTCATCTAGGGATGGAACTTCATGACCTGCACTTATATCTATGCTGAGATTTTTGGCTGGCTTGATTTTCTGCAGATCTTGTGCATGAAGTCACAGCTGCAGTGAGTTCATGCCTACAATGGCGCTGTCATGTCTGACAAAAAAATATTCACCGCAGAAACATGAGTAGAAATCAAGGACAAAGGTCGCATGCTAATCACATTAAATAAAAGGATTTTGACAAAATATAACATCTCTTCATGATAGATATAGGAGACTTATCACAACATAATTAAGGCAATATACAGCAAGCCAGTATCCAACACCCCACTATACAAAGAAGTTGACTTGTTCGCACTAAAACCAGAAACAATTCCAGCATGTCAGATCTTACCATTCTTACTCAATATATAAAGTCTTTATAAGGAAACCCTTACCACTGATAAAAATTAGGTCTTAAACATGGGACAAAAGGCTAAGATTCATATTAGCGTATCAAAATGGACACAGGCTGCCAGATTCTCTCAGCATTTCCAGTCCTTATCTCTTAGAGAGTCATCATTGCTAGCATGCCCTACGCCCCACCATGAACTCTGCATCTCAGGGCTGGCCTGCTCTTCCCTCAGGCTGCTCTGCCGTATATAACTCAGCCCTTTTGCACAAGTGTTTTTTTGTTTTTTGTTTTTTGTTTTGTTTTGTTTTTTTGCCTGTACAGCCTGGACTACACAGTGACTTTCAGGACAGGCATTCCTTCACAGTGAGATCCAGTCACAATTAAAAAACAACAACAACAACAACAACAACAACAAAAACCAAGACAGACAGAAAAATGAAGGAAAAAGGAGACAGGCAACTAGGACAAGGTTACCCACCAGCACCTTGATAAGCCTATTTGGAGGCAATCATATCTCTCACTTAACATGTCTGTATGACATCTGGTCAAAAAGAAGACTCAAGAGCATAACACACAATTGACTTTTATTGTAGAAATAAATGACATTGTTAATAAACACAAATTCTGTTTCAAATGCACAAATATAAATAAGAGTTTTTTTAAAAAAAATTTATGGAGAGTGTGTTGTGGGTAGCTGCACTTCTTCGCACGGACAAAACCAGAAACAGTGAACAGTTTATTGTGAGCTGCTTTTTGTCAGTGTGCCACTTACAATGAATTTGTCCTGTCATCCCTGTGCAGGACACCAATTTTGTGTGAGTTCGAGGGAAGCACTAGCTTCAGGAGTGAGATCATTATACAGTCAGAAAATGACAGAAAATCTGGAAACCTCTTCAGGCAAGCAGACTGCTTTCTGTAGAACAGACACACTTTTCTGGAGTGTTGTGTTGTGTTTTGAGGCCAGGGTGGTCAGTCAGGAGGATGGCCATTAGCAGGGCTGCAAGACGACAATCTGGAGGGGCTGACATAGAGCATGAGGAGGGGATTAAAGCTGCCTCATGCTGTTTGACATGAGACAACTGTGACACAGTCCACAGAGCTGCAGTCATCCCTCTGGTATTCCAGGGCTGGGGAGGTTGTTCACGATGTTCCGGAAGTCCTTATGGCCCCTGTGATGCTCTGGAGCCTCAAGATTCAGTGATGACCAAAGGGCAACACTTTTAAGGGCTTAAGCACTAAACTATATCCCTGGAGGTTCTTCTAGAAGCCCAGCAGTTAAAGCAGGCCAGCACTGCTTACACCCACCCATACTGGTTTCTGGCCAGAAAATATCTTAACCTATTAACTAATATGCTACTTAATAAAATCAATTTAATGTCATTAATATATGGCTATTCTACCTTAAAATAAACCTTAATAAAGAACACACCAATGCTCTCCTCTGGGCACTGTGAATGAGCAACGTGTGCCATCCATACACACCAGTGAACATACATGACACAGATGTAACATATATGAAATAGAAGAACCATACATAAGTTGAACATACAAATATGTACACTACCTTACATACATACTTTCACTCCATTCATATATACATAAACACACCCCCGCACGCAGATGCCCACTGACGTAGATGTGTGGGAGATGCGGCTCCTGCTGATGGGTTGGAGCCACCATGCTGTTCTGGACGGTGGCATGATTGCAGTCCTGCAACTGAGGACAAGCAAGTATGGTTAAGGCTTGGAAAACTCCCCTTTGGAAACAACACCCACTTTTTATATTCCACTAAAAGAGAGCCTCGTGCGGCCTAGGCTAGACCGTATAGCCAGGTGGCCCAGAAGGATCTTCAGTTTGTCCTTCTGCCACTATCTCTCCAGCGCTGTGATATTGGCAAACACCACCATGGCACATTTTGGACATGCTGGAAATTGACCCAGGTCCTAGTGCTTGAAACATGAGCTCTCCCCACTGAGCCACGGCCCCCCCGCCACTAGCCTCTACTGTAATAGTTCTCAGCCTAGAGG
>CM053758.1:34714393-34742161 GCA_028658305.1 Pachyuromys duprasi | reverse complement strand
GAAGGATCTTCAGTTTGTCCTTCTGCCACTATCTCTCCAGCGCTGTGATATTGGCAAACACCACCATGGCACATTTTGGACATGCTGGAAATTGACCCAGGTCCTAGTGCTTGAAACATGAGCTCTCCCCACTGAGCCACGGCCCCCCCGCCACTAGCCTCTACTGTAATAGTTCTCAGCCTAGAGGTAAGATTGTGACATCAGTGGCTGCTATGGCAAAAGGCCTGGGACCCAACACTCCCACCCTGTTCTCCTCATGGTCCGAGAGAGTGTCTCCCCATGTATCTTTGCACATATTTCCCACAGGCACTTATGAAATATTCCTTTATTAAAAAGGACCAGTAAGTCTAGTGAGGTATAGGAGCTTTGATGTCATTACATGTATAGGTAACATAATAGTCCTTGAGGGTATGCTCACATATGGCATACGATGTCATAAAGATTTATCGATCTGACAATCTGGCTATGTAGCCTCATTTCGCCTAAAAATGGAGATCCTCCTGCTGCATCTGTGTTGGCATTACAGATGCATTTCATCATTCAGGTTTGGAATGGGTCTTTACACTGGGAACTTGGAGATTTGGTGTTATAGGTATTTCTGTGTATATGTGTGTATGTGTGTGTATGTGTATTTGAGTGTGTGTGCAATCTCTTTCAATGTCTTAGTACATTGAACATTATATTTAAAGATGAAGCTATTTTCGAACATATCTTTAAGAAAGTTCTTCACTACACTCAACTGAAAACCATTATCTGCATTTGATTGATGAGACTACACAATGGGTCATGGGGAGATGGGTGAGTGTTTAACAGCACTCACTGCTCTTCAGAGAAGCAGGAGTGTACAACTCCAAATCTTAACTCCAAATCTAGGGCATCTGACAATAACGTCTAACCTCAACAGGCACTGAACCTAAATGCACAAATCTACAAAATTAAAGTGTAAATCTTAATCTGTTTTTATGAAACCATACAAATGAAGTTACAGAAATAAAATAAAGACATATATATATATATATATATATATACATATATGTTATACAGGTTTCATTGGGTCTAATTAAGATCATGAATATAAAGAACATATAAATATGCATACACAGTTATTATGATACATACAAAACTCATACAGAAAGAGAGAGAGAGAGCATTCAACCTCTGGGATTTAGAATTCTGATCCCAGGTCCTTGGACTTCCTTGAATCTGTGTGGCTGCAATCTCTGGCTCTTACACATTTCATGGGACAGGTTCTTGTCTTTCACTATGTTGCTTCATTTCCTCTGAATACAAACTCAGTGGAAGAGTCCAGGCTGTTGTGAAGTGCCAGAATCTCTCTGATCTGAGCCTCATCTGACAAACAGATCTATGTGATCATATGTGACTGTTTTATCACTGAGCACAACCTAGGAGAAGAAACCACCTCCCTAGGCAAGGGAAAACCCTACTCTCTAGAATTCCAGAAGGAAAGATCCTTAATTTACATACCTTACATGGCTTTACCATTTGCATTCAGATCACTGAGTGAACATAGTAAATGATATTGATGAAGAACAAAGTAACACGTAAACATATAATAAGCATTGAATAAGCTAATGGATTCCATCCTTTGTCTGTTACATTCCCCCACCCCCATCTTACTGGGCATGAAATCTAGGGCCTCAGGAGTGCTGAGCTCACACTTTGACCATGAGGTACACCCCAGTCTTACTTCCTTTATTCTTTCAATAGCCCTGTAAGGTATGTAGTTTCAATGTCTGTAGATATCAGGTAAAGGGGGCAGAAAGGGTCAGCACCTTCAAAGACAGGAAATGACAAGGTTGAAAATATGACAAAATTTATTTCCATTGCCCAGTGCTTCTGAAATACACTGTTATTATGGATTTTTAAGAAGGTGACTGATGAGGCTGAACTTTGAAAGTGGTCAGAAAAGATGAAAAACATTATTAAATAAATGTTTTGACTGAGACCTTGGGCTTCATTTCTTGTACAAAGATACATACCCAGAAAAGAGTTGTGTCCTGTTTATGGGAATGGAACCCCCTTCTTGGGCAGGAAGAAATTTGTTTTAATCCAGTAGAGGTCAGTGTGAAAATTCTGATTCTGAAATAAGAAAAAGCAAACTCAGAGTCAAGCAAATGTGCCCCCAAGTGTCTTATCCACAGTTTTCTCATGTCTCCCTTATTTTATCCATCTCTCCTCCTGCCTCCTCTCTTTTCTTAGATCTTACTCCTCCTTTCTCTTTCATTCTATCTCTTCCCCCCTCTCCTCTCCTCAGATTTATTCTTTTCTCTGTAGAATGCTTCCTCCCTCCCTCTTCTATCATCTATGGACCTTCTCCTTCCCCAACTTCTAGCCATCATTTTCATCTTTATACTCCTTCTAGACTTTATTCCTCTTGCCGTAGTTCTTATGGGTCTCCTCCTCCTTCTCTTTCTCTTTTTCTTTTTTGCCTTCTTTTTTCATTCATTTATTTATTCCTCCTGCTATTCCCACTTGTCCTACTCCTTTGCCCTTGTATATCCTCTCTCTCTCTGTCTCTCTGTCTGTCTGTCTCTGTCTGTGTGTGTGTGTTTGTGTGTGTGTGTGTGTGTGTGTGTGTGTGCGCGCGTGCGTGTGTGTGTGTGTGTGTACTTTACCTGCACATGACTGACTGAGAAGAGGATCTCAACAGTAGAAATGGGAAAGAAGAACTAAGCAACAAATTAGGTCTGTTTAGATCAATCAATGTGGAAAACAAGAAATATGTTAAAATTGGGGTCTTCTAGTCTCTGTGGGACAACTTCCAGGGTACAAAAATGTATTACAAATGAAAGCAGGATGATTATTTGCTTTCCCAACACTACCTCTGATGAGAAACTCAGAATAACTTGACATTGGGAATGGAAAGAGAGGACACTCATATACAGTGGTGTCTAATATCTTCAGCTTCTGGCACTTAAGGTTCCTTCTTGAGTGTTTGTCTTTGAAAACCAGCAGTGACATCATGATGTCTTTAAACAATAGCTTCTATGAATTAGAATGTGAACCTTAAAAGCTTTTATAGCAATCAGTTAAGACACTATAGTTTTTAGTTTTGAGCCATAGAGCATTTTGACCTTGTACATTCCAAACCTAAATCTCAAATACTCACTGTTTATATTTGTAGGCACACACCATGGCAATGGACTCTGGCAACAACCTCTGGTACCCAAAATGGGTCTGAAGGTTCACACTTGATAAAAATGCTGCCTGGGTTGGATGCGTCTGAGAAGACAAAAGAAGCAAAGAATTCTAAGTAAGCCATGCCTGATACATAAAGGCAGGCAGGCCCACAGAGCTTCAACCACTGGCGCTTACCATGATGCCCTAAATCATTCCAGGCAAACATATATCTGTTAGGTGGAAAAGAAGTGAAAATCTGCTTTGTCTTCCTAATTCATAAACGTCAAAATGAGTTGAGTTTCCCTTGGTAAGGTTCTAGTTTGTCTCTCACTGGGAATAAGACTCCTTTATTAATCTATGCTTAATTATATCTGATGTCTAAAATGTAACCATTTCATGTTTTGTCCATCAGCTTCTAACCTACCTCTGCTTTCCTCCTGTCAACAGAAGCCTGATTTTTTTTTTCTTTACCAAGATTTCCCATGACTACTGCAAACATCAGTTCAACAATCTCTCAAGGTCTTTAGCTGTCTACCTTCACTCCTGCCTCTGAGACCCATGAAATTTCTCACTATGTGAAGAGGAGCCTCTATCTTCACTCTTTATTTTTTTCTTGACTACAATGTGACTTTTTTTGTGGGTTCTTTTTGGGTTCTTCTCCTAACAGTTTCTTAATATCTTCTCTGGCTTACTTCAGATTCTCTTGACTCAACTGTCACCAACTGTCTTCTCAGTCTGCTAGCTCAGTTTACTTTCACTTGTCTGTTATTTTCACTTTGCTTGGTCTCTTTTATTCTTCTCATAACCTTAATTTTCTTTCTTCTTGTATCATCTGTCATTTCTGACTCTACTCTTTTATCTACTCCTGTCAATTCTCTACTTCTACTACTTTATTCTCCTCCTACTCTCTTTCTTGCTCCACTCTCTGTGCTAAGAGGCAGACAAAAGGGAGGTCAATTTGCTTACATGAATCCACGTTTAGGTGAGAAGCCCATGTTCTTCCTGTATAAAAAGGAGTTCTTCTTCATTTAGAGCATAACAACAGTCAGTACGTTCTTTCTGTAGAAATATACTCTTCTGTCTACTGAATCCTACTCTTGTGTACTCCCCAATCCTACCACTCTCTCCTCCTCCTCTCTCTCCTACCATTATCTCCCTGTACTCAGCTTGTGATGGCTTTTTTATGTTCCCAGAAGTCCAAAAGCCAACTGACATTGAAGGGTATAGGGTAATTTAAAGGGCCAGGCACACAAATTAAATAATACTTCAGAAGCCCCTTTTTGCACTTCTGATGTGGTTCTATATGACTGTCACAGGATTTTACTCTCTTTCCTTTCCTTCCCTCCCCCTTTTCACAGGATCAACAGTGGAAAACCTATCAGACAACTGCATCCCAGAGTGGGAATGAATCTTGCAGATATTAAATCAAGCAAGCCAAATAATAAAAACTATATATCTATCAATTGCATTTCAAGTACTGCTATCAGGGAGGGAGGCACATGTAGTATGTGATTTCTAATGAAATTCAGGGAGAAATTGTAAGAGTAAGAGGGGTTTCAGTCTCAGAAGAAGTATGTGAACTATTTGAACCAGGCTTCTGGCAGGTTTCCCTTTCCTTCTCTAAGTAGTGTGTACACATATTTGTTTCTTCAATGAGCTATTAAACTGTTATATTCATGTGTGTACACTCATGAGTAAGCTATATTTTAAAATATCATGCATTTTTATAAACTAAAAGGAGGTCAAAGAAAAAGTAAAATCAAGAAAACAAAAAACAAGACAAAACCATGCCCATACCATTTTAAAGACCCCACACATGTCAGTACTATTAACCCAGTTCTGCCAAGAGCAGCCTCATCCCATATTTTAGAATCTAGGGCCCGGCTGCAAGCTTCAATATGACAGTCATAGCATGTTGTGGCATGCTGACTTTGTGTCTCTGTCTTTCCTTACCTACCTAAGGTATTCTTTGATTGTCTTTAATAAAAATCCGATGGCCAATTAACTAGGTAGCAAGTGGAAGGTGGGTCTTCAGGGTGGAAGAAAGAGAAAAGTCTTTTACCAGGAGACCTTAGAGGAGATATGAGATATGACTATGCACCTGGAAGGTAGAGCTA
This sequence comes from Pachyuromys duprasi, assembly GCA_028658305.1. Taxonomy (NCBI): domain Eukaryota; kingdom Metazoa; phylum Chordata; class Mammalia; order Rodentia; family Muridae; genus Pachyuromys; species Pachyuromys duprasi. The sequence continues at coordinate 34,736,903 of CM053758.1, read as the reverse complement.
GCCACATGACTAGATAGGGATAAGTGTTTGAGATAACTTAGATGAGCTGGTTGAGCATCCGCCCTGCCAAGACCTGAGCTTTGAAGTATTAAAAGATCTTGGTGTCTTTATTTTATGGATGAATGGTCATGAAAGTCTTACAACAAAAGCAAACTCCACAATAGCCATAGCCTTCGTCAGATGACTTTTTATTTTCAGGCACAGTCTTCCTGTTAGTACAGGCTGGTGCCAGAGTCAACATAAAGCAGTCTTACCTTCCTGAGTGTTAGGATTCCAGGAGTGTACCAGTACACCCAGATATCTATGACTTTGTTAAACTCAAAGTCTCTGCCCACTATGACCTAAAACTCATTAAGCCAATATCCTCAGAACTCCAGAGGGATGTCTGAATGTTCTTCCTGCTGGAGCTGTGTCACATCCTGGATTCCTTTTTCCACTTTCCTTGCTGGGTGGCTTCTGAGAACCTCCTAACCAGTTCTTCTCAGGGCTGTGCTCTTTCTTCTTCCAATGTTTTCCATGCTGTTCTTATTAGACCTCCTCAGTTGCCAGGGGATGGCTTTTCTTGAAACCATATCTCCCCAGTTACCAAATTTCCTGGGCCTCACCCAGGCAGAAGCCCCCTAGATTCCTCTTCCTGGCTTCCCAGAATGTCTTTCCAATAGCCATATAGATCTGATATCTCCCATGTGCTTTAAATTCCACATGGTAAGACTGAAACCCACTACCAAACTCACTTTACCTGTGGGAGCTCTACTCATGCTTATGGCAGGATCACTGCCATCCCCATGAGTGCAACTGAAAACCTGCCTTGTCCCAGCCTCCTCCATCTCAAGTCTGAAATCTCATCCCTTCCCCCCACGCAGACATCACCCTCTCATTATCATTCTATGTTAGTATCTCCTAAACCTTCACTGACCATCGTATTCAATCAGCCTTGCAAGTCCTTCATATTGACTTCTGGACTGTGGCTTTGGTCACCTTATTGTTTTACCCAGAATAACCCAAACAGTTCTCCCTGTACTCAGAACCACCACTATTTATCCTGACTACACCAGACAATGAAAATCATGGCTCTGACAGGACATATCAGCACATATATGCATATATGCCATCCTTATCTGATAACAAGAAATCCCAGCCAACAGAACTGCTTACTGATGCAGGAGCACAGTTTAGCTCTCCATTGCTGAGCCCTTATAAGTCACAACAAGTATGACTCTTTTTATTCTGAAACCCACAGTGGCCTATATTTACTCTCTGAAGAATATAGTGTTCACTGCCTCATGTGAATTGGTATTCATTTTATGTGTGACCTCTCATTTGTGTCCTCAAACAGAAAGGGCCAAATTTTGATTGGGCATAGTATATTATTGAGTTAGGAAAAGCAGTAAGAATTATTGCAATGGAACTAAAAAGCATGAAGTCACAGGCCACTGCCTCACAATCTGTACTTCCCAAGTTCTGAGTACAAATATGTGTGATCTCTCAAAATCTAGAAATAAACCACTTGATTATGGCTTACGCCTGTCAACATTCCGAGAAAAGATGCGTATTCTATGAGTTTCAGTCCTTGAAAATGAGAGAATTGTTCAGAAGAAATCTCTAGGCAAGTTGCTGTGTTTCTTTGAATATCAACAAAAGTATGTTCAGCATGTATAAACACTTGAAAACCTTGCATATAGGAGGCTTTTGGGATGTTCACAAAGAAAGTGTCTCTTCTTAAATACAAAATAAAATCATTAGAAAAACCTCTTTTTGCTTATTTAAAATAGTTTCATTTGTACAACTTTAGGACCATAGCCTCTATACTATTTTCTCATGTCACCTAGACAAGCCACCAGTCTCTACCCAGACTCTCTGGAACTTAGGAGACTTGCTTGGAGTAAAAGGTAAAATTAGAAAATCTTCAAACACTAGAAACGTTCCTTTAACTCACGCTGGAACACTATTGACTGCATGTGCTGAAAGAATTATGATCTGGAATGGGTTGACTCTGTGGAGAGAAAGATTTAGTTAGGCAGGATGTTTCTAAGAGACTTATGAGAGGATCCTGCTATCAGAGAGGTCAGTTTGCTTAAAATAATCCACCCTAAAATAAGAAGCCCCAGTTCCTCCTGGAAAAAAAAAGAAAAACAACCAAGAAAAGAGAAAAGGCTCTTCTTCATTTATACTATAGCAAAAGTCAAGGCCTCCTCCTTCCTGCTATGGAATTATCACATGGGTAATATGATACTCCTCTCTGACTTGCCTAGAGAAAACAACTTTTTGCAATTCCCTGGCGGTGTTAATCCCACTCTCTTATAAGTATGTGAAGCCCTACCCCACTGCAGTCAATGACTCTCATCTTCCTCCCTTCCCGCAGTGTTGCACAGCACGGGATGCTCTGGTGCTTTGCTGGGGTACAGTATAAATTAACAGATGCTGAGATGACCCTGAGATGTTCCTTTTTGCACATGCTAGACCTGGTCCCTTTCTTGCAACAGGCAGGAGCTATTCAGATAATTTATATTCCAAAGCTTACCAGAGCAGGTCCTCAGACCAGGACCCAAAAGGAATTGAGTCCTCCTTTTTCCTTTTTGTAATAAGTCAACATACCTGTCTCCATGCCTCATGCTTGTCCATCTGCCAGTTTGCCTGCTGGCCTGTCTTTCCTGTCAAGACACTGTCTCACACTGTGAAGCTGACTTGAACTTGTTCGAAACCTCCAGCCTCATTTTTCCGATGACAGGAATTACCGGCATTAGCCACAACTAGAATGAAATTTTCTAACTATAGCATTGAAGTGAATGTTTGAGCAAAATCTGAAAAACAACCAAATACAAAGTTATGGCATTCAAGGTGTCCAGGCCTTGTCACCCATAGTCCCTTCTTTTTGGTGATGTGTGTGGACACAGACCCTGGATAGGTTCTCTGAGAGTCACTGGAAAGCAAGGGGAAAAAACAGCCTCAGATCAGGAAGGTGTTTATAGACCTTTACCAGGGATCCGCAGAAGACACCAATGTCTCAATTACTTTTTTCTTGTTTTTTGTCTGTTTGTTTGTTTTCTGGCTGCCTTAAGAAAATTATTACATAACACCTGAGGGAGGATCAGAGGGCACAGGGCTCTGAGGTTCTGAACTGCAATGCTAAGGAGAGAAAAGTTTGAGATGACAGAGGCTAGTGTCCCTAAGCAGAACTCAGCCTGGCAGCCTGGGAGAGAAACACCATCACTGGAATTCTTTCCATGACCTCCCTCCCCATGATAGCACCACAAAATTAGCAGAGTGTTTTTTCTCCACATCCTGGATACAGTTGACAGGGAGCTTGAGCGGATTGAGCCATATATCTGGATGTGACTGTGAGGTGAATAAATAAATAAATAAATAAATAAATAAATAAATAAATAAATAAATAAATAAGATTCCATGTGTATGCACAGACTCATCGCACAACTTCCTCTCTTAACTCAGGTGGGCAAGCTGAAGCCACTTGGGAACTAAACAGAGAAATAGAGAACTTCTACTGTGTTTCTCCTGATCCAGAAATGCTTCCTTTGTCCTTCCTTCAGATCTCCAGGTCTGTTGGACTCTGGATTTTGAGGTTTTGACTTGTCTTCCCCTAGGTCCTTGTGGGTCTTGTCTCAGACTGAGACTCACACAAGGGGCTTCCATACCTTGTGACTTTCAGACATAGACTTAGCCAGACATTGAATATTCCAGAGCTTCAGCTTGAAGAAAGCCTGCTTTGGAAAGGCTCAGTCATATGAACCATTTTCCCAAGAACTGTGAGAAACCCATCAAATTTTAAGAGTTTGCACACAGCATGGAAATATACACAGAGACTTGCCTCAAGGTCAGAAAACCACAGACTCTCACACCAGTGCAATGTTGCAGCTTTTGGTGGAGACACTTGAGGCTCCAGAACTATAGGGCAGTCCATGCACATATGCAGCCTGGAAATGCTTCAACATGAGATTCCAACTGTAGGTGAAGATGCTATACTAAGACCAGCAAAGCCACAGGAAAAGGGTTCTCAACTTGGCTGGTATCAGTCAGACCTCTTATTACTCCTGGATCAATCGGAAATGAACAGCTTACAACTTTTTCTTCATTATATTACATAAGCATATGGATTACTGAGTGCATAGGCTCATGGCTGTGGAAGTCCGACTCTCTCACCATGGTCTAACTGAGACAAAGAATTACAATTTGGCTTGAAGCTCCTACTCATTCAAGAAGAGGCTTTGACTCATGAAAGGCAAGACCAGTATCAACCAATACTTTAGAAACTTCTGAAAAGCTAGCCCTAAGGATGTTCATGTGGAATTTCAGCATTTGCTGGAGGCTTACTGAGGCTGCAGGATATTAAGTAAGGTCTATACATGCTAAAATCCCAAATGTTATACATGAAAAATAAACAAAACAAATAGTAGACATTTCAAAAATAGATATTTCAAACTCTTTTTTAGGATTGTAAATTTCTCTTTAAAATATTTGTGAATTTCCCTATTAGAATCCTTTATGTACAATCTGAGTGTGTTTGTGTGTGCCTATGATATATGTGTGTGTTTTGAGCATGTTCATATGTGAACAAGGACACACTGGTGCTTAAGCATTTCTGCAGATGTGAGCAGATGTCTACAGTGCTTTCCTTCCCTTGCCATTTGGTCCAACAGAATCTCTCCTGCGCCTCTGTGTCTGCCTAGCTAACTGTGCTGTGAAATGCCAAGTCTTGTCCTGTCCCAACTTAAAAGAACTGTGACTCCAGAGGTGGCCAACCACACCTGGTGTTTGTGTGCTTTCTGGAGGTTCCACGTCTGCTCCTAACACAGTCACTGCTGGTGCTTTATCCATGGAGTCATCACCCCTCTGGTGATGAGAATTCCCTGTGAGGGTCTACATTATCACATGCAGCTGAAATTCTCTTGATTCCCATCTCTCCATTATGTCATAAGATTATCTGAGAATCTGCCTTTCAGAGAGTTGCATTTCACAACACATTCCTTATAACAGGAGAAGATCCAGTACTTTCTTAAAGTGCTTAATATGACTCTTACGATATCTACTGAGCTCTTAAAAGATGAGGGTCTAACTTCCAACAAGTTTTTAAGAAACTGACATGACTTAATTTAAGTTAAATATTATTTTTTACAAGACAGTCAGGGTGGCAGGACAGAAAAAGACAACTCTCATCAAATGAGTTTCTTTCACCACAGCATAGTAAGTGACCAATGGAAGGAAAAGACAGCAGACACAAAGCGGTGCAACATTCCCTGTGGTGCTCAGTTCTCCAGACTCCAGACAATGTCTACCAGCACTGCTTTACTTTACTGGTGAGCTCCAGTCTCACACCTGTGTGCTGACCCAGAGGCAATGGAGACCGCTTCTATACAGGTCTTTTCTTGGCCTTATATCTGTGCCACTTTTCCTAGGCTGCTTGGCAAATGACAATGTGTTTGGGGCAACTTCATTAGAGGCCTCCTCTGTTGAACACTGCTGTAGTGGGCTGGAGGTTGTGGTTGATGCTGGAGAAGGGTGAGCTTCCTTTGATATCAATGGTGCACCAAGGCCTACCTCTCTACTTTTGCTTCCTTCAGAAAAATACACTGGCCCAAATGGAAGACAGCCCCAATTAGAAAAGTCTAATATTTTTTAAGATGTTTCTTAAGTCCTTCCAAAAGGCTGCCTGCTGTGCTAGTCCCTTTTCTTTCTTCTACAGGAAGAGAAAAGGATTTAGGCATTATAATACTTCAAATCTCGGAAGAAAAGTCTTGTTATCACAGAGATGGAAAAAGTGTAGTTCTGTTCAGGTCTGGCATCTCAGCATAGGGTCCATTACCATGGTGTGGTGGAACACAGATACCACCCACTTACTCATTTGCTATATGGCTGTCTTACCTGACCCAGCTGACTAACAGCTAAGTCTCAGGCTTCTCAGGACCTCACCCCAATGTGTGTGTGTGTGTGTGTGCGTGTGTGTGTGTGTGTGTGTGTGTGTGTGTTGGCTTGGAAGAGTGCAACTGTATTTATGTAAAAGTGACTGTGGAGCCTATTTATTGAAACAGCACAAGGCAGTCCCAGGAACAGGCTGAGTAGGGGACACATAATCCCCCTGTCCTCACTCTCTTTACTCTGACCTTCTCTGCCAGATGTTGTTCATATTCTATGGTGAATTACTTTAAGATTTTCCTTTTCAGAGTCTCACCCTGTTGAAAGCAATGTTTGTAATATGAAATATAAGACAAAAATGATGAATTAGAAAGGTTGAAATGTCAAGAAAGAGGGACTAAAGCAAGCTGGTGAGGCATCAGTAGATCATGGACAACTTGAACCCAGCTGTCTATCTCCTCTGTAGTGCTTTGCTGAGGCAGCATCAGTTCCCCTGCCACCCATCATCAGCGTCTGTGGTTTTTCTTTGAGTAGATCTCTGTTTTATTTGCTCTGGAGACATTTGGTCAGACAAATAAACAATGAAGACCCACCTTGATGAAGTTTGCTCTTCTACCATTTGGCAGCACAGTCTGTATTTTGGGGGCCTTTGAGTTTTTCCACATATCGTCTAAAGGAATAGAGCTGAGTGAATAAGATGTGCTGGAGAATTCCACGTGCCTAATGAAGACCCTGAGGAAATTTGGCCTCTGCATGCAGGGTTTCAGAAGTTCCTGGAGTTTAAAGAAGCACACCCTGAAATCCTGCATCAGTTTCCACCCCAGTGTCTGGAGAGAAAAGTGTCCTCACTCTAATATTAAATTGGCACATTCAGCACACATCAGCTGTCAAGAAGCATAGCTAAGCTGACAAGGTGCAGGCTTACTATCACAGCACTTAGGAGGCAGCAAATAGAATTAGCAGACCCTTAGGACCTTGAGGAAACAGGTCATACTCCTGAAAGCCAGACAAGGAAATGAAGACAGTGGTCTCTTGCATCCTGAATCGCAATATGCATCTTTGCTCAAACACTACCTTTGTGTATAATTTCTGAGCAGCCCAATCTCAAGTCACAGATCATTAGGTAACAACAGAAAACACTGAGGGTGCTCAGAAATAGGAAGAGGTGTTCTGTGGGCAGCTCATTGGATGCTACAACCATGCATGCTTCTAACCTGCTTCAACCCTCATATCAGTGCTGGAATCAAGAAAGGTTCATGGCCTTGTCAGAAATTCTGCTTGAGAGGAGGGTGTGACCAGAAGCTCAGTATGACAGGATGATGTCAGGGAATCCCTGACATCCCTGGTGTGCTTTGTCTTTGGGAGGAAGAGAAGGGAGAGGAAGATATGACATGATCTCAAAAGAAATCCTTCACTGTAAAGAACGCCAACAGTGTAAAACAAAAAGAGCTCTGGTTCTAGGATTGTACAAACAGGGAAATGCAAACTGTCCTCTGGAAATCATTTCTAAACCTGAGCTTTCTCCTCGTCTGTGGAATACAAAGGCGATGTCTCTACTCGGCATACACAGTCTTCTAAAGATCAGTGAAGTCATTCCCAGATAACCCCTTTCCAGTGCCTGAGCTCCTCAGAGTCATGTGCATCTCCTTAGGTTCTCTTTCACCAAACTCAGGACTAGATACGGCTACTAAGATTTTTCCATCATTCCCTTCATTAAACACACAAAACTGTTGTCACTGAGCCTATAAGAGTCATTTCATGGTGATAGTTCTGCAGTCTTGTATGTTATCTGCCTGTCCAAGCATGATGAAGAGCTCGGGAAATGTCTTACTATGTTGAACTACACAAACTCCAGATTCTCTTACAGTCCTCTCTTTACTGTAGCTACAAGGCAGGATACCCTCTTTTCTATACAGCTCAAGAGGCTATAGGAAACAGAGAAGAGGGATCTGAGGTTGGCCACACATCAAAGATAAGTCTGTGACTGGCTGCCTGAGAGGCCATTAGGAAGAGAAACCACTCAGCAATTCAGACACAACCTGTTTCAGTGCCCAGCTTTATTTTCTAAGATCTGGGCCATTGGGGCACAGAACCAAGAACTAAGTCCACTACTCATGAAGTTCTCTATTTGTAATACCACCACCTTTAGTCCTCATGTCTTCGAAAAGGAGGAAAATCATGTGCATAAGCTGCCAGAAATCCGATTATAAGATGACATTGTCATGTTCAGTAACTGTCAGCAAATGTGAGAAACGTGAACAGGAGAGCAGTGTGAGTGAGGGAACAGTCCCAGGAAAGGTGACAGAAACTGCAGGTTCTCACTTAAAGAATTTATGATAGAGAACAAAGGCTTCTTCTTCTTTTTGCCTAAATTTATCCAGATCAACTGCCATTTGAAAAGGTCTTTTCTCAGGCTCTTGTAAGAAGCCCTGGATAAATTGTTGTTGATTTCAATGTCCTGCCCTAGAGTGCTTTAGATTTAGAACCACTCTTGGGGAGGTAAACTGACATCATTGTGTCTGTAGATGTTCTAAGACAGAAATGAAAAGTGCAAGGAATATTAGGAGAGAAAGGGGAGAGAGAAAGAACTGGAAGGGACAGGACCTCCACAAGGAGAACAACAGAACCAAAATATCTGGCCACAGGGGTCTTTTATGAGATTGTTACTCAATCAAGGACCATGCACAGAGATAACCTAAGATCCCTACACAGATGTAGCCCATGGCAGCTCAGTCTCCAAGTAGGTACCCTAGTAAGGGGAACAGGGATTGTCTCTGACATGAACTCAGTGGCTGGCTCTTTAATAACCTGCTCCTGATGGGGGAACAGCCTTACTAAGCTACAGAGGAACATAGTGCAGTCAGTCCTGATGAGACCTGATGGGCTAGGATCAGAGGGATGGAGAGAAGGGGCTACAGATGGGACACAAAGTGATAAATTGTAATAAATTAAAAAATAAATTTTAAAAATTAAAAAATAAAAATAGCCTTAAAAAAAGAAGGATCAAAACCCATCTCCTGCCATCCTTCCATGCTGTTATTCCAGCTAACTAGTACATTGAGCACACACATGCATGTGTGTGTTTTCTGGTTTGTGTAACAAACCTCTCCATAAATAAATTAGAGTATATATGGCACAACAGGTTGTGATTCAGTGTAATAAACTCAGTGAGTCAGAACTAGGGATCTCTGTCTGTGCCCCTTGTAAACATAAAGCAAAGGAGCTCTCAGGTAGCATTTAAAGAGAGGTCCTTACAGCCTGTTTATTGAGATGAGCACCAGAAGACTTTACATAGCTCTGAGTGGTTTTGCACATATTGGAGAGTTGTGCTACACAGAAATCCAGCACTTACCACAGAGGTTTCTTCTGATAGCATCAAGGCAATGAGGGCACACCTGAGCTTGGAGGAAGCCTTATTCATGTATTCCATAATGTTATCCCAGGCAGAAGCACAAGGCTTGGTGATGGGGTAACCTTAGAAATTTAATCAGTATCTGTGATGCTCAAGACTTCAAGAACATCTGAGTGACAATGAGGAAGAAAAACTCAATCCTGCTGTTGAGAACGAAAGCTGAGGAGCAATAGAAGGAAACAAACCTTTGAGAACTGTGAGCATCTTAGATCACTGCATTGCAAAAGCCTATCTTGTAGATTTTCTGCAGAGTCAGGTTGTTTCAGAGCAGAAATGCAATGTATTCTAAAGACTAGGTGCTCACTGTATTGATTTGTGTTTTGTGATCCCACTGGCAATGTAGGGAAAAGGTGATATATGACCACTTGAGTTTACTAATTTAAACACAGCCAAAGACACTAGGCTTTTAAATTTGCCACATATGATTGCATGTAAATTACCTTTATTTGCAACTGCAATGAGACTTAACCACATTTGCTCTTCCAATTAAATGTCCTTTATTAGACCACCTCGGGTGGTCTGAGGGCCTCATTATCACAAGTTCCCTCCTGTCCCCAGATAAACAATAGGAAAAGAGATCCTTTGCCTCTCAGGAAATTAATGTTAAATTATGTTAATATCTGCATTCTAAAGTAATAACAGCTATGGCCATGGAGATACAGAGTTTTCTGTTTGTTTTAAGTTTCTTTTTTGTTTGTTTGTTTTTTGAGATACAGGCGTTGAATCCTGCAAATCAGTGACTGAAGCAGACAGGATGGTAGTTACGACCTATATTGAAGACTGCACTCTTAAAAACAATTTTAAGTGAAAAAACAGGGTTACATCAATGTTTTTCCACCATAGATTTACAATGAAGATGGATTCAAGATGTTAGTACCTGAAGGCAACCAAAGGACCATGAGCAGCTCCAAGAAGCCTCAGAGACTCATGGAAGCTCAGAAGAGAGACACTGCAGCAGAGGGTGAGACAGCAGGGAATACTATCTCCAAACCACGAAAAATTGGCTTTCTTCTTTTCCTTTCTTTCTCTTTCTTTCCTTTCTTTTTCTTTCTTTCTCACTTTTCTTTCATTTTTTTCTTATTTTTGCAAATATGCTTTTTAAAAATGGTGTCATGAAATTGGAAAATAAAGATAGCTGAACAGAGTACCATGCATGGGGTAGAGAGAAGTGAAACTAGAGTTGCTGTAGCTGCCACTGATGGAGATGGATAAGGGTTCATTTTCTGGATAGGGCCTCCTCAGATAACTTTCATGGTCTGTGATGTAGCTGGAGGCTATGGCGGTGTCAGTGGTCCTTGCCTCAGCCAGAAACCATGTAGAAGTCTGTTATCCCTCAGCCCACAACTAAAATAAACTCTCTAGACAAGAAGGCGTGGAAGAGAATCCTTAAAATGTGTGGTAAAGATGTTGAAGAGTAGCTCTTCAGCAGTGATGGCTTCTGGCTTGGTCTCAGTTATCTGTAATGGTCTCGGCACTGAGATTTTGACAGTGCTCCAATGAGTATATGAACATGATTTGACTTGATATATGTCTATTTTAATTTTTGGTTGGGACACAGGTGAGAACGTGGACTTGAGAGCAATGGAATAGGAATGAAAAGTGCATTGTATGAAAATCCCAAATAATAAAAATATGTTGGAAAAAAATTGCAATGACTTTTAACATGGAAAAAAAAATCCTTTACAACAGGGCAGGGTTTTACTTTGTAGGTCATGCTTTCCATGAACTCATTATGTAGTAGAGGGTGCTAGGCATGAACTAGTCGTGACCCAGCTACCTCAGACCCCAGGTGTTCAGGCGGCAGCCCTGAAAAAGCAAATCCTAGAACTAACACTACTTTTTGAGAGTTTGTCTGGAGGACCACAGCAGGGAACAGAGCTGTTCCTGTGTCCTATACAGGAAACACAGTCCCATTTCTCTGTGCTGAAGGTCCAGTTTTAACTGTAAACCCCAGTTCCAGGAGCCCTGAGTAGGTCACAGCTGCCTATCCAGCCAGGTCAGCCAGGGCAACCCTCATCTTGGAGAGTTGGCAGATGGAGCAGCAGGTTCCCCTTACATTCCAACACAACTGCTGAACAGCACTAACATTCAAATGCTAATGTGGAAAACTGAAAGGAGGGTGGCTGGCACAGTGAAGCATCTTGTCTCTGAGTGCTCCTTTAAGATCCCCAGTTATGTCTCTGCTTCTGTGTAACAGCTCTCAGGAACTACCTGTGTGCTTCTTCTATACTGTCCTCCCCTAACCACTCAATATCTCAGTGTGCCCAGAGCCCAGCCTGTCAGTTATTCCACTGTGGAATGTGAAGATCCATTTAGTAAGAGAGGAAATGCTCTGTCCAGCTACATCAGGGCCAAGACTGATGTCAGGGCAAAAGATCCCAGTTCAGTGCTTTCCTCATGCTTCCACACTGACTGGACTTCTCAAAATATATGGAAAAATTGAATGAAAAAATGGTTACATTTCTTTACTTACCAGACATTGTTGGTGGGAGGAAAGAATGTGATCACAGTTAAAAGATTCAGATAAAGGGATAAGAACACTAGGCTTTTCAACAAACCAAAATCCACATGTGCAGGATCAGAGATCCTGGACACCAAGGGAAAACAGATTTGTCAGCATCATAAAGACTACAAGACCACTCAGGTGGTGAATGACTTGGTGGTAGTGTGGTATCATAAAGCTACAGTGGTAGCCCTACCCAAGACTTCCTGAAAAACAAACAAACAAACAAACAAACAAAAGCTCCAATAAATTAGAGATGCAAAACTGACATGTATTAGGCTCTGTATATTCTTTGTAGCTCCATAATTCTTTAGAGCTACAAAATTGGTACTGTGTCTAGTGAAGAAAATGACAGCCAATAGCTATTAAGAACTGAAATTTGAGATGTCAAGCTGCTCTGGCCAACTGGCTTATCCCTATGTGTGTGAGGCTTTCTCTTGAGAACAGGTGGTGGCTCAGCCTGGCACAGAGAGACAAAAGGGTCAATACAGGCAGTGAAATACAAGACAGCCTAAGTTAGGTCCCAAAACACAACAGCTCTGATTCCTATGTTTGAAAGGCAGAAGCACCCATTCCATGTGGAGAGAGGAACAGGGCACAGACAGCTGCAGCAAATATAGAAACCCAGGCCCAAATGTCTAAATAGGTAGAAGATGCCTAGAGTGTATTTGAGCACTATTAGGTAGAAAGGAGATGAAATAAAGTTGATTTAAAAGATAATGCCTATTCTGCTCTGGCAGCCGAATAATGCCAATAGACAGGAGGCACTCACAGGGGACAGGTAGAGGCTCAGCCTGGTGCAAAGGGGCCAAAAGGTTCAGAAAGGGATATTTGGACACTATACTGTCTTGTCTTAATTTCAACATATAAATGATTGTATGATCAATGATAATAGTAATATTATACATCCTCTTTGAAAGAGGTCAAAATAAAACAGACAGGGTAAAAGAGAGACTGCTAAATTAAATCAGTGTATGTTTATGTGACTTCAAACTGCAGAGCAAACAGGTAACTTATATTGCTGATCCCAGTACAGAGGAATAGCTCTGAAACTGGCTGAGATATAAATGTCTATGTATAGGCAATAAATCATGTTGTCTACAGAATCCCTGTGACTTGTTATTACATGCCATCATTTCATATGGCATGAATGAAGATTTAGACATGTCTTTCTTCTGCTCATACAAAGAGCAGGAAACCATCCTTAATTGATCTGTGCATCCTGCATCCTGTATCACATCTCATAAAATTATGATTTAAGACTGTATAATACTTGTGAGAAATCATATACTTTCAGAACAAAGCAACTAAACATTCATGGTGATGGATAGAATGCTGACACAAGAGATTCCAGCATCCTTCATGTTCCAGCCTCAGCTGCTCAAAGACTGTTTCTTCAAAGAAAGTTGCTGATATCAATTGGTCCAGCATTTTAGAGTGACTGGACCACAAATGTTATTGCTAGGTTCCTTAAACATTTTTCCCAATTTTATTTGGGTCCCAAAACTATACACACCCCAAAACTACACCCTAACATAAGAAGAAAATAACCTTAAGAAGAATGACATCCCATTTCCCTTCAGGTGGGCTGGGCAGGTTTTTGGTCATTCTAATGGGTTATGGGTGATTGTTGTCATTTAGGGGAGTTGGTTACAAGTTATTAATGCTCCTATTCAGAAAAACAAGGTATAAACACTTAGACTCAAGGATTTCTCTCCTCTCTATGTTTCTTTCTTTGGTAAGGAGAAAGGTGTTGAAAAGAATGAGGAGGGAATATAGAAATATCTTAAAGAAACAATAAGACAAAAGGTAGATTATTTACTCTTCAACTTGTAGGTATTGTTATATTGAAATAAGGTTATTTTGTTACATTGCTATAAATATTGGTATACATGCACACACACACACAATATTTTTAACTCTGCAGTGAGGTAATGTGCCCATACAACTCATTTAAAACACAAGGTTTACCTTCAGTCCTTTTCAAACAGCTATCACAAACTGTTTAGTATAATTAAGTAATGCGAGTGAATAGTTGATTAACTCACTGTTGTGTCAGTCACTAGTCTAACCTATCACAAAATAAACATCTCAGGTTAAACAGTTAGTAAATAGCTAAAAACAAACAACTTTACCTCTTCAGATTTATGACAGCTAGGTAGGTGAAAGTATTTAAAAACCTCAGAGACTTACAAAATATGGCATTTTAAGATGTTTTTATTATTTTCAGGCCTCTTTGATAATGAGAAATGTCAACTTCTGAAAGCACCTCCAGCCTACCTCAAAGAACATAGGAGCATCCCAAAACTTCCATAAGGAGATGGCTTGAAATAAGGTAATGCCAGTGGGCAATAGCTAGACCAGATTCATCTTTATTTTTAGTTCCTTCAATAACCTCCATAATGATCTCCATGTATCAGTTCATGGTCCCACTGATCAACAGTCCATTTGCATTTTTCACAGATTTAGGAAAAAATATTTCTAAAACTTATATTGAAGAGCAAAATAACCAGAAAGCTAAAGCATTCCTGAGCAGAATAACACCAGATGTGTCACAGAAGCATAGTCACAAAAATCGTATAGCACTGGGATACAAATAGAAAAGGGAATAGCTGTGAAGGCAATTAAATCCTAACCCTAACCCTGGTTTCTAGTTAAGACTAATGGCAGTTTCAAGAAGTTCTACTTTTGGTTTGAATCCAAGATATTGGAACTTATGCAGACTCGAGTTAAGTTATATTCTCCACTTTCATATTACTGTAGACCCAAGAGAGCCCACTTCTCTGTACACTCAGTGCTACATATTTCCTAAATGAATCCAAGCTCTTCCCCATTGCTTTTGCTGTTATCCCCACCTGGAGGGTGGTGTGTGATGGTGCCTCTTCCTATGTTGATTTCTTTTACATTGTTTTTTGAATTTGCTTAATTCGTGTTTTCTCTGATTTTGTTTCTTTTGACAATTGAATTTTTTTCTAGAAATATACAATTTCTTCTTAAGCAAGCTGTGTGCACAGGTATTACTTCTTCCACGGTGCAGTCTTTTAAAGGACGGTATCAGCCTAAGCTGTGGTTCCATTGTCATAACAATTGAACTTGTGTAATATTAGAAGGTTTCTGGCTTTTCTTAAAGTTGACTTCTCTAAAAAAACCTTTTGTCTTCTTTAAGGGATTATTTATTAAGTGTATTTTGGACCCTGAAATGTTGAGCTTCTTGTGAAATAACAAATGCATGATCCTTATCTGCATTGCATAATCACAGTGTAATTACACAAGAGGAGTTTCCCAAGGCTTTCTGTAATTAGAATGCTAAGTGACAGATACGGGAGCACAGCTCATAGGGTAAGATTGACTACATATTATAAAGTATTTTCTTAAACTATTGCTTTCCATCCACACAAATATTTTTGTAGAAACTGGGTTTTCTAACGCAATCATATTTGCACGTGCATAGATATTTATGCACAGGATACAGGCATGTCTGTGACAGCTGGATAAAGAGATGGCAGTGGCCTGTGACTCTTGAGCAGTCATTTGTGCTCACATACAGTAGACCATGAGAAATTTATGGGAACTTTCAGAAAAGTAGATATTGGGGACTTTTACCTACAACAGTGCACTGACTCCTAAGGACTATTTGTTAAGTCTCTGATCACAATATAACTTAATATTCAAATGTTTAACACAGTGATTTCAGTTTTCAATCAACACACTGCTTTGTTCATTTCAAGTTATGATTTTGAACAATTTTCACATTGTTCTGTGTAAATGGCTTTGATGATCATCTGACACAGAAGTAGTGGGGCCAACATATAAAGATCTTAGTTGTGTGCCGTAGTTATGCACGCACTTTAAAATTGTGACGAAGAACTGGCTTCAATCAAAGCTCGTAGACAGTTTTCTGGGAGTGTGGATGACAGGTGAGTCCATTCATTACTTCTCACTGCACATTTAATGTATTTATTATTCTCTTTTATTCTCTGAGGTTTTTATTGAAAAAAACCTAATTAGGATTTAGATTTAGGGAGACACTAGTGGAATCTCTCTCTCTCTCTCTCTGCACACTTTTTCTACCTTTAAATACTCTCCCCAGCTGCTCATCTCAGAAACTAATACAGTTCACTTCTGACACATAAGAGAAAATTTGATTTCTGTTTTCACTTTGTTTAAACTCAAAAATGAGGTGTTAATAAGAGCTGAAGTGTCTCTACTTGAGAACTTTGCACATGACAATAGTTGTTCTCTAACGATTGAATGCACTGGCGCTCCTTTATGTTGATTTAGACTGGCCCAGGACTATTAAGAAATGATAAAAACTTCACAACAAAAATGAATATTGCCTTTTTCTTCAGTCACCTTGAACACCATAGGCAACAAAGGGTATTAGCATCATTGGATGTAGTCCAAAATCTTTAAATCAGGCTATGGCCACCTGCTGTCACTACTGGCACTCTGTCCTTGAGCAGATAGCCTTCACTCACATGGCATGTTAGGAGGGGTGTCTGCAGCTGTTGGAAAGTCAATTATTTGGGGACATAGAAGCAGACACAAAGGCATGGTAGGCATAGCTGCAGATATTGTTGAAAATCTTATGTGGTAGAGGCCCTGATCATGAGAAGACTAATTTCTAGAAATGAAAATCCAGCCTAACTCCACCCCTCTCGCTTTTGATTCTGACTTGGAAGCAATGATACAAAATATCTCTAGAAGGTTGGCACAAATACAGCTCATAAATCCATTATTGAGAGTAATCCTATATACTGAAATAAAGAACTTGAAATAAAGAATTGTCTTCTGTCTAACAGCAAAGAACAATGTAAAAAAATGTTGCCTTGCTTTTATGTTGACATGTTAACATTAGTTCATTTGACTAAGAAAAAGAATTCATTTCAATTAGTCAAAGTTATTTGCTTGTTTAATAAGTTGGTAATTTGCATATCCTAAGGAAACATAGTGATTTGTATTGGTAATTATAAAACTGACTTAAATTAACTTTACTTTCTGAAAAGGAAAATGAGAAGAAAGTATTTGCTAAAATCAGTTACACAGTGAAAACCTCTTCTATCTTGTTTCTCAGCTTTTTAACGCCATATCATATCTACAGTACATAGTCTTAATGCCATTATTTTGCTTTCTATTGTGTATTACAAAATTTACTATAAAAAGGAAACAATCAGTAGGGAAGGGATAAGCACTGTATTGCAAGTGTTATTTAGATGAGTTGTCAAGTATTTTAAAAATGGAATGTAAGAGACCTGTTTTTTAAACCAAACAAAAGTCTAAGCCATGGCGAAAATAACCTAAGCATAGCGATTAAAAACAATGAGCCTGTGTAAGTTGCCTTTTGAATGTTTGTGAGCTAACAATTGTTTTGGATAACCAATTAATTGGTGTGCTCTTCCACTGAAGAGAATGTTTTTCCCTCTTTCAGAATTTCTCATTTGCATGTAGTTCATTGAACAGGTGTAGGATTGAGGCCTCCTGGGCTCTCCTCTGTCTTCTTCCACATGTTTCTTATTGATCTTGTTCTTCTCATGTTCCAGCAGTCATGTTGGTGACTCATTTAAAAAAATAAAGTGAAGTCAAAGAAAAAGTAAAATCAAGAAAAACAACACCAACAAGATAAAACCTTGTTCATACCATCTGACAGTTTCCTTACATGTCACTCCTCTCTTAACAAAGTTCTGCTAAGAGCAGACTCAGAACTATTCCTTCTCCTAGTCTCTAGAGATTAGATCCCAGCCTTAGTATGACAGTCATGACAGACTCTAAAAATAACCATAACCTTCATCAGATGACTTTTGTTTTGATGCACAGTCTTTCTATTAGCCCAGGTTGGTTCTGAAGTCACTATCTAGCAAGCACCTTAATCCTCCTGAGTGGTAGAATCCCATGAGGGTGCCATTATACACAGATTTCTAAAAGTCTGCTAAACCTTGAAATCTCTACCCACCATGGCCTAAAATCCATTAGCCATTATCCTCAGAACCCCAGCAGGAGATAGGAATACTCTCCCTGCAGGTCTATTTCTGAGTCACATGCTGAATTAATTCTTTAACTCTCCTTGCTGTGGGGCTTTTGAGAACCTCTTAACGAGTACTTCTGCAGCATTGCTGCTCTTTATGTTCCATGTTCTCATTAGACCCACACCTCATCTGTCAGGGAATGGATTCTCTTGCAGCCAGCTCTTCCCATTTACCGTATTTCCTAGGCCAACTCCATGCAGAAGCCTCCCAGGTCCCTCTCCTGGTTTCCCCTAGCTTCCCAAAACTTCCTTCCAATGGCCATATAGATTTGATATCTCATATACGCCTTAAATTCCACTTAGTAAGAATTAACTCCACTTCCAAAATCTGTCCTTCTTTAGAAGCCCCACTTATCCTTATGAGAGGATCACTGCCATCACCATGAGCCCAATTGAAAGCCTGCTCTGATTAATTTGGTTGAAGTCTATTTTATTAGAAAATAGGATACCTACCCCAGCTAGCTCCAACGAGGACCACATATGGATGTAACCTAGAACCCCTGCTCAGATGTAGCCCATGGTAGTTCAGTCTCCAAGTGGGTTCCCTACTAAGGGGAATAGGGACTATTTCGGACATGAACTCAATGGCTGGCTCTTTGATGCCCCCTACCCCCTCCACCTGAGGGAGGAGCAGCCCTGCTAGGCCATAGAAGAGGACTTTGCAGCTAGTCCTGAAGATACCTGATAAACCAGGGTCAGTTGAAAGGGGAAGAGGTCCTCCCTATCAGTGGACTTGGAAAGGGGCAGGGAAGAGATGAGGGTGGGGCTGGGAGGGACTGAGGGAATGGGATACAAAGTTAATAAACTGTAACTAATATTAAAAAAATTTTAAAAAGACTGCTGTGTCCCAGACTTATCAGCCTCTTGTCCCCATTACTTGGATCTCTGAAATCTCATTCCTCCTTGACACACTGTTACCACTCTCTCATTGGATGTTAGCAGCTCCCAAACCTTAACTAATCTTCACATCTCAATCAGTCTTGCATCTTCTTCATTTTAACTTCTGGACTATATCTTTAGCCATGAAATTGTTTTACCCGGAATACCCCAAATAATTCTCTGTCTACTCAAGATCACCACTATTTTTCCTGCCTACACCAGACAATGGAGACCATGGCTTTGATAGGTCATATCAACAAATATATGTCATCCTTTTCTGATAATAAACACAAATCCCAGCCACCAGAACTGCTCACTGATTCAGGAGCACAGTGTAGGTATCCAATGTTGAGCCCTTTCTCCATGAACCCCTTCTGGCCCATCTTTACAACTCATCTTAAGTCACTTCAAGTGTGTCCCCTCTTCTCAGAAGGACCTAGATTTACCTTTTGAAAATTATAATCCAAAATGCCTCTTATAAATTGGTAGTAGGTTATATGTGATCACCCATTTGTGTTACCAGACACAAAGGGCCAAATTTTGATTACCACATATTATGTTACTGAGTTAGGCAAAACAGTAAGAATTTGTACTGAACTGAAAATCATGAAGTCACAGGAGACTGCTTCAGAAATCTCAACTTCTTAAGTTCTGAGTATAATTATGTATGATACTTTAAAACCTAGAAATAAACCATGTATTTGAGGCTTACACCTCAAGAAAAGCATCTTATTCTGTGAGCTTCAGTAATTGATAATGAGAGAATCATTCAGAAGAAATCTCTAAGCAAGTTGCTGTGTTTACAGCAGGAGAGAAATAAGGAGAGGGCCCTGGGAGGCTTCTGCATGGAGTTGGCCTGAGATATGTGCTAAATGGGGAGGGCTGGCTACAAGAGATCATGTTCCCTGGCAACTGAGGTAGAGGTCTAATAAAAAGAACATGGAACATGCTTCTGTTTAAGTCAACAGAAGTATGTGCAGCATGTGCAAACACTTGAAAACCTTGCAGGTAGGATCTCTTTGGGTGTGCAAAAAGAAAGTGCTTCTTCATAAATTCAAAATACAATCAGTACAAATTACTCTCTCTCATTATTTAAAATCGTGTAATGGGAGGGGCATGATCCCTATATGATGATCCCTTACATCCTAGGCAATGTGAAACTCTCAACCCAGACTCTCAAGGAATAGGAACTTTGCAGACTTACTTTGATTAAAAGGTAAAAATTTTAAAGCTGTAAAAACAATAGGAAATGGTCCTACGACTCACCCTGCAACACTATTGACTGGATGTTTAAACAGAAGAATGAGGGGGAGATCCAAGATGGCTGCCACGGAAAGGACACTGTGTCTGAGGAATAGGACAGCAGAAACAACTCAGCGACCAGGAGACTGAACTCTGGGACTTAAAACACCAGCATTTGTGATTGCCAGGTGAGCAGAACTCCTATGGTGAGAAAATCAAGGGGGAAAATCCTAGGGACACCCAGTTATTCCCCAGAAAAATCTCCGGGTGACCGGCGGCGCACAGCTCTGATCTGAACAAGCAGCTGCCATACTAGGCTGGATCAAACAGTCTCCCAGGCAGACTGAGGAGGAACCGGGTACCATTTTGACTGACCTGCACACTGAGGGCACACACTGCTCGGACCCGCCAGCAAAAACCTCAGTCCCTGTGTGAGTCCGAGGGACAGTCTGCAAAGGACCTGGGTTCTGCTTCAACCCACAGGAGTACAGCAGGCACACACCAACCGACTCCACCTGAACCACCTCAGACTGAGAGGGAAGGGGGACCGTTTTGACCAGACCTCACACTGCAGGCGCTCACTACTCAGGTACGCCAGCAAAAACCTCAGTCCATGAGTGATTCCAAGGGCCAGTCTGAGAAAGACCTGGGTTCTGCTTCAACCCGCGGGCTTACAGCAGCTACCAACTCCGCCGGAACCACCTCAGACTGAGAGCAACAGGGGAGACCATTTGAACCAGCTGCACACTGCAGGTAAACACCTATCAGGTCCGCCAACAACCACCTTGGTCCCTGTGTGTGTTCACCGGCCAGACAGAGAAGGCCTCAGCACCATTTTAGACAGGCGTGCATACAGCAGGTACACACTGCTCAGCAACGCCTGCAACCACCCCAAACCCACTGTGTGTGCCCCAAATATCATCTCAGACCATGGTGCACAGCCCTGGGACCAGAAGGGGGCGCCAAATCTCCAGTCCAAGGGAGAGCCCTTAGCAGCAAGCCCAGGGCAGAGCTCAGAGACCTCAGCTGATACCTCAAACCAAGACACTCAGCATCTAGCACAGAGTGAGGGGCAAAGCCTCCAGAGCAGAAGGGTAACCAGCCTACGGTGCTCACAGCTTCTAGAACAGAGCACGAAGCCAGACACACAAAGCCCACAAAAGAGTTCAACTGCGACAACAACACACACTAACAAACCACTGGAAATCCCTGATCTTCTTGAAGAATACTCCTGGCACAAGAGATTGACAGTTCCAGACTGAAGTTCAGCCTTAAAGCACAAACAGCTCCTTGATTACATATAAACAAATGCCCAGAAATTGACGAAAGAACTTACCCAACAGAAATCAGGACACCATGGCCCCAGCAGAAACACCCAAAAGCACTGGAGATTTTAATTCAGCGGAGTCACAGGAAAATTATATTAAACCTTTGATTACGTAGATATTGGAGGAACAAAAGGAAAGACAAAAAGAGGAAATGAACAAGGCCCTCAAAGAAATGGAGAAGAAATTAACTGCCCACATAGAGGAACAATTAAAGATAAACAGAGAGGAAACAACCAAAATAGGAGACACAGTCAATCAGTTGAAGGAAACAGTACAAAGCATGAAAACGGAATTAGAATCTATAAAGTAGACACAAAGGGAGAAGAACCTGGAGCTGGAGAACTTAGAGAAAATATCAGGAACCACAAAGGTGAGCAACAACAATAGAATACAAGAGATGGAAGAGAGAATCACAGGAGCAGAGGATACGCTGGCTGAAATGGATTCCTCACTCAAGGAAAATAGAAAATCAGAAAAGTCCCAAGCACAAAACATCCAAGAAATTGAGGATGCCATGAAAAGACGAAACCTAAGAATAATTGGAATAGATGAAAAAGAAGACTCCAGGCTCCAAGGACCGGAAAATATTTTTAAGAAAATCATAGAAGAAAATTTTCCCAACTTAAAAAAAGAAATGTCCATAAACATAGAATACTACAGAACACAAAATAGACTAGACCAGAAAAAAAATACCTCTGGTCACATCATAGTCAAAACACTAAACCTATAAAACAAAGAAAAAATATTAAGGCAGCAAGGGAAAAGGGTCAAGTAACATATGAATGTAGACCAATCAGATTCACACCAGACTTCTCATCAGAAAGTATGAAAGACAGAAGGGCATAGGCAGAGGTCATGAAGTCTTTAAGGGAACACAGATGCCAACCAAGACTACTATACCCAGCGAAGCTTTCAATCAACATAGATGGAGAAAACAAAATTTTCCATGAAAAAACAAAATTCATGCAATACCTACACAGCAACCCAGCCCTACAGAAGGTACTAGAAGGAAAACTTCAGTCCAAGGGAAACAACTACACCAAAGAAAATATAAGATACAGATAATTTCCCAATGACAACAACAACAAAAAAGCAATGAATCACAGTAACACCACCAACTCCACAATAAAAGGAAATAACAGTCATTGGTCACTAGTATCTATCAACATCAATGGACTCAACTCTCCAATAAAAAGACACAGACTAACAGAATGGCTGCAGAAACAGGATCCTACATTCTGCTGCATCCAAGAAAC
>CM053758.1:34676325-34713893 GCA_028658305.1 Pachyuromys duprasi | reverse complement strand
AGATGCTCAAGGACACAACAAGGACATTTGCTCAACCATGTTCCTGGCTGCTTTATTTGTAATAGCCAGAACCTGGAAACAACCCAGATGTCCCTCAGTTGAGGAATGGATACAGAAATTGTGGTACTTTTACACAATGGAATACTACTTAGCAATTAAGAAGGAGGAAATCATGAAATTCGCAGGCAAATGGTGGGACCTGGAAATGATCATCCTAAGTGAGGTTTCCTAAAAGCAGAAAGAAACATATGGTATATACTCACTTATATAGACCTATAGGATAGGAAGGTCAAGCTTAAATCTACACACCTAGGGAGGGTATACAGGAAGGAGGACCCAGGTTAGTATGATCAATGCTCGTTTGGATGAACAAATGGGATGGACATTGAGTGGGGGAGAAAACAAGCAACAGGACAGGAGCATGCCAAGGAGGACCTCTGGGGAGGTCAATGTAGTGATGTATCAGAGCAGATATTAAGACTTGCGATCAAGCCTTTGGCAGAGGGCGAGAAATGATGATAGAAATGGGGGAGGTTGGTGAGACTTGGGGAGAACAAAAGCACCACAAAGTCTAAACTGAGCAGGGCACAGAGGTCTTGTATGAGACGGTTTCTATAACCAAGGACCCTGTGTGGATATGGCCTGGAACCCCGCTCAGCTGGGGCCCATGATAGCTCGGTGTCAGACTGAAGACCTTTGTGAGTGAAACAGGGACTGTTTCAGTCATGAACTTGATGGCTGACTCTTTGACCCTCCCCCATACATGCCGGGGAGTGACAGAATGGCTAGATCCCAGGGGAGGACTTTGCAGCCAGCCCAGAGGAGACAGGATGAGCTGGGGTTGGATGGAAGGGGAGGAGGTCCTCCCCAGTTGGTGTACTTGGAGGGGGCAGGGAGGAGGAGGAGGAGGGAGGGCAGGGGAGGGTGGGAGGGAATGAAGGAGGGGGCTATGCTTGGGATGCAAAGTACCTAACCTGTGATGGATATAAAAATTAATAAATTTATAAAAAAACAGAAGAATGATATGGAATGGATTGACTTTGTGCAGAGAAAGATTTAAGCAGGTTGTTTCTAAGAGAGAAAAGAGAACCGTGACATCAGCGAGGTTATTAGCTCACATGAATTCACCGTAATGTGAGAAGCCCCAGTTCTTCTTAAATAAAAAGCAGTTCTTCATTATTGGTGGCATAGTAATAGTCAGGGCCTCCTTCCTGTGGTAGGATGATTATGTGTGTGATATGATACTCCTCTCCTACCTGCCAAACAAAAATAGCTTATTACAATTCTCCAGAAGTCTCAATTCCAATCTCTCATAACACAAGTAAGTGAATCCCTCACCCAAGTGAATAACCCTTACTGTTCTCCCTCCCCTCAGTGTTTCACAACCTTGGGATCTTTTGTAGGTTCTGTATAAAGGAAAAGATGCTGAGATGAACCTGAGATGTCCCACTTGGCACTTCCTAGTCCTAGACTCCTCCCTGAAGCAGCCAGCAGTTCTTCTCAGGAAGCAAATGTGTTTATAATTTACATTCCAAGGCTTACCAGAGTAGGTGTTCAGATCCAAAAAGAATTGAGCCCTCCTTTTCCTTTTAGAATTACTCAACATGAACATCTACATGTCTCATTCCTGCCTATCTGCCTGTCTGCCTGCGGGCCTGCTTTCTTTGCCTTCCAGACAAACCTCCCTGTGAAGCTGGTTTGAACTTGTAGGCAGCCTCTAGCTTTAGTTCATCAGTAACAGGAATCAGCAGCATTAGCTACCACTACAATGAAAATTTCTAACTATAGCATTGAAGCAGATGGTTCAAAGGATTCTGAAAATCAACCAAATACAAAGTCATCAAACCCAAGGTTTCCAGATCTCATCACCCACAGTTCCTTCAGTCTGGTGATGTCTATGAACACAGACCCTACCCTAGATATGTTCTCTGAGAGTCATAGTAAGACAAGGGGAAGAACCAGCCTCAGATTAGGAAGGACTTTTCAGATTTTTACAATGGATCCACACAAAACCCCACAGGTCTCAATTTTCTTGTTAGTGTTCTTCCTCGCAGACTTCAGAAACTTCTCACATAAATCGTGATGGAGGATCACAGGATGTAGGCCTCTGACTTTCTGAATTGCAATGAAAAAGAGAGAAAAGTTGTAGGTAACAGAGCCTGGTATTCATGAGCAGAACTCATCTTGATAGCTTGGGAGGGAAAGAAATGTCATTGGGATTCTCTCCATGAGTCCCTCCCCAAGATGGAATCTCAAAGTGAACTAGGTTTGTTTTCTCCAAGCTCTGGCTACAGCTGACTGGGAGCTGGGACCAAGGGCTTTATAGTCAGCTTGAGTGGATGGAGCAATATTTTAGGATGTGACCGTGAGATGAGTGTAAGTGGACAACAGAAGCCAAAGACTGAGGACACAGACAAGGAAACGCAACATTCTCTATGGTGGTGGCTCAGTGCTCCAGACTTCAGACACCTGTCCAACAGCACATCCTTACTTTACTGATGAGCTCCAGTCTCACACCTGTGTGGCTGAGCCAGATGCAATGGGGAGTGTTAGGTGTCAGACCATACCAAAGTGCACCTTGCCTCCAGATTTTCCCAGAATCCCTTGGTCCCTATCTGCTTCTGGGTATGACTAGAATAAGCTCTGACCCCCTACCCCATACTTTCCAGCCCAGTATATAATCCAGACAGTTAGTTCCCTTACCTCTCCCTCCTCTCACTCTACTCTCTGTATTTTCCTCCTCTTCTCCTCACTCTTTCTTCATTCTCTCTCTGTGCATGCTTTTCCCTTTCTGTCTCCCCTTTCCCCAGTACTGCAGTAAAGACCTGCTCCCAATAAACTTGCATTTCTATACCATAACTTCATCTTGCAATTAGCTCATTCCTGTGTTTAAATGGGGGACCAATTATAAAAAAAGACATGAGTATTTTCCAAGTCAGAAATCTGTGGTTACTTACCTGAGCTTCTCCCTGTGCCATTTTCCCCAGGCTGCTTGCCAGATGTTGATGTGCTTGGGCTGACAACCTTAGTGTTCTCTTCTGTTGAACACTGCTGTTGTGGGCTAGAGGTTTTGGTTGGTACTGAGGAAGGTTGAGCTTCCTTTGCTGTTAATGTTGCACCCGGTCCTACTTCTCCACTTTTGTTTTCTTCAGGTCCATACAATGGATCAAATGGAAAAGAGCACCAACTGGAACATCCTGATTTATTTAAGAAGTCTTTCATGTACTCCCAGAGGGCTGCCCACTTTGCTCCTTGCTCTTCTTTCTTCTTCTACAGGAAAAGGATTTAGCTAAATACTTCATATCTCATAAGAAACGTCTTGTCATCACAGAGATTAACAAAATCTAGTTCTGTTCATGTCTGACATCTCAGAATAGGATCAATAATTCTAATGTGGTGGGAAACAGCCACCACCCCTTACTCAGTTCCTATGGCTGCCTCTAGTAATAGCGAAGTCTCAGTCTTCTCTACATCCATCTTAGTGTGTGTGTGTCTGTGTCTGTGTGTGTCTGTGTGTGTGTGTGTTGGCTTGTACGGATGCAAGTGCATTGATGTGCAAGTGATTGTGGAACCTTTTCCTTGGCTCAGACTCCAATGGAACATAACAAAACACTCCAAAAACGGGTAGAATAGCAGGCATCCGATCCCACTGCCTCTATGCTCCTCATACTGTTAGGTATTTTTTTTATTTGCTGTTGTATTTCTTTAATAGTTTCCTCTTCAGAGTCCCAGCCCTGTCAAAAATGATATTTAGAATCTGAAATACAAAATCAAAATGGAGAATTAGAATAGTTCTAATGTGAGAAAAGATGGAATAAAACAAGTTGGGAGAGGCAATGGTAACTCAACGCACAGCTTGAACCCTATTCCCAGCCATCCCTCTCCTCTTTACTGCTCTGCTGAGGCAGTATCTGACCCAATTACACCAAGTGTCAGCATCTGTGGATTCTCTTTGATTAGCTCCTGGCTGATTTGGAGGTATTTGTTCATATGCTTAGGCAACAACAACCAACATTGATAAAGTTCGATCTTCTTCCATTGGCATCCCTTTTTCAATGATTTTGGCTTATGTTGAATTTTCCCAAATATAATCTAAAGGAATAAAGGATAGTGAATAAGATATAGAGAAAATGTTGACATGTTTAAATGAGTCCCAGAGGAAATTTGGTCTTTGCATACAGGATTTTAGAAGTTTCTGGAATTTAGAGAGGCACACCCTGAAATCCAGCATCAGTTTCCATCCCAGTGTCTGGAAAATTCAGCAAATAACAGCTATTAAGAAGCATAGCTAAGCTGTTACAGTGCATGCTTGTCATCCCAGCACTCAGGAGGCAGCACATAGAATTAATAGACCCACAGATCCTTGAGGAAACAGGGCATAACCCTGAACTTCAAAGCAGGAAATAAAGAGAGTAGTCTTATTCTTCCATTCCCAATCACAATATAGATTGCTGCTCATAGAGCACCTTTGTGTATTCTTTCCCAGCAGGGCACAACCTCACCTGAGAGATCATTAGGTAATGAAAGGAGACACTGAGGGTGCTCAGAGTTAGGAGGGCATGTGCTGTGGTTACCTGGTGGGATGCTGCACCTGGGGATGCTGCTCACCTGCTTCAACCCTCACATAAGTCCAAAAATCAAGAACAATTCATGACCCTGTCATAAACTCTGCTTGAGAGGAGTGTGTGATCAGAATAATTTCATGTGTATATGTGCTTTTCATCTCTGTATGAAAAGCTGATATCTCAGAGGATACACGAGTCCCTTGTAAGAGTGATTTGTCTTTGGAAGGGTAAGAAAATGAGAGGGAGATACATCATGAGCTCAAGAGAATACCTTCCTGTTACAGAACACCAACAGTGGAAAACAAACAGAAGAACCCTCATTTCAGGATTTGTACATGCAGGAAATTGCAAACTGTCCTACTAAACTCATTCCTAAACCTGAGCTTTCTCCACCTCTGTAGAACCAGAAGGTGATGTTTCTATTTAGCACACACAGTCTTCTGAAGATCAATGAATTCATGGCCAGAAAACTCCACCCCCATTGCCTGAGCTCCTCAGTCCTATGCATCTCCTTAGGTTCTGTTTCACCAAATGCAGTGCTAGACATGACTAGTGAGATTTTAACATCATTCACTTCCTCAATCACAGGACTCTTGTCACTGAGCCTATAATAGTCATTCCCTGATGGCTCCACAATCTTGTATTTAATCAGCCTTACTGTGCTGAACCCCACTGACTCCAGGTGCTCTACAGTCCTCTGATGACTGAAGGTACAGGGAAGGCTACCTTCTTTCCAATACAATGCAAGAGGCTACAGGATGGAGAGAAGAGGGATTTAGGCTTGGCTACACATCAGAGATAATCCTGTACCTGAGTGGCCATTTGCTGATCAATCCACTCACCAATTCTGATATGCCCTGATTCCCTGCCAACTGTTATTTTCAAAGACCTGGCCATGTGGGCACAGGTTCAAGAACTCCTACACATGAAGTTCTTTATTTGTGACTGCAGCACCTTTGGTCCTTGTGTCTTTGCATAGAGAGGAAAAGATTGTATATGAATTGCCAGAATTGTGATTAAAACCTGACATTGGCAAATTCAGTAACTGTCAGCAAATGTGACATATATGAACAGGAGCACAGCATGAGTGAGGGAACAGTCCCATGAAAGGAGATAGGAACTGCAGTTTCTCATGTGAAGAATTTATGATAGAGAAAAAAGGCTTCTTCTTTCCCACATTTATCCAGGGCAGCTGCTATTTTGAAGAGGTCTTTTCTCAGCCTCATGTAAGAAGCCCTGGAAATATTGTTGTTGATTTCGATGTCCTGCCCTAGAGCACTTAAGATTTGGAACAGCTCCTGGGGAGGTAGACTGACATTGTGTCACCGGATGTTCTGAGACAAAAGAGAAGACAGGAAACAGCAAAACCCATCTCCTGCCATCATTTCATTATGCAGTTCCAGCTAGCTAGTATAAGATGTTTGCTGTGTGTGCTTGAAAGTGTGTGTGTGTGCCACATGTGTGTGTGCGAGCTTGTGTGACAAACCTCTCCCTAAAGAAATTAGGGCAAATTAAACACCGTTTGTTGTGATTCAGCTCAATAAATTTAGTGAACAAGCTCAGCATGAGATTCCCTTAATATGGTAGTAAAGTGGCAGTTTCTGGACCTGGGATCTCTGTGCCCCCTGTAAACACAATGCAAAAGAGTTCTCAGGTAGCATGTAACTTAAAGAGGGGTCCTTACAAGCAGCCTGTTTATTGAGATTAGCACCATGACTTTACACAGCTATGAGTGGTTGTGCACACATTGGAGGATTGTGCATACACATAAAACCAGCACTTACCTCAGACACTTCTCCTGATATTGCCAAGACAATTACAGAGCACCTGAGCTTGGAGGAACACATATCCATCTATTCCTTAATTCAATCCTAGCTAAAAGCAAAATGTTTTGGGAATGGTGTCTATGATGCTCAGATCTTCAAGAATATCTGAGTAATAATGAGGAATGAAAACTCAGTTCCTGCTGTTGAAGGAATTTGGGAACTAAGTGTGAGAAGCAGCAGAAAGAAACAAACCTTTGAGAACTGTCAGCATCTTGGACCACAGCATTGCACAATCCTATCCTGAATGTCAAGGAAGTCAGGGTGTTTGAGAGCAGAAATGCAATGTACTCTAAATACTCCCTATTTACATTGTTGACCTCTTTTCTCTAATCCCACTGGCAATGTAAAAGAAAGGTGATATGTTATCTCTCTAGTTCTTTAGTTTAAACACAGAGAAAGAAACCAGGATTTAAAATTTGCCAAATATGATATCATGTAAATTACCGTTATGGTAAAGTGCAATGAGACTTAGCACATTTGTTCTTCCAGTAGTGAAAGGTCCTTTATCATCTGGACAACTCTGGTGGTCTGAGTGTCTGGGTATCACAATGTTCCCTCTTGTCACCAGATAAACAAGCTTTTAGGAAAGGAGACCTTTGCTTCTCAGGGACATAATGTTAATATATGTTAAACTATGCCTTGCTGAAGTAATGACAACTATGGCCATGGAGATACAGGCTTTTCATGCTGCAGTTCATTGACTAGTCCAGGGTGGATAGTCACAGCCTCTATTTCAGACTGAACACTTAAAAACAATTTTAATTAAAAGAAAACAGGATAATTTATTGCTTCTCTAGATAAATATTTACAGTGAAGTTAGATTCATGATGATAGCACCAGCAGCATGCGTCCTAAGAACTTTGGAGTAGCTACAAGAAGCCTGAGAGATCCATGAAGGCTCAGAGGCACAGTGCAGCAGAGCACAAGTCTACAGACAGCACACAATCTTCAGAACAACTAAAACTGCCGTGTTTTTCAGGAATATGTTTTGAAAAGGTGGTCTCATAAAAATGGCGAAAGTAAAGGTGGCTGAGCAGAGCCCCATGCATGGGGGGGTGGGGGGAGAGGTGAAACCAGAGCCACAGCAGCTGGCGCTGGTGGAGATGGATAAGGGTTCATTTTCTGTATGGGGCCTTCTCAAGAGACCTCCATGGTCTGTGTTGTGGCTGGAGGCCATGGTGGTCTCCATGGTCCTTGCCTCAGCCAGAAACCATGTGGCAGTACATGTTCTCTTAGCCTCTACACCAAAAGGGAAAAGAGAGTTCTAAAAAATTGTGATCAGGTGAGTATATACCATACATGTCTTTCTGGGTTACTTTACTTAGGATAATCTTTTCTAGTCCCCACCATTTGCCTATAAATTTCATGAATCCCTTGTTTTTATTTGCTGACTAGTATTCTGTTGTGTAAATGTACCACACCTTTCTGTATCCATTACTCCACTGAGGAACATCTAGGTTGTTTTAGGATTCTGGCTATTACAAGTAAAGCTGCTATGAACATAGTTGAGCAAATGTCCTTACTGAATGGTGGGGCATCTTTTGGGTGTATGCCTAGAAGTAGTATAACTGGATCTTGAGGTGGCATATTTCTAATTTTCTGAGAAAGAACCAGATTGATTTCCGAAGTGGTTGTACAAGGTTATATTTCTACCAGCGATGGAGGAGGGTTTCCCTTTAGTGGATATTATCCATATAATATAAGATAAACATACTAAAATCTATAGTGCTAAAGAAGGTAAACAACAAGGAAGACCCTAGGGAAGATGCTTAATCTTTATTCAGAAGGGCAAACAGGATAGACATCGGAAGTAGGAGAAGACATGGAACAAGACAGGCGCCTTCCACAGAGGACCTCTGAAAGACTCTGCCCACCAGGGTATTGAAGCAGATGCTGAGACTCATAGCCAAATTTTGGGCAAAGTGCCAGAATTCTTATGGAAGAAGAAGGAGATAGAAAGACCTGGAAGGGACAGGAGCGCCACAAGGAGAACAACAGAATCAAAATACCTGGGCCCAGGGTGGCCTGCAGAGACCAATAGTCCAACCAAGGACCATGCATGGAAAGGACCTAGACCCCCTGTTCTAAGTAAGCCCATAGGCTACTCATGTTCCATGTGGGTTTCCTAGTAAAGGATACGGGGGTTGTCTCTGACATGATTTCAGTGGCCGGCTCTATGATGGCCCCTGCCTTTTGGGGGGGGGGGGTACAGCCTTGCAAAGCCATAGAAGATGATGATGCAGCCAGCCTTGATGAGAACTGATAAACTAAGGTCAGATAGAAGGGAAGAGTCCTCCCCTATCAGGGGACTAGGGAAGGACATAGGGGAAGAAGAACAGGGAGGGTGGAACTGGGCAGAGAAGAGGGAGAGGTTTGCAGAGGGGATGCATAGTGAATTTATTGTAATATAAATAAATAAATAAATAAATAAATAAATAAATAAATAAATAAATAATGATAAAGGTGATGAAGTATAAAGCTCTTCAGGATTGATGGCTTCTACCTGAGGGTAGGGTCAGTGTGGGACAAGAATGAACTCAGTTATCTTTACAGGCCTTGGCACTGAGACTTTTTCATGTTCCAATGAGTATATGAAAAACACTTATTTGAATTGATATATTTAAAAAAAATTTTTTGAATGTGACACATGGGTAGGAATGTGAATCTGGGAGCAATGGAAAATGAGTGTAATGTATAGTGTATGAAATTCCCATATAATAAAAATAATATGTTGAAAATTTTTACAATGACTTTTAACATGGAATAAAGATTCCTTTAAATGAGGGTAGAATTTTATTTTGTAAGGCATGCTTTCCAGGTACTCATTATGTATCAGAGAATTCTAGCCATAAACTCCTGGTTACCCAGCTACCTCAGACCCTAGGACCTCAGGGAGCACCCCTGAACAAGCAGTACTGGTACTAACACTATTTTTAGAGAATTTGTCTGGAGAACCACAACAGGAAATACAGCTGGTCCTGTGTCTAGACATGTAACACAGTCCCATTTCTCTGTCCTGAAGGCCCAGTTTTAGCTGTAAACCCAGGACCAGGAGGGTTGCTCACTGACCACTGAGTAGGGATATAGCTACCTATCCAGCCAGGTCAGCCAAGGCAACAGGCTCATAGGGGGTTGGCAGATGGGGTAGCCAGTTCCCCTCACATCTGAACACAGCTGCTGAACAGCACTAACATTCAAATGCTAATGTGGAAATCTGAATGTAGGGTAGCTGCCACAGTGAAGTATCTTCTCTTAGTGCTCCTGTCTACACCCTCAGTTCTGTCTCTGCTTCTGTGGAAAAGCTCACAGGAACTATCTGTGCTTTTTCTACACTGTCCTACCCTAAACACTCAATATCTTAGTGAGCCCAGAGCCCAGCCTGTTGGTTATTCCACTGTGGAATGTGAAGATTCAGTTAGTGAGAGAGGAAAAGCTCTGTCCATATTCATAAGCCTAGCCCGGATATATGAGGGCCAAGACTGATGTTAGGGAACCAGATCCTAGTTCAGTACTTTCCTCATGCTTTCACACTGACTGGACTTCTCAAAGTATTTGTGAAAACTGAATGGAAGAAATGGTTAAAATTTGTCTTTACCGGATAATGATGGGAAAGCAATATGAACACAATTATAAGAATCACATAAAGGGATAAGAACACTGTCAATTTTCAGAGAAAAAAAAAAAGCAAGCAAACAACCCACATGTCCAGGACTCTGATCCTGGACCCTGAGGGAAATTAGGTGTGTCAGCATTATAAGGATCACAAGACCATTCAGATGGTAAATGGCTACGAGTTAGAATGTGTCATATGGCTACACTGGTTACCCTAGTCCAAGATTTCTGGGGGAAGAAGCTCAAATAAATTAAAGATGCAGAACTGGGTTTTATTGGGTTCATTCCTTTTCTCTGTAGCTTTATAATTCCTTACAGTTACCAAATTTGGTCTGTGTCTCGGGAAGGAAATGACTGCAAAGATAAGACAGCAGATTTAGCTTCAAAGCCAATCCTGAAGAGATACAGGGTCACAATAATTGCCTACAATTCAAGTATTTCCCATAGGTTAGAACAGAATAAAAATCCCAGCACTGTCTCTCATCACTTTGAGACCCCTTAGCAGTATGTGTGCAGGATTTTTCCTTCAAGAATAATTTTGACTCTTTGACAAGAACTGGATTGTCATTCACAAATCATTCTAGAATTACCATGAAATAGCACCAGCCATTCTGTTTCAGCCACCAGGGTGCTGCAATTTCACCCTTGAGCCCAGATACTCAGCTAAGAATTATTACTACACTGTATTTATGGAATTCTATTATTCGTAATTTTAAGACATCAGCAGTGTTCAAGAAGTCATCAGAGAAACACAAATAGCAAAAGTGTCTTTTCTGTTACTGAGTCCCCTCAGAACTCAACACCAGTATGGAACAATACAAGCTGTCAAATAGTACCTTGCTCCTCCGTTCTCCTTTTACATATTCTGCTCCCTCTCTGTCTCAGCCAAAACAGTCCGAGGAAATCTCTAGTTTCCTTTTCTTTACTCTGCTCTTAAAGAATCAATACCCCAGGGAACCCTAGACCCTGCCAGCCTAATATATATATGTATATATATGTGTATATATATATATATATATGTAATGTGAAGGTACAGTTAGTATGTGAGTAACTGCTCAATCGAAAGTCACAACTCTAGGAAATTTCAGATCCAAGACCACAGTAAGAGACTATCTTGTCATTAGGTACATTCCCCTTAATCCCACATCATTTTGAAACTTCCCAACTTAGGAAGCTGTCCAATGAAATAAACATTAAAGTTTCATTTCCTACCTGATATTGTCATGGAGGTAAATAGGAGTAAAGGATATAGGATCTGGATAAAGGAATAAGATAAAGGCTTGTTGTGTTTCACAAGAAAAAGTCATGTGTGTATAGGATCAAAGATACTGGACACTGAGAAAAGTTTGGTTATTCGTGTCCATGGAAACATCAAGATTCTACCAGGTACTGATTGGCTGAGAGGGAAAACGATGCCGTGAAAGAGGTGAGAGCCAGTAATAGTTGCAGGAGCCATGTATTAAAAGGGACAGGTGGACACCCTGTTTGGCAGAAAGGCTGAGCAGCCCTACCTGCCTCAACCTGAGCAGCTGAAAGCATAAAACCGAGAGATGACAGTTCCTGTTTCCAAGACTAGTAGTTCAGGAAAAGGGTCACATATTTCTTTCAAGTGTTCATTAATAAGATTATTATCACAGATTTGATTAGTCTTTGTTAAATGCACAGATATGTCATTAGTCAGTGAATTACTTACTGTGAAAATGCTCCATGACCAAGGCAACTCTTTGAACAAAAGCAGTTAATCAGGGCTTTGCTTATAGTTTTACAGAGTCCAACCATGGTGTCATGTCAGCAAGCAGTCATCTTGTCTTCCTTCAGCAGAGCTGAGAGCTTTTCATACTGAACCACAAGAGGCAGGCAGAGAAAGAGAGATAGACAGAGAGACAGACAGAGACAAACAGAAACAAAGACAGAAAGAGACAGATACTCCATTCTGTCTGGTCACTTTCATTGGCATATTAAACCTCAAAGCACACCCTCCTATAATAAAACTACAATAGTAATTACATTATCTAACAAGGCCATATCTCCTAACCTTTCACAGACAGTTACTTGTTGGGGACTAAAGATGTAAATATATGAGCTTCATGGGTTCATTTGAGTTCACATCACCAGGAAGTAGAAGAAAATGGAGGGAGACCTCTAGGCTGAATGAAGATAGTCATCCTGATAGTTTTTCATTCAATATAATGATTAAAGTCACAGCAACTTTCAAGGACCACAGGATAGGATTGACAATCTCCTTTGGGGAAAATGTGGAATATTTACAAAATGGAGTATTATTCAGTTTAAAAATATGACATCATGATCTTTTCAGACAAATGAATGGAACCAGTAGAAATCACCCTGGGTGAAGTAACTAAAATACAGAAAGAAAAATATGGCACATACTCACTTATCTGTGGATATTATTCATCAAATAAATAATAACCAACCTACAATCCATACAGCAAGAGAGTTTAGCTATAGAGGAATGAGCTAGTAGGGGACACTTGGATATCCCTGAAATGGGGAAATAAAATGGGTTTTGCAAGTGGACTTGGACCTGTGGGGGAAAGAAATGGGTGGATGTGGTGAGGAGTGGCAAGATAAATAGGGTAGAGGAAAAGAATCTTGAAAGAGACAGCAGGAATAGAGGGCCACATGAGAGATGATATGGAAACCTACTGAGGTGGAAAAATCCCTAAAATGTAAGAAGGAGATTCTAAGGAGGTCTTCTAATAATGGGGGATAAAGTTCAGTAAGCCATCTATTGTGGTCAAACCAGTCTTCTACTAGTGGGGCTGGGTTGCAGTTAATTGAGTTGTTGAGCCAGGGCATCCTATAGAAATTTCCAAACAACCCAGGCTGTTGTTATTAAAATATGTTGCCCTCTGCCAACTGATCGATCCGTGTCATATTCTTCCATCCACAGTGTGCTTCCTTCTGCAGCAAATGGGATTGAATACAGAGACCCACAGTGAGATATTATGCAGAGAGAGACCTTAAAATACACAGCTCTAAATGGGATTTCCCTATGGAATTCCCCCTCCCCTCAGAGCTCTGGGAAGCCTGCAGAGGAGGCAGGAAGAGTGTCCGAAGTAGAGGGGATGCAGGACACCAGAACAAAGGCCCCTGAATCAGGTGGCCAAAGCTCACATGAACTCTCAGAGTCTGGAACAGCTAGCACTGCACCTACACAAGTCCACACCAGGTCCTCTGCAAACATAGTACAGCTTTCAGTCCTGAATGTGTGTGTGTGAACAAGTGTGTCTCTGATTATTTGGATTTTTCTTGGGCTTTTTCTACCTTTGGTTTGGGCTTGCCCCATTTCTATATGATAATTTTTGTTTCACCTCATTATATTATATTTTATTTTGTTATC
This sequence comes from Pachyuromys duprasi, assembly GCA_028658305.1. Classification (NCBI taxonomy): domain Eukaryota; kingdom Metazoa; phylum Chordata; class Mammalia; order Rodentia; family Muridae; genus Pachyuromys; species Pachyuromys duprasi. The sequence goes on along the minus strand of CM053758.1, from coordinate 34,700,526 downwards.
TCTTACAAGATTGTTTTTTTAATAATGAGAGACAGTAAAGAAGTGTCTGGATGGGATAAAAGTGGTGAGGAACTGGGAGGAGTTGAGAGAGGGGAAAGAACAATCTGAGTATATTGAATGAGAAAAGAATCTCTATTTAACAAAGGGGAAATGTAAAATAAAAACATATTATTTAATGTGGACATATGGAGAATTTTAGAGGATGTAGCTCAGTCATGGAAGATTTACCTCACATATGAAAACTTCTTGGAGTGATTCCCAAGTTTTAAAGTAAGCCACAGGGAAAACCACATTTTTTTTTCTTTACATTGATTAATTTGGACATGGCTTAGATTGGAATATACTGTGCAGAAGTCTTGATTAAATAAGAAATTACATTTCCACCAATCACTAGTGGCTTTTTCCCAAATGTTACCTTTGGTTACAAAATAATTTATTTCCCACTCTGTTTTACAGGTGAGTTTTCCTGCTTTGAGTTCACTTGTACAAATATGCACAGAACTAAATAGGCCACTTTCTAAATGTCTGTGAGTCTGGTGTCATGTGAATCTAATTCTTAACCAGGGTATGCATAGTTATAAATAGATATGTTTGCTAATGACAAACATTGCTGATTGTTTTCACTTGAGTGTCAGATAAGAAGTGTTTATGGTCACTTACTGATGGTAAGTGCTGCTCTTTGAGAGAATGAACTATTAGGTGCATATCTTCTTTTCAACTGCAAAAGACGATATAGTGTCTCCATATTGCAAAAACTGGAACTTCCAAAGAATGATTCTCAGGACATGTTTTCAATCTAAACTGTGTTAGAGTTCACTGTGATAACATATGTGGGAATTTAACTCAGAAACATTCTAGGAATAAGACTTTGACGATGTTATTTTTCCCCCTGATTTTAGCCCCTTTCTTCAACTTCTCCTGGTCCCACTCTCTCTCCCTCTTCTACCCTGTCCCCGTTTCCTAGTGCAGTGAAAGGGGAGTTCTCCTGACTTTGAGGACTTTAAAACTTTAACATGTAAATATTTTATTTTCTGTTCCTTTTCTTAATGGAGAAAACTAAAGACCCTTTGGAACGTTTTGCAATGTTTTGGAAAGACCCTGCTGTTTGAGGTTTCAGTCCTCACAGTCCTGATACCAATTCTGAGATCAGCATTAAGGTGGAGGGCACCCTCTCCCCAGCAGGGCCTCGTGCTCTCTGTTTGACATGAAACTTGGAACCTGTTACAGACATCAATTATAACCCTGTATGTCAAACAATCATGAAAAATATCTAACAGTAATTTTAAAAAGGTGGTCATAAAAGAGAAGGGGAATATAATATCTTCCCAAAAGAGATTAAATAATGATTTATCAGTTATAAAATGATTAAATGAGATAAGTAGCACACCTACTAAGACAGAATGGAATTTTTAAAAGACCATTGAATTAGAGCAGCATATAAAGGTCCTAATTTCAAAATGGAGAGCATGGAATATGTCAAGCTGGGGAAGGATTTTTGTGTGTGTTCATACAGGAGAAGAGAAATTACGGGTTGCATCAAAACTAATAAAAATCAGATATGACAAAAGAAGATCCCCTGAAGATCTTGGGCATACACAGGAAATGAGAAATAAAAACAACTAAACAGAACAGGTAACATAAAATGCTGATCCACTCACATAGGAACAGCTCTGAAACTAACATAAAAATGTCTTCAGCCAAAACTTCAACAATACATGGCCAATAAATTCTTGTCTACAATATCCTCAAAATTTATTATGCCATTCTCTTAAATGGCATAGATAAAATTGGTTTACAGTTTGGATTCACCCTGCACATTTCATAATTTTAGTTATAATTTTAGGAGTGTGTAATGTTTGTAAGAAATTACGTTTTCCAAACAAAAGGACTGGACACCTGAGACGCTGGAACAACCTGACAGCATTCATCCTTCCAGCAGGCTGAGTCATTGACACATCTGTTCCAGCATCTTGCACGTTCCAACATTCTGTTCGCTCCAGCTTCAGCTGCTTCAATTGCTGTTTCTCACCAAAGCCTGCTCCCAAGAGAGCTTTGAAGAAAGCCACTAATCTCAATTGTTCCAATGTCTCAGACTGTACCAAGCAAGATTTCTCTTAAGCCTGAAATTTCTCAACATTTATAGGCAGTGCCACAAATGTTAATTTTTGCTTAATTAACCATCTTTTCCAATTTCCTTTGGGCTCCCTAACAGGATTTCTACATGTCCAAAAATTAACTGAAAGATATCCATGAGGACATCAATTTTGCTTAAAGAGAGTTGGGTAGATTTTGAGCTTCTTTGGTCCAAACCTTCTACTTCTGTTTGCTCTCCCAAAACTTTTAAATGTGCACCTTAAGAAAATTTCTCCATAACCTACTTAAACTTTGGCTTCAGCACACACACACACACACACACACACACACACACACACACACACACACACACACACATTTCAGTATCCTGCCAGATCCAGATTTTTTCTACATCCACAAAAGTGCCAAATTAGCAACCACAGGTGCCCCAGTCTAACCTCACAGGCTTCAGTCAAGCTGGACCTGCACTTTCCCTCCCAGACATAATGTTCTCATAGACCCTGGACAACCTGTTCTTCCTGGAATTGGGGAGCATTTCAGCTATTGAAGTAGCCAGAAGAGAATCAATACCGTTATTCACTTTTTATTAATAAAAGGCTGGAATGCTGTGCTTCAGGCCCAGGTCAAGTAGCTCCAGGTTCTCCCAGCATTACTCAGTCCTTACCTGCAGCCTTGTGTGGCTGGCAACCCTCCACCCTGAACTTTCCAGGGCAGGGTCTTCCCCTCCTCCTCTTGACTATATAATCTGGACATTTTGTTATTATTCTCTCTCTCTCTCTCTCTCTCTCTCTCTCTCTCTCTCTCTCTCTCTCTCTCTCTCTCTCTCTCTCTCTCACCCCTTTCCATGACAACCAAGACTTGCTTCCAGTAAACCTATGTTTATATACTTTAATTTGCCTTACATGAGAAAGAGCCCAAGCTCCTCATTTTTTAATTAAGAAAAAGGGAGGGATGTTAGTATTTAGACAGCCTGTTTCTGGGTTACCTAGCAACCTATGATGTCATCATGTATCCCCTGCCAGGTAGCCACACCTGGTAGGCATGCTTCAGTTACTCCATAAAAGGATCAACACACAACTCTGTCTCTCTCTTGCCCTCTTATTCTCTTGCTCTCCTGCTCTCTCCCCCTTCTCTCTTGGGGTGCCCCTATATCACGTCTCACTTTCTCCTTCTCTCTCTCTCTCTTCATGTCCATCTAATAAACTTTTTTTCATATAAAATCTGTGGGCATCATCATTTCATTGGTCCCAACAATTAAGCCATGCACCGTATCTGATATAAGGAAGTTTATTTAGGGGAGGGGAAGTGGAAAGGTGTTAGGTCCTCCATGAAGAGAGGCAGAGGCAGATAATAGGACATGTAGACAGCACTAGCAATCAGACACCCCAGGTACTTGATGACAGCAGAACCCATCACAACCAGCATGGCACTTTTATGATCATCACAAGCCGTGTGTCCTAGCCTGTGCTTGTGCTGGGTCACCTCATAAGGGACCTGTTTCCTTCCTCCACTCTATCTTTTCCCCCATCCTTCCACAGAAGCTGCTTCTGTGCTTCCCTTCTTACTAAACCCCTCACATGAGACCACTTGGTATGACTTTTATGGATTGTGCAGCATAACTCTGTCACCTGCCTCCTAAAGTCCAACAGACAGGTAGGCAGGCAGACAGATAGAGGATGGTGAGGACACCGTGAAGAGAAAGACAGAGCGCTGAGGGGGCAATGCACACACATGGCACTCATGGCAGCAGGGGCAGGTGTAACAAAAGCCATTGCTAGGACTCTGTCGTCAGGTGAGCTGAAGCACCTGTACACTAACACCTTTACCAATGAGATCATAAGTGTTCCCTTTACCTTGCTGGTCCACTTTACAAATGAAGCATAGAAGGAACATTAATCAAGTACTGAGTATTTAAATAAAAGCATGTGCATATCCAACACCAGTAAGTTCATGTATGCAAGCACATGTTCATGTCTAGATTTTTCTCTTCTGTTGGACTATTCTTACAAACTCATAATTACTACCACAGCCACTAGGTACAAATATATCAGAGGCTATGATCAGTTTTTCATGAATGCAATTGATAAGATGCTGATCATAACAAAAAATAGCTTTCCATTAAAACAAAGGAAGACTTGGCAGTGGCATCTTAGGATTTACTTACAGGAAAGGGCATTATTCTTTATCTTTTATGGGGAGCCACTTGTCACAATGAAGGGATTAATCAAGTCTCATTAGCCAGGTCATATCAAGGTATTAAAAAGAAAAGGAAGAAAGAGACAGTGAAGAGTAAGAATGTACTTTTGACTTATTTAATGAACTCATGAGATTAAGTAGATCATTTAAACAACTTAGTTCCAGCATATTCCTGCTTCAGAATGTGTGTTCATGGAACTCAATCAATCCCAATACAGTTGCATCACATATCTGTGAATAAAAGAATTGCAGGATTTTATATTTTCAATCATTAAGTACTTAATGATGAATTTGTTCATAATTTTTTTAAACCAGGTATTGATTTCCTATTTTTTTCCTCAAGTATTAAGGGTAACCTAATTTTAAAATTTTAAACTTAAATTTTAATTTTAAATTTCATAATTACTTTTAAAATGTGTGTGATTGAAAAAGAGAGGCATATATATCATAGAAGAAGGTAGATGAATAGCTCACAGAAAGTATTAAAAATTTACAATTGTTAAAAACAGGCATTTTTCTTCAAGGTTAGGAAACAAATGCTGACACTTGTTTACCAGGAATGTTGGAGTAGATGTAGTCTAACATCCTACTAATCTTTGCTCTTCTAGGGAGTCAGCACTTATCTGAATTAGCCCAAATCCTGAGCATTGTTTAGGCCCTAACCCTGAGCTCTGTCTCTCATTGAATAGAACCCGTCCTTATGAAAGAGTTCTCATGTACTTTGCATTCTCAATTGATAGAACCCATCCTTATGCTTACTATAAATCCTTCCCTCTTAGGCCCTTATCTGAAATACTGTTTCTTTGTGAATACAAACCCATTTGTTTTCCTAAAGAGATGTACTGTGCAACAGTTTCCATGTAGCTATGCCTAAAACTTTGCAGCTTTGCTGTGAGAACTGTCACACAGAAACCTTGTTCAAAACTTTTACTGTGTTTCAATGTGCAAGATTGCTAAACCACTTAGTCAGATTCTAGAACTTTTTTGACCATGATGCTTGCAGAAAACCCAACACATTCATACACATGAGTGCGTATGTGCATGCACACTCACACAAAACACACAGACACACACACACATTGATGTGTGCGCATATATATGTGATATAAACACACACACACACACACACATATATATATATATATATTTACACACTTCTACTCATGATCTTGTTGTATGTGATGATTAATATTTACTATTGGTCTATCCTTTATTAATGCTGCTGTTAATCCTAAACAGCTGTATACCCAAATCACCACATAGAGACTATGATTCATTTAATTAACCTAGAACACAATGCTGGGCAATAGTTACTCCATCCTAAACCTCCAAGCCCGCATAGTCTCCTAACATTTAGATTTACCCATTATACTTCCTTTTTGTGAAATCTTAGGTCAGGTTCATTCTCCACATTGTTCCTAGACCTTTCCTCCTGCCTCTGTTCTCCCACCTTATGCTTTCCCTCCTCCTCTGCCTCCCACTGTTTCCTGTCCTCTGGCTCCTCCCCTCTCCAGCCTACTCCTTCCTCTCCATTCAGCATTGTGGCTGGCTGTTTTATTTTGGCATGTTTACACAAAGTTGAGAGAGGTGATACTTAGAATAAGTATCAAATGCAATGTCCGGATTGAAACCAGAGAGTGGGGGAGAGAAATCAACATTTGAATGAACAAGAGTAAGGTGTATACATTTCAAAAGAACATACCAACATGATCTCTACATATATTAAAAAACCATACACACCAAACAAAACATGAAAGGAAAAATAAATTCTTTTAATGGGAAAGGAAAAAGAAAAGGAGAATGTGAGATGAAGTATTTCAGACCAGAATAAAGGAAAGAAGAACATGTAGGATTCTGTTACTGGTTGGGATTGAAGCTAGTATCTTTACAGGTGTGGAAGATAAACTTCAAGAGTCATCAACTTTGGTGAGGATAATGGAAAGTCCACTACACACATACTAGATACAGGAAATGTCAGTTGCCAGCTCCTGACCTCTGAATTCACAGAGATGGAAGTGATCTCTGTTTCTGTCTGGCTTTATTTTTCTAACCACTATAATTTAATGACTCTGTACCCACACAGCTTTTAATTATTATCTATTTTACTTGTCATAAATTCATTGATATTTGCAAGAGTCTGACACGACTTCTCTGTAAGAACCATATCTGACTAAATTTGGGGAAACAACGTATAATTGTAGTCTCACAAAACTTCCTTTGATGTTTTCCATCATAAGTGTGGTTGGTCTTTAGTGGAGGATGATGCAAGCTCTCACAGCAAAAGCTGGAGGTGATAAATGTGCTAATCATACAGTCATTCCAGGACTAATAGCTAAGGGAAGAGACTCATGAGCTTGATCCCAGCCTGGACTTCATGGTTCAACTCACATCAAAATCAATGTACTAATCTTTATTAAAACTTTGGAAAAATTACATACCATATTAGCTACTTTAAATGTGTTGTATTTTGGAGTTTCCCTCTACTTTCAAACTTCTTTAACTTTTACATTATGAGTCATAATTTCCCAAACTCAACCTGACATTGATTCCCACCTTTGAACTATAAGAAAGACAATTCAGTTTTTATTTATTGTCCCTTAAGTCATAACGACCTCATATTGTAAATGTAAAATTTGGGGCATCGTTTGCCATTGTTATGTGTGCATTTACTGCTGGGTCTTTCCACTCAAAAGAAAATGAAGACAGCAGTGGTTAATACCACAAATAGGAATAAACTCAAATAAGATGTACCTTCTGTTACTCCTCTGTGTCACACAGCTTAATTGTGGCCACTGTGTCTTAAATCAGAGCTGCTCTGGTCATTCTCCTGGTCATTCCTTCACAGAGGAAAGAGCAAGAGTGATGTACTCACAAACCTTCCTGAAATCACCAGGCACCCCTTTCCTCTCCTTGTAAGGTTACATAAGCAGGAAACAGAAAAACTGGAACTCTTCCATATGTAGCTGTCCAAACCTTACTCAGGGATTTCTGGAGCTGCTTTGCTTTTTAAGTTACAGTCATGGCCCTATAACCAACTCCCAAATAAGTCACAGATTTTCCAAAACTTGGAGCAAATGCTTTAATGGATGCATCAGTGACCTTCCTGTATGGATGAGTAGGCATTACTTCTGTCACACAGTACCATCCTATATGAATAAAATAAACTGGCAAGTGACTTGAGTACATTTTTTTAGCAAAGATTGTTAAAGCCTACCTGGTAAAGGATGTGGCTGTCATGCCCTGCCTCCTACCTAGGGGGTTTCTCTCCAGAGGTCCTTCGCTATATAATCCAGACATCTTGGTTCCAGTGCCCCTTTTTGTCCTTTCCCCATGTCTTCCTCTCTCTCTCCCTCCCCACAACAGTGAGATTCCCCCCCCATGCCCCCTCCCCTTCTCTCAGTGCTCCCAGTAAACCAGCATTTATGTAATACGGCTTTATCTCACCATCAGCTCATTCTCTTTTCTTTAATCAGTCATCTGGTGCCTTGAATTAGGGGAAGTTGAGCTCTACAAGCTAACTTTGTTGGGCCACTCCCTTTACCTCATAGTTCTCTGATCTGATCACCTTTAAACTTGAGACAAGTTGCGTACCAAGGCTAGTGATTCAGTATATGGGGACCAACCACTTCTCTCCTCTCACATCCCTTTTTGCCTGAGGCAGCAATGAATTTAGTAAATAACTTGTGCCCCAGTTGCTGCCAAGAGGTACCAGATATCTCTTCCAGGGTTCAAGACCCCCCACCTCCACCTGGCTCTTCTGTGAAGATGTGGCCACTCCAGAGGAATCTATCTGCAACAAAGCCAGGTCTTTGCTCCAAGATAATCTCACATTTCAGAGTTGTCTGTTTGTAGGTTAACCTCACCAATGCTGCTGGTTCCAGATTATTGATTTGGAACGCCATTTCAATAATCTTGGGATTCTGGCAAAGGCTGCAAAAATGAGTGCTTCTGGGTCTAAAATTAATTCCATATACGTCCTGGATGTCTGTGAAAAAAATTCAAACCATCCAAGTTTTTGGAAAGTGTGCTTTCTCTATCTCCCTCTTCCACTTTCTGAGGCTGTGCCTGCACTGTGGGCTCCATGTTCCCCTTACCCCATCCTGATTCTACCCCACTCGCATGCAAGGTCTTGGCAAATGGAAACAGTGGCAGGCAGCAGGTGGACTAAGTGCTGGGGCTTCCATCCTGTTTTTAATTCTCTGCTTCTGGCCGCTTAAAATATGTGGCTGACCACCAAGTTGGTTTTGGGATAAAGGGTATGCAGCCATGGCTTTGTAGTGACCTTTAAAACGTCTGCTGTTCAGTCTGTAAAGATGCAGTCTGATAGGACCAGTAGGATCACCAGTCTATGAACTGTATCTATGAATGAAAGTTTTCCTTTGAGACTGGTTAGAAATATATTTATTGTCATGCTAAAAACCTGACTAAGATCTACCTAGTCTCTTGTTTTATGTTTTCAAGGTTAAGCCTAGGATGGGTAACTATACAGTCAAATATTATTTGTCTCAGCTATACTTGATAGATCATGGTCCTCAAACCTGTCAAAAAATCTGCAGAATAGTACATTTAGATGCTTAATAATAATTAAAAAACAAAAACTTTATGGGACAGATACCTCAGATTCTAGCAGTGACCTCAAGACCTCCAAGAAGATTTGGGCACAATGACAGATGACTCCACCTGGATTGTGATATTCGGTAAGATTGCCCCAATGTTCCTGCAGCAAAGGCTCTAGTTGAATTATGGGCAAACACGAGATCAAGAGAACTGACTGCATCATTTTGCCAAGACAAAATAAAGTCAGTCATTCTCCCAAATTTCTCCTCCACAGGAAAGGCCTCTCAGATTTCCTGGGCCCAGTGACCAAAGACTGATGCTGTGATGCTGACCTAGGACTTGTGCCCACAAGAGCCACTGATACTACAGGAACCTAATGGGAAGGCCATTTGAATAATGGGTAAGCCTTTGTCATATTAATCAATACATAGGCCACTTGGATTATACTTTCTGTGGTAATTTATACTTCTCATGTCAATGATGGGTTTGAAGATCAATTTAACAGCAAAAACCAAGGCTTCACTTGACCTCTCAAAAATGTGAAGTTTATGTAAGGTCTGAGCTTCTGGAAAGTATTTGAGAGTCTGAGAAGGTGTTTTAAGATTGGTGACAAGAAGGTAACTTCAGGTCTCTAAAAACTCTTCCCTTCACTATGCTACTGTTTTTTGTATTAAGACTGCTCAGAGCTTTGATATTAATCAAGTTTTCAATTGTATTTCAAGCTAATTTGTCAATTTTTATAAACATAAAAATATTCTTGTAAGCCTCAGGGGATCCACTGAAATCCACAGGTCACATTCCAGATATTACTGCCAATCAACAGCCTGTTTCCCAACCTATCTATTCCTGAGGGTAGAGAATTCCTCCCCTGGTTTTGGGACTACCCTCCTCCAAACTTCCAAGACCATGGGCCTAAAGGTCCATGGGTCTAAAAACTCCTTAACTTTATCATCTACCCCTAACATATACATGTTCCAGCATTCTGTTTCCTCAAGAGCTACATCTAGAACACAGGTGCTCTGCCCTAAACGTCACAGACTGCATCATCTGGACCCGCAGTTTCATAGTAACAGATTGTCTCACAGGTCCTGCACAGCAAACAGAGTAACAGTCTGCTCTAGGGACTTGGCCAACATTCCAGGTTTTTGTCCCATCTCCCATAACCAATGCCCCCAATAATATCTGAAAGTAACCATAAAAGATTATTTGCAAGGACCTTGGTGTGACTTTAACCAAGCAAGTGAAAGCCCTATTTGAAACAAATAAAATCTTCAAGTCTCTGAAGAAAGAAATTGAAGAAAATATCAGAAGATGGAAAGATCTCCTGTGCTCATGGAACAGTAGGATTAACATAGTGAAAATGGCCATTCTGCCAAAAGCAATTTATAGATTCAATGCAATTCCCATCAAAACACCAACACAATTCTTTACATACCCTGAAAAAAATTGTCAGCTTCATATAGAAAAATAAAAAACCCAGAATTGCCAAAACAATCCTATACAACAGATTGTCTGGAGGTAACTCCATCCGGGATCTCAAGCTGTACTACAGAGCAACAGTAATACAAACTGCATGGTACTGGCATAGTAACAGAATGGTGGATCAATGGAACCGAATAGAAGACACAGAAATAAACTCACATACCCACAGAAGCTTCATTTTTTACAAAGAAACCAAAACCATTAAATGGAAAAATGACAACATCTTCAACAAATGGTGCTGGTCTAACTGGATGTCTAGATATAGAAAAATAAAAATAGATCCATATTTATCACTCTGCACAAAACTAAAGTCCAAGTAGATCAAATTGCATAACAGACCTATAATATAGGATACACATACTAAAATCTGTACACCCAAAGAAGCTTAACAAGAAAGAAGACCATGGGTAAGATGATTGATTCTCACTTAAAACAACAAATGGAATGGACATTGGAAGAAGAGAAAACAGGGCACTAGCCAACAACAGAAAGCCTCTGAGAGATTCTAATCAGCAATGTATCAAAGCAGGTGGTGAGACTCAACACTGAACTTTGAGCAGAATGCAGAGAATCATATGAAAGAAGGGGGAGATAGTAAGACCTTGAGAGGACAGGAGCTCCACAAGGAGAGCAACAGAACAGAAATGTCTGGGCACAGGGGTCTTTTCTGAGACTGATACTCCAACCAAGGTCCATTCATGGAGATAACTCAGAAACCCTGCTCAGATGTAGCCCATGGCAGCTCAATGTCCAAGTGAGTGTCCTAGTTAGGGGAATAGGGAATGTTTCTGACATGAATCAAATGGCTGGCTCTTTGACCACCCCCTGAGTGGGAAGCAGCCTTGCCAGGCCACAGAAGTGGACATTGCAGTCAGTCCTGGTGAGACATGATAAGCTAGGGTCAGATGAAAGGGGAGGAGCACCTCCCCTATCAGTGGACTTGGAGAGGGGCACAGGAGGAGATAAGGGAGGGAGGGTGAAATTGGAAGGAATGAAGGAAGGGGCTACATCTGGGACACTAAGCGAATAAAATGTATTTAAGGCAAAAAATTAAAAAATAATTAAAAATTATTTGCGCATTATCCATTTATTATCAAAAAAAGCCTGGGATGTTAAAGTCCTACCTGCTTCTGGGAGTGGTTGCAGTAGCATACCCTCTACCTCAGGGCAGAGCTTCTCTCTCAGAGGACCCTCACTATATAACCCAGACATCTAGGTTCTGCTCCCCTATTTGGCTTTTTCCCTTTCCCCTCCCTCCTCTCTCTCTCTTGCTTCCTCCCTCCACTTCAGCACACATTCCCCTTCCCCCTCATACTCCCTTGCTGTTCCCAATAAACTTGGATTTATATAATGTGGCTTCCTCTCACTGTTCGCTCATTCATTTTATTTAATCAAAGAGGACACAAGATAAAGGACAGTGTTAGAGAAACATCTCTTATTTTAAAAAATATTCACATGTGAAAAAGTTGCCATGTTCTTTTTGTGTGAACCAGCAAACACATGCTTTATTCTTATGAGGAAGGAAGCTCTTAAGGTTGCAGAACCTATACTAAGAGAAGAGATGAGCAATGTGTAGAAACTATGAATGAGGGCTGCCCTGTATTCTATTCTATATTAATACTAGTCATTTATAATTTAATTTTCTTCATTCTCTGTCATTCTCTATGAAAACCATACGAGTAAGGTCATTGTGGTTGTCAGTTTTATTGGTGCCTCTGGAAGGGGTATTAAATAATATCCTCATGTCAATTTTATATCCTCCATAATTTATCTGCCCCACTGTATAAATTTCATGTAGTGATCTATGTTAAGTTCATATACTCCCTGCTGAGACACATCACCTTCTTCAGCATGTGACAATTGCAGAAGCCTGTATTCTAAAGCCGATTCATTCCAGATCATAGGAGAACACCTGGAACATTCAGAGGACATAGAAGATAGAGAAAAATCTCTTTAGGTCATTCTGGCCAGAATGTTATTTCTAAGACAGTTGTGGCTCTGCATTCTGCCTTCACCTGGTTGCTGGCTTCTGGGATTGAACTTAAGATACAGAGTCATGGTCTACACTAGTGGTTCTCACCCTTCCTAACACTTTAATACAGCTCCTCATGTTGTGGTGACTGCCAACCATAAAAGTATTATTTTTAAATGTAATTTAATTATTTTATATTAATCACAGGTTAGGTACTTTGAATACCAGGCATAGCCCCCTCCCTCATTCCCTCCCACTCTCCCCATCCCTCCCTCATCTCCTCCCCGACCCCTCCAAGTCCACTGATGGGGGAGGACCTCCTACCCTTCCATCCTATCCCAGCTCATCCTGTCTCCTCAGCGCTGGCTGCAATGTCCTCCCCTGGGATCTAGCCAGGTTGTTACTCCCTGGCGTGTATGGGGGAGGGTCAAAGAGCCAGCCATCAAGTTCATGACTGAAACAGTCCCTGTTCCCCTTACTAGGGTCTTCAGTTGGACACCAAGCTACCATGGGCCACATCTGATCAGGGGTTCTAGGACATATACATACCTGGTCCTTGGTTGGAGAAACTGTCTTGTAAAAGACCCCTGTGCCCTCCTTAATTTGGTCTTTGTGGAGCTCTTATTCTCCCCAAGTCTTACTAACTTCCCCTATTTCATTATTATTCCCAGCCCTCTGCCGAAGGCTTGGTTGGGAGTCTTAATATCTGCTTTGGTACATTGCTATATCAATACTTTCAGAGGCACTCCTTGGTATGCTCCTGTCCTGTTGCTTGTTTTCTCCTCCACTCAATGTCCATCCCATTTGTTCATCTAAATGAGCATTGATCATACCATCCTGGGTCCTCCTTCTTGTTTATCTTCCCTAGGTGTATAGATTTCAGCATGACCTTCCTATCCTATAGGTCTATATAAGTGAGTATATACCATATGCTTCTTTCTGCTTTTGGGATACCTCACTTAGGATGATCGTTTCCAGGTCCCACCATTTGCCTGTGAATTCCATGATTCCTCCTTTTTAATTGCTGAGTAGTAGTCCATTGTGTAAAAGTACCATAATTTCTGTATCCATTCCTCAACTGAGGGACATCTGGGTTGTTTCCAGGTTCTGGCTATTACAAATAAAGCAGCTATGAACATAGATGAGCAAATGTCCTTGTTGTGTACTTGAGCATCTTTTGGATATATGCCTAAGAGTGGTATAACTGGGTATTGAGGAATCACTATTCCTAATTGTCTAAGAAAGTACCAAATTGATTTCCAGAGTGGCTGTACAAGTTTGCAATCCCACCAACAATGGAGCAGGGTTCCTCTTTCTCCACAACCTCTCCAGCATGCGTTGTCAGTTGAGTTTTTGATCTTAGCCATTCTGGTGGGTGTAAGGTGAAATCTCAGGGTCATTTTGATTTGCATCTCCCTGATGGCTAAGGATGTTGAGCATTTCGTTAAGTGTTTTTCTGCCATTCTATAATCTCTACAGTGAGTTCTCTTTTTAGGTCCATACCCCATTTTTTAATTGGATTACTTGATTTCTTGCTTTTTAACTTCTTGAGTTTTTATAACCTCATTTAGTACTGCAGTATAACTATGTCTGTCCTTTCTGAAGCATTCTCTCCAAAGTAAAGCAGTGGAAGAAGTTGAATCAGGAGTCACTTCTAGGGGTCATATTAGCAGAAATCAGTTGTTATGGAAAATGGGACTCTTCCTGAAAATTGCGCAGAGATAAGGTTCCCAGATTACAGCTTCTGTGAATTGTCACCAATGTGGGCTATTTTTGCTAGTCCTCACTTATTCACATGTAAGAAACCACAATAGATTCTAGTTCATCAATCCGGGCCTGGCTGAAATCACTTTTTTGGTTTGTCATCAGAACCACAGGGAGAAAAAAAAAACACTGTATAACTCTCCCAAGTAATGTCATATAACACAAAGCTAACCTAGCATTTACTCCAGAAACACTCAAAATGACACTATAAAATTTTCTCTCTCAGCTTCATGTAAATGTAAAACCATTCACCTGAATTAAGGATTCAAAGTTCCATGTGTTCTTATGACAGGCACCTTATTTTCAAAATGGGTTTCAAGATTAAGCAAAACAATTACAGCATGCAGAGCTGAGTCCTGGTTCCTAAATATTTAGTATCAAAATTGTAAGTCATCTCTGTTACTTCTTAACACCATATCACTCCCACATCTCCAACTGCAAAAGGGTCAATTCCAGTCACAGTCTTAGGAACTGGGCTGATTAAGGTAGTGGTGTTAACATGTAATTCATCTGCATGTGGCATACCTACTGCATTAGCTTTTTGTTTGACATAAACAGTGTAGGCGAGGAAATTGTCATTATTTTTTTTCTTTTTGTTTGCAATAAACCATAAGAAGTTTATGGAAACATTTAGAAGAAGTAGCTATTGGAGTGATAAGAAGGGAAGGCTTGCTGTTCAGGACGGCTGACGAAGAAAACCAGTAAAGGAAATAGCTAACATGCACTATGAATTTAAACATCATTTCTATTCACTGTCATTAGATTGAGCACTTACTCCTGACATCATTAGGTTTCTGTGTCTGAATGCCATTTTCAAAAGAAAGCACATGTATCCTGTCAGTTCATAAGCTCACATTTTTATGTAATTTGATGTTTCTTGTGGTCATTGTATTTTCTTAAAGTATGCTACTGTCATCATTATTTGATTAATTTCTTCACTCCTGCTTTTACCAGAAGCCTTGATTGATGGCACTGCCTGTGTAGGTCCAGAGAGCAAACCTGAGGCTCCATAATACCAATTTGTACAGAGCTGCTTCTTAGTATTGCCATAATCCCATGTGGCAGCTGCTACAGATTGTGTGGTCAGCTCTGGAACAGTTCTGTCTTGCTGGAAAGGAAAAGTGGAGTTCAGAGAGTCAACAAATTTGCTAAAATTCAAATGTGATTGCAGCATAAGTACAACTCAAAGTCATATCTAAAGCTGACTTTGTGCCCATTTTATGCTTAAAGGAAAGAAGCACCAGGTGACAGAGGGTCCTCCCTAAGCAAGGTTCTTTCTGTGAGAAGACTGTGGTAAGCACTTGACTTCTGTTTATGGCGCTTGACTCCACATGGCTTAGCAAGAGATTTGGTTAGGTAAGGGCACTGAAGTTAATAGCAAGCACGGCTTTCAGGTTTTTCTTTTTTTTTTTTTTTACAAACTGTGTTATGTAAAGTAGTTTATAAAATGAAGTAACTTGTCCAGAAATGCATTGCCAATCAAATAATTCTTAAATAATAAACACTGAACAATTTCATTGCTGAATTAAGCAACAACACAGAGTCATATTGCCTAGTTATGTTATTTCTATTTTGATGTTTATTATCTACCAATCTATCTATCTGTCATCTATCTTTTGAATAATCTGTTTCTCATTTATTTAATCACTTTTATCTATCTTCTGTCTATCCATCTATTGATCTATCTATTTTCTATCTATCACATAGTCACACACATACACCACACACTGGTTTATACTTAAGGTCATCTGACAAGTGGAAAAGACACAGAAAACAGGGCTATTCCTTGCTGCAGAACCACATACAGTCCTAATCATTACATCCTGTAGCTTTATAACTAAAGAAATAGGTAAAGAGTGCAGCAGAGTAGAAATCTATTTTATAGATGCATTTATAACTCAGCGGACCAGTTTGTGTAAGCTTATACATCAGTTCCATATTTTCACCCCCAGTTTTAAGTGACTCATAAAGGAGACCAAGAATTATGTGGCACTGTTGCTGAGGTGACAGAAAATATTTTTTTCTCCATCATTCTCTTCTTAGAAGATGTACAATGAGGGTGACATTCAGGAGAGGAAATGTCTTAGCCTAGTGGCTTCTACAATAATATAAACTCCTCACTCTACCCGGTACAAAATAAAGAAGTGTAAATCATCATTCAATTACTATGATTCTATAACACTACCTCAAGGAACTGTTAGAAATTATGAGTTCAAATATTAAAAATTGAAAAGATGTTTTCAATCCTTTAAATTAATGTTTTGAATACATTAAATCAGTGATGGGAAATAAATCATTAAACATCATATTTTAGTTTAGCAAAAAGACAAGTGAAATGATAGTCTCACAATGTTCTTATCAAGAATTTATGATTTCTATTTCTTAACATTAAGTACAAATTAAAATGTCCAGAAGCATAGACAAATAGATGACCAACTGAACACAAGACTGATTTATCTAATTTAAAGTTTCAGATGAACCTAGATCAAATTCAATTTGATAATCTGCTGTTCTCTTCATGTCACGGAACCGAGATTTGGAAGCGATTCAGTAACTGCCACACACTGTGACTTTGACTGAGCTGTTAGACCATTTAGGCAACATGCTATTGTACTTCTTAAAAAACTAGTGATAAAAAGGTGTATCAATAATAAGGACACAAAATATAATGTCTATTTTCAGTAGAGAAATTAGGAAGAAAGTAAGTCTATCTTATTTTTTCTGTTTTTTTTTTTAGAATTGTTTTCTCTGCTATATTAACTATAGAAAAATGTAAAAAAGCTAGACCTCCACCAATGAATAAATGCATAATTTTATACATATAAACAGAGGCACATGTGAGTACACTATAACATGCAGAATGAGAACAATAAATGTAAAGGGATGTGGAAGGACTGACTTGAAGCAATTGACATGAATTATGAAAGATGGTGTAAAGCTAATTGCTTTTCTAGTTCTAATTCTGTGATATTTTTTGTTATAGATGATGGATAAGTATAGAAATATACTCAACAAATAGAGTCAAATAAATTCAGTGTGAACCTTCACAACTTCCATTTTGAATGGCAATTCTTACTGTCAATTAAGTTTTATAGATTTGGGGTATGGCTAATTTTAGAATGCATTTTTAAAAATTTATTTTAAGTATTTTTTTAGAGTAAAGTTAAATTTAAAAATTAAACTTAGATTATAGAGGTGCAAGCATAGGCTGGAATTGTGCTGTCAAGCTCTGTAGTACTGACAACCTAAATGACAATAGAAAAGACAGTGCCAGGTAAGGACAATTCTTACAGATATGAGCAGTAGGAGGCTCTGACACAAGTGTCCCTGAGAGCTAGTGACTCTTATTTACAGAGGAAGAGTGCGGAGGTTTCCTTGGAGGTTTCCACATAAGTGATGAGCAACTGAGAAAAAGCATCTAAGACTTACGAGTACTATAACAAAAATCTACTTATTTCAAATATAAACAGACTAAGTCCTAATTTAACAGTGATGCTTTAGAGAGAGCAGCCACAAAGCCACTGTCCTCAGGTATTACCTGACAAGAGTCAACAAGATAAAAAATAGTTATTAAAATAAGCTGACTGGTAGTGATGTGGAGAATGGGCCACCTGTAGTTCTGATGGCAATCCTGAAGGCAGATGCTCAGTGTAGAAAAGAAGAAAGACCATCAACTCTGAAGATGATAGAGATGAAAAGGAATGTGTGGACTCAAGATAGTTTGAATTTTAATTTGTAGGTGAAAAACTTTAGGGCTTGCCGGTGAATTTGATGCTGAGAAGTCAAACCTTAGAGGCACTTGAGTGTTCACATTGAATAAAGAACAGACTCCCAGAACTTCACAAGAGATGGTGCTTGTTTGTTCACGGGAAGCATGAAATGTTTGAAAATGTGCAACATAGCAGAACTGAGAAAATTGGAACACCAGGGACACAAAGTTATGCTGAGTCTTATAGTTAGACCCTGTGTTCATGAATAAGAAGAAAGAAAGAAGCAGAGAGGTGAAGACACCAAGAAAGAAAGAGTGAATACATAAACAAGATCCAACAATCAGCTGCACACAGTAAATGCACCTAAGTCACAAAAATAGACATTACATGAGAGTAAAGGTCTGGAATACAGTTTTCCAAGCAAATGGACCCAAGAAGCAAGCAGGAGTAGCCATTCTAATACCTAATGAAATTGATTTTCAAACAAAATTAACCAAAAGAGATGAGGAAGGTCATTTCACACTCATCAAAGAAAAACTTCACCAAGAAGACATCAGAATTCTGAACATCTATGCCCCAAATACAAGAGCACCAACATTTGTAAAAGAAACATTAATAAAATTTAAAACACACATAGATCCCCACACATTAATAGTAGGATACTTCAACACCCCACTCACAAAAAAGGACAGGTCAACGAAACAGAAATTAAACAAAGAAGCAATGACTGTGACAGAGGTCAGGAATCAAATGGACCTAACAGACATCTACAGGACCTTTCATCCAAAGAAAAAATAATTTACATTCTTCTCAGCACCTCATGGAACCTTCTCCAAAATAAACCATATAGTTGGTCACAGAGCAAGCCTCAACAGATACCAAAAGATTAAAATAATCCCATGAATCCTATCTGACCACCATTGACTAAACCTGGATCTCAACTACAACAGAAATAACAAAAGGCCTACACACACCTGGAAACTGAACAACTCACTACTGAATGATAGGTGGGTTATAGAAGAAATAAAGAAAGAAATTAAAGTCTTCCTAGAATTCAACAAAAATGAAAGCACAACATACCCAAACTTATGGGACACAATGAAAGCAGTGCTAAGATGAAAGTTCATAGTACTAAGTGCCTTTAAGAAGAAATTCGAAACATCTCATGCAAGCAACTTTATGGCTCACCTAAAACCCTAGAGAAAAAAGAAGCAGACACACCAAAGAGAAGTAGACAGCTGGAAATAATCAAACTTAAGGCTGAAATCAATCAATTAGAAACAAATAAAACAAGTCAAGAATCAATGAAACTAAGACCTGGTTCTTTGATAAAATCAACAAAATAGACAAACCCTTAGCCAAACTAACTAAAAGGCAAAGAGACATTATTCAAATCAGCAAAATCAGAAATGAAAAGGGGGACATAACAACAGGCATTGAGGAAATGCAAATAATCATTAGGACTTACTTCAAAAGCCTATATGCCACACAATATAAAAATCTAAATGATGTGGAAAATTTTCTTGATCGATTTCACTTACCAAAGCTGAATCAAGACCACGTAAATAAATTAAATAGTCCTATATTCCCTAAGGAAATGGAAACACTCATCAAAAGTCTCCCATCCAAAAAAAAGCTCAGGACCAGATGGTTTCAGTGCAGAATTTTACCAGACCTTCAAAGTAGAGCTAACTCCATTTCTCTTCAAATTATTCCACAAAATAGAAACAGAAGGAACACTACCAAAATTCTATGAAGCCACAGTCACCTTAATACCTGAACATCACCAACACCAAAGAAAGAAAGAGAATTTCAGGCCAATCTCCCTCATGACTATTGATGTAAAAATACTCAACAAAATACTTGCAAACCAAATAAAAGAACACATCAAAGATATCATCCACCAAGACCAAGTAAGCGTCATCCCAGGGATGCAGGGGTGGTTCAATATACGGAAATCCATCAATGTGATCCACCATATTAACAAACTGACATAAAAAAAAACCCAAAGGATAATCTCCTTCGATGCTGAGAAAGCATTTGATAAAATCCAACACCCATTCATGTTTAAAGTATAGAGAGATCAGGTATAGAAGGCACATACTTAAACATAGTAAAGGCAATATACAGCAAGCCTATAGCCAATATCAAACTCAATGGACAGAAACTTGAATCAATCCCGCTGAAATCAGGGACAAGGCAAGGCTACCCACTCTCTCCATATCTCTTCAGTATAGTTCTTGAAGTCCTTGTAGAGAAATAAGACAACTGAAGGAGATCAAGGAGATAAATCAGAAAGGAAGAAGTCAAAGCATCACTATTTGCAGATAATATGAGTGACCCCAAAAATTCTACCAGGAAACTCCTACAGCTGATAAACACCTTGAGCAATTTGGCTGGATAAAAAATTAACTCAAAAAAAATCAGTAGCCCTCTTGTATACAAAAGACAAAAGGGCTGAGAAAGAAATTAGGGAAACAAAACCTTCCACAATAGCCACAAAAGACATAAAGTACCTTGGTGTGACCCTAACCAAGCAAGTCAAAGACTTCTATGAAAAAAAAATCACATTTCTGAAGAAAGAATCAGGAGAAGATATCAGAAGATGGACATATCTCCCATTCTCATGGCTTGGCAGGATGAACATAGTAAAAATGGCCACCTTACAAAAGCAATCTACAGATTCAGGGCAATTCCCATCAAATTACCAACACAATTCTTTACAGACCTTGAAAGAAAAATTCTCAACTTCATATGTAATAACAAGTAACCCAGAATTACTAAAACATTCCTCCACAATAAAAGATCATCTAGAGGTATCTCCATCCCTGATCTCAAGCTGTACTACAGAGCAACAGTAATAAAAACTGCATGGTACTGACATAGAAACAGAATGGTGGATCAATGGAAACGAATAGAAGACCCAGAAATAAATCCACACATGTATGGACACCTGATTTCTGACAAAGATGCCAAAACCATGTAAGGGAAAAAAGATAGCATCATCAACAAATGGTACTGATCTAATTGGATGACTGCATGTACAAAAATGCAAATAGATCCATATTTATCACCATGCACAAAACTAAAGTCCAAGTGGATCAAAGACCTCAATATAAAACCAGACACACTAAACCTATTAGAAGAAAAAGTGGGGAAAGGCTGGAACTCATTGCACAGGAGACAACTTCTTGAGCAGAACACCGACAGCACAGGCTCTAAGAGCATCAATTAATAAATGGGACCTCAGGGAACTGAAAAGTTCCTGCAAAGCAAAGGACACTGTCATCAGAACAAAACAACTACCTACAGATTGGGAAAGGATCTTCACCAACCCCATATCTGACAGAGGGCTGATATTCAATATATATATATATATATATGGAACTAAACAAGTTAAAAAGCAACAAATCAAGTAATCCAATTAAAAAGTGTGGAACAGAGTTGAACAGAGAATTCTTGATAGAGGAATATCAAATGGCAGAGAAACACTTAAAGAAATGCTCAACATCCTTACTCATAAGGGCAATGCAAATCAAATGACCCTGAGATTTCACCTTACACCCATCAGAATGGCTAAGATAAAAAACTCAA
This sequence comes from Pachyuromys duprasi, assembly GCA_028658305.1. Taxonomy (NCBI): domain Eukaryota; kingdom Metazoa; phylum Chordata; class Mammalia; order Rodentia; family Muridae; genus Pachyuromys; species Pachyuromys duprasi. Next base: position 34,679,157 of record CM053758.1, on the reverse strand, counting down.
GTGATAATGCATGCTGGAGAGGTTGTGGAGAAAGGGGAACTCTCCTCCACTGCTTGTGGGAATATAAACTTTTACAACCACTATGGAAATCAATCTGGCACTTTCTCAGCCAACTAGGAAGAGCACTTCCTCAAGATCTAGCTATATCACTCCTAGGCATATATCCAAAAGAGGCTCAAGTATACAACAAGCACATTTGCTCAACCATGTTTTTAGCAGCTTTATTCGTCATAGCCAGAAGTTGGAAACAGCCTAGATGCCCCTCAACAGAGGTATGGATACAGAAATTGTGGTACATCTACACAATGGAATACCACTCAGCAATAAAAAACAAGGAAATCATGGAATTTGCAGGTAAAGATGGGAACTGGAAAGGATCATCCTGAGTGAGCTATTCCAGAAGCAGAAAGACACACAAGGTATATACTCACTCATATAAACATATAATACAGAATAAACCTACTAAAATCTGTACACCTGAAGAAACCAATCAAGAGGGAAGACTCTGGCTAAAATGCTCAATCCCCATTCTGAAAGGCAAAGAGGATGAACATCAGAAGGATAAAACAAGGAACAAGTTAGGAGCCTGCCACAAAGGGCCTCTGAAAAGCTCTGCCCTGCTAACTATCAAAGCAGATGTTAAGACTTATGTCCAAACTTTGGGCAGAATGCAGAGAATCTTATGAAAGAAGTGGGAAATAGTAAGATCTGTAGAGGACAGAATCACCACAAGGAGAGCAAGAGCATCAAGTAAACTGGACACAGAGGTCTTTCCTGAGACTGACACTCCATCCAGGTACCATGCATGGAGATAACCTAGAATCCCTGCATAGATATAGCCCATGGCAGTTCAGCCTCCAAGTGGATTCCATAGTAATGGGAACAAGAACTGTCTCTGACATGAACTGATTGGCCTGCTCTTCAATCACCTCCCCCTGAGGGGGAAGCAGCCTTACCAGGCCACAGAGGAAGACAATGCAGCCATTCCTGATGAGACCTAATAGACTAGGAGCAGAAGGAGGGAAAAGAGGACCTTCCTCTCAGTGGACTTGAGCAGGGACATGGGTACAGAAGAGGGAGGAAGAGAGGGTTTGGGAGGGGAGGAGGGAGAGAGCTACAAGGAGGATACAAAGTGAATAAAGTACAATTAATAAAAATTACAAAATAAGTTATTTAAAGATAATGAATGATTTCTATTTATTTAAGGTTTATATAAGAGTTTGATTTAACTTACATAGTATTGTTTTAGCAGTGTGCCATTTTACTTTTTAAAATGTAATTATTTATGTATTTATTTATTTTTAAATGTAATTTATTTATTTTTATATTAATCACAGGTTAGGTACTTTGCATACCAGGCTTAGTCCCCTCCCTCATTCCCTCCCACTCTCCCCCTCCCTCCCTCATCTCCTCCCGGACCCCTCCAAGTCCAACAAAGGGGGAGGACCTCCTTCTCTTCCATCCAACCCCAGTTCATCTTGTCTCCTCAGGGCTGGCTACAATGTCCTTCCCTGGGATCTAGCCAGGCTGTTACTCCCTGGCATGTGTGGGGGAGGGTCAAAGAGCCAGCCATCAAGTTCATGACAAAAACAGTCCCTGTTCCCCTTACTAGGGTCTTCAATTGGATACTGAGCTACCATGGGCCACATCTGTTCAGGGGTTCTAGGACATATACATACCTGGTCCTTGGTTGGAGAAACTGTCTCATATAAGACCCCTGTGCCCTGCTCCATTTGGTCTTTGTGAAGCTCTTATTCTCCCCAAGTCTAACTAACTTCCCCTATTTCATTATTATTCCCAGCCCTCTGCCGAAGGCTTGGTTGGAAGTCTTAATATCTGCTTTGGTACATTGCTATATCGATACTTTCAGAGGCACTCTTTGGTATGCTCCTGTCCTGTTGCTTGTTTTCTCCTCCATTCAATGTCCATCCCATTTGTTCATTCAAAGGAGCTTTGATCATACCAACCTGAGTCCTCCTTCTTGTTTATCTTCCCTAGGTGTATAGATTTCAGCATGACCTTCCTATCCTATAGGTCTATATAAGTGAGTATATACAATATGTTTCTTTCTGCTTTTGGGATACCTCACTCAGGATGATCTTTTCCAGGTCCCACCATTTGCCTGTGAATTTCATGATTTCCTCCTTTTTAATTGCTGAGTAGTATTCCATTGTGTAAAAGTACCATAATTTCTGTATCCATTCCTCAACTGAGGGACATCTGGGTTGTTTCCAGGTTCTGGCTATTACAAATAAAGCAGCTATGAACATAGATGAGCAAATGTCCTTGTTGTATACTTGAACATCTTTGGATATATGCCTAAGAGTGGTATAGCTGGGTCTTGAGAGATCACTATTCCTAATTGTCTAAGAAAGTGCCAAATTGATTTCCAGAGTAGTTGTACAAGTTTGCATTACCACCAAAAATGGAGGAGGGCTCCTCTTTCTCCACAACCTCTCCAGCATGCATTGTCACTTGAGTTTTTGATCTTGGCCATTCTGGTGGGTGTAAGGTGAAATCTCAGGATCGTTTTGATTTGCATTTCCATGATGGCTAAGGACATTGAGCATTTCTTTAAGTGTTTTTCTGCCATTCTATAATCCTTTACAGTCAGTTCTCTTTTTAGGTCCATACCCCATTTTTTAATTGGATTACTTGATTTCTTGCTTTTTAACTTCTTGAGTTCTTTATATATACTGGATATTAGCCTTCTTTCAGAAGTTGGGATGGCAATGATCTTTTCCCAGTCTGTGTAGGCTGTCATTTTGTTTTGGTGGCAGTGTCTTTTGCTTTACAGAAGCTTTTCAGTTTCATGAGGTCCCATTTATTGAT
>CM053758.1:34638633-34675825 GCA_028658305.1 Pachyuromys duprasi | reverse complement strand
TTGCATCTCTCAGATGGCTAAGGACGTTGAGCATTTCTTTAAGTGTTTTTCTGCCATTCTATAATCATCTACAGTCAGGTCTCTTTTTAGCTCCATACCCCATTTTTTAATTGGATTGCTTGGTTTCTTGCTTTTTAACTTCTTGAGTTCTTTATATATACTGGATATTAGCCCTCTGTCAGAAGTGGGATTGGTAATGATCCTTTCCCAATCTGTTGGCTGTCGTTTCGTTCTGATGACGGTGTCCTTTGCTTTACAGAAGCTTTTCAGCTTCATGAGGTCCCACTTATTGATTGTTGATCTTAGAGCCTGTGCTGTTGGTGTTCTATTCAGGAAGAGGTCTCCTGTGCCAATGAGTTCTAGGATCTTTCCCACTTTTTCTTCTAGACGGTTTAGTGTGAATATATTTTATATTTAGCAACTGCTTTCAATAGGCTGAAAGTACATCTCTAATTTTTTGTTTGCTAAAGCCTTAGCCATACAGGTATAGCACTATGCTGGCCTATTTTAAATGTCTCTAAACACACACACACACATGCACACACAAAGACTCTACAATCATATGGCCTATGATATGAATAAAATTTTTGTGGTCAGAATTATCTGAAAATCACCTTACCTCATAATTATGCTACCCATTATGAAACTGGCCACACAAATTGTTTAGTCATATAATTTATGGTTTCTATTTTTTGACTATTTTTTTCTTAAGAAAATATCCATATAAAGTTTGAGCTTGTTAAATGAAACCAATCTCTACTGTATATAATTTAGAAGTTTACCCAGGCACTCAGACGGCTGAAGCAGGTGAATCACCAACAGTTTGTCAGGATAGTGAAACTGAGTCTCAAAGGAACTGATACCAGGCCCAAACAGAGATATCAAGAGGAAACCATGTTTAAATGTTGAAGGCATGTGTCTGTGGAAAGGCCTTGATTTAGATGAGGGACTGAAATGCTGCATTCCACTGCATACAAGCACCATGAATTTGTAGAAATGGAACAGCATGTGGAAATAACACTGAATGCCTTCCCATTGGCCCCCAGTCAGGACCAATTGGCTTTCTTCATATTCAGATATTCTGCATCTTCAGGTTTAGCCCAATGTACAGCCATGAGTGTTTGTTTCTACTTCCCATATTTGCTACTTCTTATTTTATTCTCTCAGTCTTTATGCAAGTATTATCATATAGCCCAAAAATAAAATGACCCTTTGGAAGGCTCTTAACTTCCCACCATCACATCATATTGAACTTTGCATCATCCCCGGTCTGGGATTCAGCCTTCGATCCCAGTAGGAAGTATATTCCTTAAAACTCCTTCACAAATCAGATAAGGCAGTACTGTGGGCTAGCTGCCTTTCTAATCACAGACACACATGAGAACCTCATTGCTTCTTGACATTTCTGTGATCTGAAGTATGTGTCACTATTTATAGCATTATCCCCTGAGTTCAAAACCAGCCTGAAGCCACATGCTTTCCAGTAGTCTGTTCTTGTATGGGACAAGCCTGCCTCGTTTAGCACAATGTTAGCAAAGCTTTGTTTTGTTTTTTTCTTTGAAGCTAAATGAAAGAACAGAGGGTTTCAGTGGCAGAATCTTCAAAGCAAGTAATTATACACATACCTTAAGAGCCAAGTGCATTGTAAATTTTGTTTTTCTTATTTTTAAAGGAACAATGAAGTCATTAATTGAATTGATGTTACATTGCCTAAGGATTCTCATTATTGGTTAATGATAAAAAACAGAATATCTTCTCGCATTGCTATGAGAAAGTGTGTGACACAGGCAACTGAAGGAAGGAAGGTTTGTTTGCTTGCTTATAGTTTGATGGTTTAATGGAGCATGGAGGAGAGAAGTCACCACTGCAGCATGTTGAAGAAACGGTTCACATTGCACCAACAGTCAGGAAGCAGAGAGAGAGAAGTCTGGTGCTCAGCTTTCTTGCATCCTTTTATTTAGTTCTCAGTCCATGAAATGAGGACATCCATATTTAAGGTAGATCTTCTCACCTCAATTATTCTAACATATAATTTCCTTATAGACTCAGCCAGTGGCTTGAATCCTGGCTTACTCTAGATCCTTTCAAGTAGACATTCAATATTAATCATCAGAAATAGTGACCAGGCTACAAAAAAAAACATGGGATATTTCAAAGTAAACTTAAACATTCAACAGTAATTTTAATTTCAGTTATCTTTGCTCAGTCTTAAACTTGTTTACCCAGAAAAAAAATGGTGTTTATTAAAGTAGTTAATTGGCTCCTCTATGAAGATGCTATGATTACAACCACATATTTTCAGTTCTATAAGAAGAGTAGGGGATATTTGATAATGGACAGACAACTTCTGCATCATTGACTTAAATGAAGACAAAAATTTTCTTAATGAATCATTAACAGTTCATTTGCTCTTGTATAGAATGTACCCAGTTTTTAACCTGCAATCCCTCATTCTGTTCTGGCACTTTCTATTTTGGCAATGAATTTTATTGTTTCCTTATAGCTTGTTAAATTGCAGCATGAACTCTGACATAGCGGAATGATCCCCCTTCCTGTACGAGAACAGGGATCTTCATTCCACACTTTTATTTCAACAGTGGAGCCACCAAACTCTATCAAACCAATGACTGATAGAAGAGTCACAAGTCTGAAAAAAGTCTTGGAGTCACAAGTCTGAAAAAGTACAGAGAAGAGATGATTGTCAGAGTATGAGCTCCATGTGCCTGAAAAGGAATCTCCAGAGAAGAAGCAGCTGAAGGGCTTGCCTTGGTGCTGAAAGCAGAAGACAGAACCTTCTAATAATGTAGCATTGTTTTTAATATGAGTGGAAATGGTTCCCTCACAGGGAACTTAGCATTTGTGTTGAAATTTTTAATGAGGTTTCTAAAACACAGTGAAATCATTTCCTGCCTCAAAGTAAAGAAAAGGTAAAAAAGACAAAGTAAAGTCATCACTAATTTAATAGTTATGCATTTAAAAGTAGAAATACTCATGACAAGGGAACTCTGTCCCTATGAATACCTCAGCTTGGTGTCTTAAGGAGCCAGTGGCATCTTCCTTGATGCCCGCATCTCCTGCTCTCAATCAGCCTGGGCTCACTTACACTGAGTGCTTCTCTGCTCTTAGAATAAGGGCAGTGTAAGAATCTTGTCTCTTTTGAACCTTGTCTCTGAAAAGTTTCCCTTCCATCACTTAAAAGTTCTTCATGTGCTGGAGGGATTTGCCTCAGCTGGGGAAACATGTGTGTCAGAGTTCCTTGCAGTTGTGCCTAATGTTGTCGTATCCACAAGCCCTTCACTAGAACAAACACACCAGAGGAAGCAGTACCACAAAAACTTTGGCTGTGATGGAGGGTAGGAAGAACATCAGGAGAGAAGAGTGCGAAGAATTTTTTTTCTTATTGATTAAATCTTTTCATAATATAATAGGATGTTATATAAAGTGTGGTGAGATGGCCCAGTAGCTCCTACTGCTTTCACAGGACCCAAGTTAACTTCCCATCACTCATTTTGAGCAGCACATAACTAGCCATATCTCCAGCTTCATGAGATCCAAAACTCTACTGTGGCTGCTGTAGGCACCTGCATGTATGTGTACACACATAGATATACACACATACACATAAATAAAAACAGAGAAAATGAATTTCTAAAATGTAGCAATGACATATTTTTAATTTGGCTTACATATTAAGATGTTTAACTACAACTGAATGAAATAGATGACAGAAGAAATAGAAATCATCTTTTTCCAGGTGCTTGTGTCTCAATGGGATAGTATAATAACATTCTATACAGTTAGAGGAGCCTTTGGGAATGGAACCTATGGAGTTTCACATTGGAGTTTACACCACAATTGAATATATTTTCCTGCACTTATGAGCCACCATAAGTGGAAAATCCACAACAGAGTTAGAACTAGAAAAATAATTAAGTTTTACATACTCTTTCATAGCTAATGCACAGTGTCTGCATTCAGTCTGTTCTTGTCATTTATAATTTAGACATTATTGTTCTCTGTCTACATGTTATACTTACCCACATGCATATTCGTTCACACATATACATATATTATTGGCCAGGTTATGTATATGAAAGAGACCATGTGATTTTACTCTTCTAAGATTTTGTGATCTTACTTAATGTTATATATTCTAATTCCATCCACTTTTCTGAATATTTTGTGACTATATTTTTCTTTGGAGTTGTATAATATTACAACAAGCATAGACACTTTTATGTTATAGTGGAGAAATGTGTTTTTATTTTATTGGCATTTTCTTTATTTTTTCCCTTTACTATATTGATAATATTACTTTTTGGTATGAACTTTGTTGTCTTCAATTATATATAGACCGATAAACTAACAGATCTCCTGTATAGTGAAAATGATCACAGGTTCAACTCCCTGCTAAAGATCTTCATCTCAGTGCTTGGGATGTGAACATAGAAGTAGGTATCAGATAGTATAGTAACTATTCAGGCTGGCTTGGTGGTATGTGGAAATTATACAACATTTTGGGTTACATCTGTGCCAGTTTCCACTTCCAAAAAATATGGCTTATTCTTTTACATCCCTGCCAAAAATTGTTAATTTTTAGTTTAGTTAATATCCAGGCCAACAGCTGTGACGTGATATATCAGAGTTTCGATTTGCATCCCCTTGACCATTAGAGATGTTTATCACACTCACTGAGTGGCAGCTTTGGGCAGATATTGCTAAGCCCCATTTTGCTTTTTTTGTTTTCTCTAAACTGTGGTCAGTTGCTATGTTGGCTAAGGAGCCTAACACTCTCTTTATACTTTGGATATTAACTTTCTCTGACATATGGTTTGCAAGTACATTTTACTATCTGATTCTTCAAAAATATTTCAAATGTTGCAATTTATAGGTAAGAAATATAGGCCTTTATATTTTCTGCATTTAAAAACCATATGAAAAGCTAGCTTCCCCTAAAAATGGGATAGCTTTCAAGTTTTATAAGTGAAATTACTGTATTTTAAAAGCTGAAACAGAATCAAATTTGGGATAAACTATTATAATCACATATGAAAGAGTTATTTTTACATTATGCCATGATTCCTTTTCATTCATTATACTGTATGGCATCTAGATGATTGATAGTTAGACAGATAAATAGAAAGATAGATAGATAGGTGATAGACAGATACATAGAAACATAGATAGATTTAAAGTATTATTTTTATCTGCCTTTTTACATATGTTACACATATGTCCAAAAACCTGAAAATATTAGCTACTTAAGTCTGGTAAAGTATTCCTAAAATATCTCACAGTTTAGAGTCTTAGTATTATGAATTGCATTTTTATAGACATCATCAATATCTTTACCAAATCACACAATATGATTTTTTGAGCTTCTGAGAACACTGCCATAATATTTAAAAATAAACACTTTTAAAATAGTACAGAGATATTAAATTGCCTTTGAAATTCCGTGAATCACATCCATTTCTGACCTTGCTTAGGGGCATATTAGTAACACATGCATGGAGTGATCACAAATGCAATTTAGGGAGCTCTAGATCTAGGTGCCCAGGCTCCTCAGAGCATGTTTCATAGAATATTGATCAGGTATCAAGAATAAGTCAAGTCCAAAAGCTATTAGGCTGTGTCATTTGGGGTTACATATTAAATATTATCTACTATAAACTCTTTTAGTTTCCCATAATTTTAAATGCATTATTAATCATTTTCAAATGTAGCTTTTTTTCACCCTCCACCATTGTTGGTGTGTGTAGATTTCCACATTCAGAAATTTTGTCTGAGTGTTGATGGGTATCCCAGTAAAGCCAGGACTGGAGAAAGCTGAGAAATGTTTCAGGCTTCTGGCCAGGCTTGTAACATCTGCCTCTTGTGGGAACACAAAGTCTATGAATCTAAATTCTCTTACTAAGAGTATTTTGATCTTGTCTAAACAAGACTCCTACTGGACAGAAGAGATCACCAACCTACCCACAAAAACCTCAGTCCAAATCTTACCCTAACTACAAGACCTGCAGGGACAAACAGAGCAGAGAAAGCACAGATTGAGGGACTGTCCAGTCAATGCCAAGCCCAACCTTAAGACCCACCCCATGGAAGAAAGCCAACCCCTACCACTATTAATGATATTCTGATATAACTGTAGACAAGGAGCCTACCAGAGTTGTTCTCTTAGAGGTGTGGACCAGCAATTACTCAAAACAGAAACAGCCAAACACTGGACTAATACAAGGAGTATACTGGAAAGGAGGGAAGAAGGACAAATGGATCTAGAGATGACAAAAGCTCCACAAGAAGACCATCAGAGCTAATCCACCAGGCCAGAGTGGCCTGCCTATGGTGTCTGAAGCACCAACTAAGGACCTAGGTCTGGACTTATGCCCTCTACTTATAGGTAGTCATGGGCATCTTAGGCTTCATGTGGGCTCAGTAGTAAGGGGAGCAGGGCATATCTCTGACACGGATTATGTTGCCTGCCTTTTGATCACTTCCCCCTGATGGGATTGTTCTACCAGGTCACAGGAGAAGAGGATGAACTCAGTCCTCATGTGACTACATGTGACTGGGCAGAGGGGGGTTCCCTTATTCTTGGGAATAGGAGAGGGGGATGTGGGAAGGTGGGACTAGGAGAAGAGGAAGGGGCCTATGGTGAGATGTAACTTGAATTAATAAAAAAAATTATAAAGAAGAAACTGAGAATATGCATTTGTGTGTGAGCACCAGAAATTCTAAGTCACGTGACTTTATTTGACAGCAGTCCTCCTGCTTTCAGGGAAGGAATTGCAATTATTGATAGTGGATCCTTGGAACAATTCCATACCTAGAGAACTCTCTTTTCAAACCGAAGTTGAAGAAAGGCATGCAGTAAGTCAGTCAGGAGTGCTTACTGAGGTGTGATCATTGATACCTTGTCAACTTGACTGGATTTAGCATCACATAGGAAATTAGGGAGGCATATCCCTGGTTAATCCTTTCCAAAAAGGATTAACTGATGTAAATTGAATTAGTTAATAAAAAAAATGAAAAAGTGTTTTACTAATTTCTTTTATTGCCTTGAGGATACAATTGGATAAACATTTAGCACAATCTGTGGCTAACAGACTTCTCTAAATGACCAGTATTTATATATACATATTCTTCCTGCCAGTGGTTCTGCGGAACCTCCAAGTCAGACCAAAGTAATATCAATAGTGAAATTGTCGACCTACTGTGACTGTTACACTTAGGCTGCCTGTAACCCATACAGGAGGGAAAAATCCTACTGCTCGTACATATTCAGAACAAATGTCTTCAAATACTATCTGGTAAAATATTTTTCTGCAGAACTAAGGTAAGGTGAGGAGACAGAAACTCCAATTAAAAAAAACAATGCCAATAAAATATTTTTGTTTCATTGAAAACAAATTATTTTATTCTATATATTGATACTCAATAAAGTTACTAAAGTTTACGAATCTCAAACACATTGAAACGAACAAATGAAGCATCTTGGTAACTAGACATATTTATAAAACATTCATCTGTGCTTATAAAATTTAGATGATGAGCCTTCCCACCCTCTCACCCTCTGTCCTTCATCCTCTCCTCCTTCCCTTTCTTTCTCTCCCTGCTTTTCCTAGACATTACCTTGATGGAAGAGCTCCCCACCAGTATGATGCCATTTTTCCTTAAGCATCCTATTAGAGATAGCATATTACTGGGGTAATCATGTGGATTAAAGCTTTAAGCAACAGATTAGGAAAAGACAACATCAGGTAAATACCACCACTATTCTTTAGCTTTTGCACTTTATAAGGTTTTATTTGGGGGAGGGCGCACTTGAATTCTGTCAGAAGGACAATCTCCTAAGAGCACTGGTCAGAGGGTCATGTCTATTTATGGAAGCTGAAAGGTTGTCTCAGCAAGGAGATCTATAGAGGAAAATGTCTTTCCTTCAATGTTCACACTTATTTTCAATGATGCCTCTACATCCTTGAACATTAAATAAGATAAAAGAGTTTTCTTGATAGGGGAGGTCCTCCTCCCCTTCCATCTGATCTTAGTCTATCAGGTCTTATCAGGAGTGGCTGCATTGTCTTCCTCTGTAACCTGGTAAGGCTCCCTGAGGGGTTGGTGATAAAAGAGCAGGCCAATTAGCTCATGTCAGAGACAATCTCTGTTCCTGTTACTATGGACCCCACTTGGATACCGAACTGCGTGGGCTACATTTGTGCAGGGCTTCTAGGTTTTCTCCATGAATGGTCCTTAATGGACAGGGGGAGGGGCATGGATGGAGAAGAGGAAGGGGAGGAGGGAGCTACAGGTGGGATATAAAGTGAATAAACTGTAATTAATAAAAATTAAAAAGTGAAAAAAATCACATTTAAAGCTGTAAATACAAACCATGAGAAACAAAAGATTTTTGTGGTCTTCTGGGAAAAAAAGTTTTCTTTCCCTCCTTTCTACCACCACAGGAGACAAATATCAATAATTTAAAATCTGTCACTTGATTCTGGAACAGAAATAACAAAAGGAGAATATGGAATATCATTTACAATATGATGTTTGACGCACAGTATTACAATGTAATATTTTATTGTAAAACAGCTTACCTTCAGCTCACTTAGCTAAAGTGAAATGTAGACTCTCTAAAAGATTTCAAATCTAAATAAATACAAGTATGTAAGACACAGCCACCCACCCCTGCTCCTCTACTCCACCCCCCTCAGCTGACAATAACAAGGTGAAAACCAGAACAAGTTTAATACATTTAAAACATCAATGTTTGAACTTAAGTCAATGAAGTCCACATGTTCAGCTAAAATAAATTGAGATATAATTCTTTTGGTGTCATGGAAAAAGTTGTTTTATTAAAATGAAGAAAGATCATTGAAAAGAGCTAATTAATTCTAAGAAGAAAGCTTGGCCAATGTGATATAATTAGCAACCTGAAAGCTACCACAATTTTGATGTGATGTAAGTGCCCTTTTTCCTGTTTCCTTTTTCTCCTGAACTTTGAAATTCAGATAATGTGAAATGTTAATTTCAAGTGACTGTTAACTAAAAGATTACCAAATAAATGCATATATTTACTTGTCTTAAGTTCAAGATGACCCATTAGAAATGTTTCTCTTCTGAGCTTCTCTGGACTTAGATGGGTAAATAGACTTCTAGGTGACCATATGTGATGAGAAAATCTTGTTGACAGTAATTACCTTTATGTCCAAAGATAAAACCTCCCCTCACCTTAATTGGTGGTGATTCAGACTGCCATTTTGTAGAATAATTGAAATGTTGTACAGTAAATTGTCTTGTATGAAATTATATACAAAATAATTTTGCTAGGCCAATTTGGAAGGTTTGATTGTGAACCGTTAACAACTAAGCTATCTCTACAGTCCTTACTAGACAAATTTAATCGGTATGGATAGTAAATTATTTCTAAATCATTTATTGACAGTAAGATAGCGTTAGATGTACATTGGATGAAGATTGATATAAATTAATGTGCAGAACTCTTTATAACTAAAACATTATTATTAAGAACTCAAAAATATAATTTGCAATGTGCCAATATAAACCAGACTCAAAGTGTTTTCATCTCAGTAAATTTCTATAAAATGAGAGCAGGCAATTTGAAACTGTGGAACTTCATATTGAATTTTAAACTTTCATTATCAAATATATTTTGTGCACCTGTTCACTAAAACAAATGAAAAAATCCATGAGGATTTGGAGCTAGGAAAACAATTAATTTTATATACTCTTCCATGTCTCATATACAATACTTACATTCAGTCCTTTCTTATCAACTAATATTACTCTTTCTTATTCTCCTTTCTATATATTATATCAAATTTCAGTTAAATCTATATATGTAAAACATGCACATATGTATGAGTATGTATATTAGGCTAGAATCTACATATGCCTTCTTTTTTCTTGAATGGATCCAGGGCGTCTGTGGCCTTCTCCAGGGTCTGACTCATGGACCACAGACCCCCAACATTTTCCATATCTGCCAGCAAGTGCGGAACCCCAGATCCAGGGACCCTCTTCTCCAGCAGCCAGACATTGAATCCCTCCTGTCCCCTCGGGGGGCAGTGTCAGGATTACCAGGACAGCATTCCCAGCATACAAGCCATGGTTCTGCTGGACACCCCATGGAGACCAGGCAAACAATAGAAGCACACAGATTGGATCATTGACTCAAGATGGTGAAGCCCAGATGAATCTAAGTAGCAGAAGCACAGGGTCTGGTAGGTCTGTAAGCTGTAACCCAGCTTTCTTCTGGGACACCCCAATATTGCCATCCATAGCACCCCCATCAAGGCACCTGTTTACCTTGTTTTGTCTCCACGTGCAAGTGTGTGCATGCTCCCTGGCCTTCAATTCACCCTCCTGGCCCGCACTTCCTTAGCTGAATCTGAATAGCCAGCACCCATCCTTAAGCCCCTGAACAACTTTCATCTTTCTGAAGACTACTCCAGAGACAGGAGGACACAGTCTTTAGTACAACCTCCAGGAACAAACATTCAAGGCTGTGGACAACCAGATGGCTAGAGGGCAATGTAGGAATACAATCAGTAAAAACCAGGACATCTGAATGAAGACTGAGCACCTTACCCAGGGTGCTCCTTGATTAGCTTCCTTAGGTGTACAGATTTTAGTATGATTATCGTATATTGTATGTCTAATATCCGCTTATGAGTATATAGCATGTGTGTCTTTCTGCTTCTGGGCTACCTCACTCAGGATGATCCTTTCTAGATCCCACCATTTGCCTTAAATTTCATGATTTTCTTGTTTTAAATTGCTGAGTAGTATTCCATTGTGTAAATGCACCACAAATCTGTATTCATTCCTTAAATGAGGGACATCTGGGTTGTTTCCAGCTTCTGGCTATTACAAATAGAACTGCTAAGAACATGGTTGAGCAAATGCCCTTGTTGTGTACGTTAGCACCATTTGATTATATGACTGAGGGTGGTATAGCTTTCAGAAAGGCAAACAGGATAGACATCAGAACAGGGGGAAATAGGGAACAGGACAGGAGCCTATCACAGAGGGCCTCTGAAAGACTCTACTCAACAGGGTATCAAAACATTTGCTGAGACTCATAGCCAAACTTTGGCCAGAGCACAGGGAATCTTATGAAAGAAGGGGGAGATAGAACAACTTGGTGGGAACAGGGGCTCCACAAAGAGAGCAACAGAACCAAAATATCTGGGCACAGGTGTCTTTTCTGAGTCTGATACTCCAAACAAGGACCATGCAGATGTAGCCCATGGCAACTCAGTGTCCAAGAGGGTTCCCCAATAATAGGAGCAGGGATCATCTCTGACATGAACACATGAGCTGGCTCTTTGATCACCTCCACCTGAGGGGGGAGCAGCCTTATTAGGCCATAGAGGAAGACAATAAAGCCAGTCCTGATGAAACCTGATAGACTAGGGTCAGATGGAAGGGAAGGTGGACTACCCCTATCATTGGACTGGCAGAGAGGCATAGAAGAAGGAGAGTGGGTGGGATTGGGAGGGGATGGGGGAGGTATAGCCAGGATACAAAGTAAATAAATTGCTATTAATAAAAATAAAATTTTAAATGGGGGGAAAGAGACAGCATGTATTCACCAGAATTCCCCCAAATAAATGGATATTCTAATGCATCTGAAACACAGGAAAAGGATCTTAAATCTATGATTATGCAGATATTAGAGACACATAAAAAGGAAATGAACAAATCACTCAAAGAAATACAGGCAAATATAACCAAATAAATAGAGGCCATCATGGTCAGACTGGAATCCACAAACAGGTAAACAGAATAAATAAAATCATTGAAGACATGAAAACAGAATTAGAATCAATAAATAAAAGACAAACCAAGAAAATTGTGGTGATAGAAAACTTAGAAGATCAGGAACAAGAGAGGTAAGTATTAGCAACAGAATACAAAAGATAGAGGAGTGAATCTCAGCTTTTGAAGGTGCAATTGATATATTGAAGGTGCAACTTGATACATCTATCAATGAAAGCATAAAGATGAAAAAGTTCCTGACAAAAAATATCCAGCCTAAAGGAAAGGCCCTTAAACATACACGAGGCTTACAGAACATCAAATAGAGTAGACCAGAAAATAAATTCCTCTTGCCACATAATAATCAAAACATAAATATACAGAACAAAGAAAAAATATTAAAAGTGGCAAGGGAGAAAGGCCAAGTAACATATAGGAAGCTCAGTCTTCATTTGGGTTCTCTAGTAAGGAGAGCAGGGGTAGTCTCTGACATGAACTCTGTTGCCTGCTCTTTGATTGCTTTTCCCTGGCAGAGAAACCTAGCCAGCACACAGAGGAAGAGGATCCAGGCAGTCCTGATGAGACCTGATAGGCTAGGGTCAGATAGTAGGGGAGGAGGACTTTCCCTATCAGTGTACTAAGAAAGAGGGATGGGAGGGAAGAGGTAGGAAGGGTGGGACTGTGCGGAAATGAGGGAGAGTGCTACAACCAGGATACAAAGGAAATCCATTATAAATAATAATAATAGTAATAAATTAAAAAACAAAAAGAAGAATCTGTGTTGATATATAAATTATTGTAATGAAATATAGGATAAAAATGAAGGTTAAATGGAAGATCTGTAATCATCTGCTTCATAATCTTTGGTATACAAAGAAATGGTATCTAACAATGACCAGCGAAATACCTTATAAATATTAGCAAAAATTTAATGATTATCATGTTGTCTCTCAAGTTCAAACAATTATGAGGTATATTCGATGATCACACTAATGTTGAATATAATAAAAATGAGGTATAATTGATTCTATAAACTTTCAACAATCAAATACCAATAAAATTATAATCCAATCATTTTTAATTTAGTCATTCCTGAGTTTACTAAATTGCCTTTGTCAACATAACCCAAAATTTAGTGACTCATATGGAAAAATTTATAATCCCAAATCAATAAAAACATTTTTATTCTGAAGCATATAAAACATTTGGTTGTAAACCAATGACTCTGGCAACTTTAAAATTCTGTATTTTATTGGTTTTTTTCATGTCAAGGACTTATAATATATTCTAAATTTTAGACATTTGTCATTCCTAGAAGGTTTATTTCATTTAGTATTTTTAATTTAAGAGAAATATGCCCTCTTTCAAGGTGCTAGCTTTTCTGGGAGTAGACAGAAAGCTACGCGAAATTAAATTTAATATGTATAAGGTAATAGCCAAATTTCTTTTCCTAAATATATACTTAAAAAGGAAATATATCACCCACCAGTCTACAATCCAGGACAGGACTTATTAATCAATACATACTACCTGGTAGAGAAAGGCACCTAGTGTATGACATTATTTTATTTCAATTATGATTGTTTTTTCTCTTAATATGCTGTGTCTTTTATGGCAATGGATTTGGATCTCTTTTTTGTGCCAGATATTTTACATATAATATTTTTCCTCCTCTAAAAGGTTTTTTTATTTGAGTCAATAATATAATTTAAACACTATTTTGTTATTTGTGTTGTCTTATTGGGTAATGAAATGATTTGGCTCTAAAATACATATTATTGCCACAGTACAAACACACACACACACACAATGGGTACAACTTAAATTCCTGATAACATTATGATATTAAATGATGCTTGAAACATGGCAAAGCTAATTATTTTCACAACCTTAAAACTTCATGATTAAGAATTGCTGAATGGAATATTTATCCATTCTCCATAAAGTGCTTCCAAGGTGAGTTGTCTGGCATGTGACCTCTAACTCATGGGTTTCTGTTCACATCAATATTCTGAAAGGCCAGATGCTGCGCAATTCTAGGTCAGGAATCATTTCATCATTCCTCTTTAGCAGCAGGTGTCTTGGTGGTGCTCTTGACTTTAGTTAAAGAAATTGCAATCAGTCATAAAAAGAAAACCCAAACCAAAAAAATCACATTGAATTCATTAGCCTCAAACTGTACCAAATTGTCCAGCTGCATCGTATTTACTATGAGAAATTAAACGCAACCTCTTATTTTAAGAAGAAAAAAAAAACTTTCCTTGTGTTATGTCTGTCCTTAAGGTTTAGTAGCTATTTGTGTGGTTGTGATGGCAATTGGGCAGAATATCTGCTAAGCATCAACGTGTCAAAGTATGAGACAAGTGAAATGTCAATTTGTATAACCCACACTGTGGATTGAGGGGGTGGAGATGTGTAATTACTATGATCATTTTGGAACAGTTGCCTCCATAAAATTGGGTCTCAAAAACATGTTCTTATCTTTAGAACATGTTATCTTACCGAAATAGACTTTACCTCTAATAGATCACTCATAAGGTAAATTGTGTTTATGTGCTAGGGAGCCAATTGCCAAATATGACTTCAGTGATGCTGTGACTTCTAGTAATTTCATGCAGTTTCCTACCATCATCATTGTCATTCTCGGCACATTGTTTTAGATGGAGATTAATAGATAAGTCTCATCCCAAGGAGTTTATATTGTCTTTTACTCTTTACTTTGCTTGTCTAGAGCAGTGCTGGTTGCTTCAGAGATGATGTTGCTCAAGGATCATGTTTGTATGATTTTTCAGTGGTGTGAATACAGGACTTTGTGAATGTTAATCAAACCCTTCAGCATCCAACTACATCTCCAATATAGTCAATTAGCAACACACCACACACATACAATCAAACAATTAAGATTTTAGATAAACTTAAATAAAACAGTAGTATGTAGTACTTAAAATAAAAGACATGAGTTAGTTTAATCAATGACAGTATTGTGAGATTCTTCTTGTCTAGTGCGGTGGTGCATAGCTGCAGTCCCAACATTTGGACTACAGAGAAAGGGGGATCTGAATGTTAAGGCCATCCTTACCTCCCTAAGGAAGTAGAGGCCAGATTGGAATGTTTGAGATCCTGTTTCTGGAAAAAAACTGAGACACAAACACCATCAAAGAGAGAACAAAGAGATAGAAATAGATAGATAGATAGATAGATAGATAGATAGATAGATAGATAGATGATAGATAGATAGATAGATGATAGATAGATAGATAGATAGATAGATAGATAGATAGATAGATAGATAGATAGATAGAGACAGAGGCAGAAAGAGAGAGCATGTAGGATCTTAAGGAAATATTTATCAAAATTGACCCCAGAGAACACATTGTACTATAAACATTTCAATGACAAAAGGCTGGTATGTTGTCACTCTGGAGTTTTCCTATGAGGAGCCATTTTTAATGCAGACCTTACTTCATTGACATAAAGAAATTGAGATGTTTTCTTTGTAGAATTTTTCTTTGATGAGTATGATGTGTCCTTTCTCATCACTTTTGATCAATTTTGGTTCAAAATCTGTGTTATTAGATGTTAGAATGGCTACTCCAGCTAGCTTCCTGGGTTCATTTGCATGGAAAACCTTTTTCCAGCCCTTTATTCTCAGATAGTATCTATCTTTGTTGATGAGGTGTATTTCTTGCCTGCAGTAGAATGTTGGGTCTTGTTTACACATCCATTCTGTTAGTCTGTGTCTTCTTATTGGATAATTGAGTCTGTTGATGTTGAGAGATATTAATGAACGGTGACTGTTAGTTCCTGTTATTTTGATGTTGGTTTTAGTAGTGTGTTTTGTGCTGGTCTACATTTGGCTTTATTTCCTGTGTGTAATTTTGTGTATGTGTGTGGGGGAGGAATGGTGCACTTCCTTGTCTGGAAGTTTTCCTTCTATTCTCTTCTGTAGGGCAGGGTTTGTGCATCGATATTGTTTAAATTTGTTTCTGTTGTGAAATATCTCATGATTGAAATTTTGCTGGGTATAGGAGTCTGGAATGACATCTGTGGTCTCTTAGTGTTTACAAGACTCTTGCCCAGGCCCTTCTGTCTTTTATGGTCTATGCTAAGAAGTCAGGTATGATTCTCACAGGTTTGCCATTATATATTATTTGGTTTTTTTCCTTTCAGCTTTTAATAGGTTTTGTTTGTTCTGTGCATTTAATGTTTTAATTATTATGTGGCAGGAGGATTTTCTTTTCTGGTCTAATCTACTTAGTGTCCTATAGACCTCCTATATGATTATAGGCATCTCTCTCTCTCTTAAGATTGGGGACTTTTTCTTCTATGATTTTGTTGAAAATATTTCCTGGTCCTTGAAGCCATGAATCTTCTTTTCCTTCTATTCCTAGTATTCTTAGCTGTCTTCTTTTCATGCTGTCCTTGTTTCTTGGTTGCTTTGTGTCAGGAATTTTTTAAATATTTTTTGAAATCTGCTCCCAAAATACAAGGCCACCCACTTTTGTAATAGAAACATTAATAAAGCTTAAACCATACATCAATGCCCACACGTTAATAATGGGGAACATCAACAATCCACTCTCACCAAAGGATAGGAAATGTTAACAGAAACTAAAGAGAGAGGTAACGACACTAAGAGATGTCCTGAATCAAATGAACCTAAGAGACATCCACAGAACATTTTACCCAAACACAAAAGCATATAGTTTTTTCTCAGCACTTCATGGAACTTCTAAAAAGTAGAAGATATAATTGGTTACAAAGTAGCTCCAACAGATACAAGAAGATTGAAATAATACCTTGTATTTTATCTGAGCACCATGGGCTAAAGCTGGACCTCAACAACAGAAATAGCAAAAAGCCTATACACACACGGAAACTGAACAACTCTTTACTCAAGGACAATTAGGTAAGAGAAGAAATAAAGAAAGAAATTAAAGACTTCCTAGAATTCAATGAAAATGAAGGCACAATGCAACCAAACTTATGGGACACAAGGAAAGCAGTTCTAAGAGGAATGTTCATAGCACTAAGTGCCTTCATAAGAAACTGGAGTCATCTCATTCAAGCATCTAAACAGCATACCTGAAAGTCCTAGAAAAAGTAGAAGCAGACACACACCAAGAAAAGTAGATGGCTGGAAATAATCAAACTCAGGACTGAGATTAATAAGTTAGAAACAAACAAACAAAATAACTAACAAAAGACAATTCATAGAATCAAAAAACCAAAAGCTGGTTCTTGAGAAAAATCAACATGATATATAAACTCTTTTCTAAACTAACTAAAAGACAGAGAGATAACATTCAGTTGACAAAATCAGAAGTGGAAAGGGGAGCATAAGAACAGAAACTGAGGAAATTTTATTCTTTAAAAATTTAATTTTAATTCCTTAATCATTAGATCTTAGTTCAAAACCGTATAAACCACAATATTTGAAAACCTAACTTAAATGGACAATTTTCTTGATGGATTCCAGTTACCATGTAAATAAATTAAATACCACTTCTGGACACATACCTGAAAGAAGATGCTTCACTTACAAAAGGGACCTTTGCTCAACTATGTTCATAACATCTTTATTCATAATAACCACAATTTGGAAACAAGCCACATGTTCCTCAACCAAAGAATGGATACTGAAATTGTGGTACATTTACACCATGAAATACTACTTAGCAATTAAAAGAATGATATAATGAAATTTGAAGGCAAATGGATGGAACTAGAAAAGATCATTCTAAGTAAGACAATCTAGTATTAGAAAGATGTGCATGATATTAGTCACCTATAAATGAACATAAGCATACAGTACAGAATAACCATACTAACATCCATAGATTTTAAGAAGCTAAATAATGAAGACCTTAGGAAGGATGCTTAATTCTCAACCAGAAGGCCAAACAGGATAAACATTGGAAGTGGTGGAAGACACAGAACAGGATGAGAACCTTCATAGACGTTCTCTGAAAGACTCTACTCAACAGGGGATTTAAGCAGATGCTGAGACAGTCAAAGTTTGGGTAGAGCACAGGGAGTATTATGGAAGAAGGGGGGAATAGAAGGACCCAAAGATGACAGGAGCTCCACAAAGAGACAAACAAAAAAATCTGAGCCCAGTAAGACCTGAGAAGACTGATTCACCAACCATGCATTCAAAAGACCCAGACTTCCTGCTCAGATGTAGCCCATAAGCAACTTAGTCTCCATGTGGGTCCGCAAGTAAGAGGAGTAGGGGTTGTCTCTGACATTAACTCTGTTGTCTGCTCTTTGATCACTTCCCCCTGGTGGAGGCAACCTTGCCAGGGAACAGAGGAAGATGAACCAGGCAGTCCTGATAAGACTTGATAGTGTAGATTCATATGGTAAGGGAGGAAGTCTTCCCCTTCCAATGGGCTAAGGTAGGGGCATAATGGGGGAAGAGGAAGGGAGTGTTGGACTGGGAAGAGATGTGGGAGGAGGCAACAATTGTAATATAAAGTGGGTAAGTTGTAAAAAATTTAAAAAATAGAAGACAGACAGAGAGAGAGAGAGAGAGAGAGAGAGAGAGAGAGAGAGAGAGAGAGAGAGAGAGAGAGAGAGAGAGAGAGAGAACCTTGAGCCAGGCTTAGTGATGCAAACCTGTAATCTCAGCACTTGGGGAAGCAGAGAAAGGCAAATCTCTGTGAGTTTGAGACCATGCTGGTCTACAAAGATACTCCATGACAACCAAAGCTACACAGTGAAACCTTGTTTAAAAAAAAAAAGATTGAGTAAAAAAAGAGAAACATTGAGACTAATTACATTCATATAAAGAAGTATTGAGTAACAGGCTCCAAGGAACTGAAGACTCAGAAGTGCAGGTTTGTAATTGTCTCACTCCACTGAATTACTGCTTATTGGTGTTTCCTTTTTACAACTGATCCCTTTGGTGAGTGTTGTTTAGTTACAACAGGCACATGAACATCCTGAGGCACAAGACAGCACGTAGAACATCTACATGTGTTTCCTTAACTTTACAACCCTTTCCTCTATAAATTGTGAGTCCATGATTTGCTGTTTTTTTTTCTTCTTCTTCACACCTTCATCAGCATCTGCTACCACTTGAGCTTTGGATCTTAGTCATTTTGTTGGGTTTAAGATGGAATCTTAGAATCGTCTTGATTCACATTTCTCTGATGAGTAAGGATAGTGTTCATTTCTTTAAGTGCTTCTAAGCTGATTTGCTGTTTATGTTGCTATTATAAATGAAGCTGCTACGAAGATTGTTGAAGAAATGTCCTTGTTTTGTACTTGAGCATCTTTTGGATATATGCCTAGGAGTCGTATAGCTGGATCTTGAGGAAGCGCTATTCCTAATAGTCTGAGAAAGTACCAGATTATTTCCACAGTGGTTGTAAAAGTTGACATACCCACCAGCAATGGAGAAGGTTTCCCTTTTCTCCATGTCCTCTTCAGCATGTATTGTAATTTGAGTTTTTGATCTTAGCCATTCTGATGGGTATGAGGTGAAATCTCAGGGTCATTTGGATTTGCATTTCAATGACGACCAAGGACATTGGACATTTCTTTAAGTGTTTCTCTGTCATTCTATGTCTCTCTACAGAGAATTCTCTGTTTAGCTCGTTCACCATTTTTTTTTATTTGAATTACTTGATTTGTTGTTTTTTAACTTCTTTAGTTCTTTATATATTCTGGATATTAGCCCTCTTTCAGATATTGAGTTGGTGAAGATCCTTTCCTAGTCTGTAGGCTTTTGTTTTGTTCTTAGGACAGTGTCCTTTGCTTTACAGAAGCTTTTTAGTTTTATGAGGTCCCATTTATTGATTGTTGCTCCTAGTGTCTGTGCTGTTGATGTTCTGTTAAGGAAGTTGTTTCCTGTGGCAATGAGTTCTAGGCTCTTCAATACTTTTTCTTCTAACCTATTTATGTGTCTGGTTTTATGTTGAGGTCTTTGATCCTCATGGACTTAAGCTTTGTGCACGGTGATAAATATGGATCTGTTTGCATTTTTCTACATGTACACAACCAGTTAGACCAGCTCCATTTGTTGAAGATGCTGTCTTTTTTCGATTTTATGGTTTTGGCTTGTTTGTCAGAAATCAAATATCCATAGGTATGTATATTTATTTCTGGGTCTTTTATTTGATTCCATTGATCCACCATTCTGTTTCTATGCCAGTACCATGCAGTTTGTATTACTATTGCTTTGTAGTACAGCTTGAGATCAGGGATGGAGATACCTGTACAGAATCATTTTGGCCCTAATTGAATACTTGTGAAATATATGAAGTTTAGAAATTTTAATAGCATCAATATAATTACAAAACTACCATTAAAAAAGTGATTAACAAACCAGTATATATATATATATATATATATATATATATATATATATATATATATGTGTGTGTGTGTGTGTGTGTGTGTGTGTGTGTATTTTTAAGTATTGTGTTTGCATGGCTAATTCCTTTACAGATTTAAACTACATTTGGAACTAACCTCCTCAATCCTATAAAATATTCTTCTCAAACATGTCACCCTTTCTGGTATTCCTGGAGTTTATGAAGTTATTTTTAATAAACAATATTGTATTTTAACAATATATCATATGATTAACTACAATCCCTATTACAACATTTTTGAGAACCAAAATCTTTGTAGCATTTATTTTCTGAGATTCAATAACTTTTGTGACCAGCATGGGGGACAGTAAACACTCATTATTTGTGGAATTACTGGATCATTTGTGTGCCATTTACTTTTCTTTAATTTTTAATTTTTTATTAATTATACATTATTCACTTTGTATCCCCCTGTATTGCCCTCCCTCCTCCCCTCCCAAACCCTTCCTTCATCCCCTTCTCCACACATGCCCCTCGAAAAGTCCACTGATAGAGGAGGTCTTCTTCTCCTTCCTTCTGATCCTAGTCTATTAGGTCTCATCAGGAGTGGCTGCATTGTCTTCCTCTATTGCTTGGTATGGCTGCTCCCCACCTCAGGGAGAGATGATCAAAGAGCAGGCCAATCAGTTCATGTCAGAGACAGTCCCTGTTCCATTCTGGGTTCCACTTAGAGGCTTAACTGCCATGGGCTACATCTGTGCAGGGATTCTATGTTATCTCCATGCATGCTACTTGGTTGGAGTATCAGTTTCAGGAAGGACTGTTTTGGTTCTGTTGCTCTCCTTGTGGAGCTTCTGTCCTCTCCAGATCTTACTATTTCCCACTTCTTTAATAAGATTCCCTGAACTCTGCCCAAAGTTTGGACATAAGTCTTAGCATCTTCTTTGATAGTCTGCATGGCAGAGCCTTTCGGAGGCTCTCGGTGGCAGGCTCCTAACTTGTTCCCTGTTTTCTCCTTCTGATATCCATCATCTTTGCCTTTCTGCATAGGGATTGAGGGATTGAGCATTTTAGCCAGAGTCCTCCTTCTTGATAAGTTTCATTAGGTATACAGATCTTACTAGGTTTAGTCTACATTATATGTCTATATGAGCAAATATATACCATGTATGTCTTTCTGCTTCTGGGATAGTTCACTCAGGATGATCTTTTCCAGTTCCCACCATTTGCCTGCGAATTTCATGATCACCTTGTTTTTTATTGCTGAGTGGTATTCCATTGTGTAGATGTACCATAATTTCTGTATCCATTCCTCAACTGAGGGACATCTGGGTTGTTTCCATCTTTTGGCTATTACAAATAAAGCTGCTAATGTCCTTATTGTGTACTTGTGAGTCTTTTGGATATATGCCTAAGAGTGGTATCGCTGGATCTTGAGGAAGCACTATTCCTAGTTGTCTGAGAAAGCGCCAGATTGATTTCCAGAGTGGTTGTACAAGTTTATATTCCCATCAGCAGTGGAGGCGAATTCCCCTTTCTCAACAACCTCTCCAGCATGTGTTGTCACTTGAGTTTTTGATCTTGGCCATTCTGATTGGTGTAAGGTGAAATCTCAGGTAGTTTTGATTTGCATTTCCCTGATGGATAATGATGTTGAACATTTTTTTAAGTGTTTTTCTGCCATTCTATATTCCTCTACAGAAAATTCTGTTTAGCTCTGTTCCCCATTTTTTAATTGGATTACTTGATTTGTTGCTTTTTATATGTACTGGATATTAGCCCTCTGTCAGATATAGTGTTGGTGAAGATCCTTTTCCAGTCATTTTGTTCTGACAACAGTATCCTTTGCTTTACAGAAGCTTTTCAGTACCTTGGTGTGACCCTAACCAAGCAAGTCAAAGACTTCTGTGAAAAAAATTTCAAGGCTCTGAAGAAAGAATTAGAAGAAGATATCAGAAAATGTAAAGATCTCCCATGCTTATGGCTTGGCAGGATGAACATAGTAAAAATGGCCATCTTACTAAAAGCAATCTACAAATTCAATGCAATTCCCACCAAATTACCAACATAATTCTTTACAGACCTTGAAATAAAAATTCTGAACTTCATATGGAGTAATATGAAACCCAGAAATTACTGAAACACCCTTCTACAATTAAAGGTCTTCTGGGGGTATCTCCATCCCTGATTTCAAGCTGTACTGTAGAGCAACAGTAATAAAAACTGCATGGTACTGTCAAAGAAACAGAATGGTGGATCAATGGAACCAAATAGAAGACCCTGAAATAAACCCACACATACATCTATGGATGATTTTTGACAAGGAAGCTAAAACCATTCAATGGAAAAAAAGATAGCATCCTCAACAAATGGTGCTGGTCTAACTGGATGTCTACATGTAAAAAATGCAAATAGATCCATACTTATCACCATGCACAAAACTAAAGTCCAAGTGGATCATAGACCTCAACATAAAACTAGACACACTAAATAGGTTAGAAGAAAAAGTAGGGAAGAGCCTTGAACTTATTGGCACAGGAGACAACTTCCTGAGCAGAACACCAACCGCACAGGCTCTAAGAGCAACAATCAATAAATGGAACCTAATTTACTTATTTAATTGTTGGTCTCATGCACTGATGCTGCTGGTCTCCAGAGCCCAGCTGCCTCCCTCTCCACTGCCATACTTCCAGGAACTGTGCATGCCCTTGGGTCCTCAGTAGCTTCTCTGGCCAGCTGATAAAGCCAGAATAGACAGTGTTCCTTTGTTTATTTCTGTTTTATTGTCATGCCTCAGGACAGTTCAGGAAATGTAATAAGTGCTTGTCAAGTGAATGAATGAAAGAATGATTGAAAAAAACTATTATTAGAATATTTAAAATTTAACTCCTGCTTGAAACACTTTAAATGTGGGACCAAAGCCACCACCAGAAAAAGACCTATCAGAATTGTTACTGACAGAATTTCAGTCAAATTAAAGTTTACCAGTTTAACATGCAATTTATGATTCTGTTCACAGGAGTAAAACCTGCCATTTCGTATACAATATAATGTCCTCTCTCCTCATATATTTAAGAAATCCTTATTCTATTTTTATTGGTATTTCTTTTTATTCAAAATAGCCCTCTTTTCATATAATGTATCCTGATTATAGTATTCCCTCCTGCCAAACCTGCCAAAACTTCTCAGGTCTTCCACACATCCTTTCTGCTCTGGATCCATTCCCTTTCTGTCTCTCATGAGAAAAGAACAGGCTTCTAAGAGATAACAGCGAAACATAACAAAATAAAATACAATAAGATGAAGCAAAAACTTTCATAAGAAGGGTGGAAATAGCAACCACGTGGGGTCTTAGTAAGGGGAACAGGGACTATCTCTGTTATGAATTCAGTGGCGGGCTCTTTGACCACCACAGCCCCGAGTGGAAGCAGCCTTACCAGGCCTCAGAGATGGACAATGCATCCATTCCTGATGAGACCTGATAAGCTAGGGTCATATGGAATGGAAGGGGGACCTCCTCTATCAGTGGACTTGGAGAGAGGAATGGGAGGAGATGAAGGAGGGAAGGTGTGGTTGGGAGGGAATGAAGGAGGGTGCTACAGCTGGGATACAAAGTGAATAAACTGTAATTAATATAATTAAAAATACTAAGCTAACACCTATAGTATATATGGAGAGGACCTGGTGCAGACCCTTGTAGGCCCTGTGCTTGCTACTTGAGTCACTGTGACCTAATGTGCACCTTGCTTAGTTGATTTAGAAGGCATGATCTCCTGGTATCCTCTATCTTCCATGACTATTAGAATCTCTCTGCCTCCACTTCTGAGAGATTCTCCGAGCTCTGAGGAGAGGAGTCAGATAAAGATATCCTATTTTGACTCTCTCTTCACATAATGCCTGGGTGTGGGTCTCTGCATCTCTTTCCATCTGTTGCCAGGGGAGACATCTGATTATGACTAGACAACACACTGATCTATTTGTATAGGAAAGTAACATTAGTCCTCATTCTTTGAGTGCAGGCACAACTGACTGTAGAATCCATAGGGGATGTCTTAAAGGGGAGAAAAAAATATGTGTTTTATATAACTTATATTTACTGGGCAGAAGTGCAGTTCTCAAGAGAAACATTCCCTAAAGTTAGGATGCCAGAAACTCAGTGAGGTTTGCACAAAGCAATACCATTTCCTAGATATGTTCTGAACAACACCAAGAAAGTTGTATGTAGGAAGGAGAGCTGCCACAGCTTCCACTTCCATAAGATTCCGTCATAAAGTTAGAGTTAAGAATCAACACGATTATGTGAAGCTTCCTTTATTATAAAAGAAAGCTTACTCGAAGAAATGGGAAGAATAGAGGATGGGATACAGCTTATGGTGCAAGTATATCTCAAGCTGTGCACACACATGCCAACCGGTATGCACATATACGCACAAACTTTCCCCAATACAGCATAACAAGCATTTGTGCTTGATATCTGAAGGGCTTCTTTGATTGTTTACTTACTTTTGTTTGTTTATTTGGTTGGTTTCGACATTGGGTCTTACTCTGTAGTACTTGGTGTACTCTGTGAGGCCATGTGTCCTGACCTAGGAAAGAAGAAATTTATGACGAACACAGTAAATATATAAATTGTGAAATGGCAACTCAGAAAGTAAGGAACTGCTTCATGGAGTAGGGTAGTAGGGCTGACATGGTAGAAGGGCTCATTTCTTTCTTTAATGGGAGAGAAACTAAAATGTCAATACTGGACATAGCAAAACAAACACAAGGACTTAAAAATGGAGAAAAGACGCATGCTGGGGATGTCATATTTGGAGTTACTGTAAGTTTGAAGCTTTGATAAAGCTCTCCTCTTCAGTCATCCATGGCTGACCAACTTAGGGAGACAGGCTACATCATCAGTAACCCAAACTATTGAAGTGCACCATGGGAAAACCATGGTTTGACACATCGCATTGGAGGAAATTGTGTGTGGATCCTAGCCTTTCAGATCTGCCTATATAAGGCTACACAGTCCTGAGCCCATCTACAAGGGTCAAAGGGGAAGGCTTGGATCTCTTAAGTTGTCGTTGGAGTCTGCAACTTATCCCTGAGTCAGTCTGGTAGACATGAGGACAGCAGTTCTATCACACCTGAGCCTGCATCCTGCCTCTGCCCAGCCAAAGAGATCAGGGAAGCTGGGATCTCACTCCCACTCCACAGTGGCAAGCAGTGCCTCAGATGTCAGCCGGGCATAATAGGGAGCCAATGATTTGTCTTGCCTGGCAATAAGAAGGACGGTGCTTTCCCAAGCTCTGCGAGGATGGTTTCAGAGTAGTTACAGTCATGAATAATACATTCAACCTTGTCTCACAATATCCAAAATGTTCAAGTTTCAGCAGAAATTTATTATTAGAGTAGAAAATTGAAACTGAAGAGAAAAGGTAGCAGATGCCAATACTGAAATTGAGGAGAAAGCGGTGAGGTGACTAATGGTTACTTCTCACCCAGATCCTTTGCTTGACATCATGATTCTGTGTTAGTTTCCTCTACTCACTATACTAAGCACTAGGCTGAGAAAAAAAGGGGGGGGGGCTTTCAACCTAAGGACCAGGGAAGAATCATATTGGGAGTTAGGCATGAGCAAGTAACAACATTAATGATAATAAACTGGTTGCTCCAAATCCTACAGATCCCTAGATTTTTTAGGGTGACAGAACTGTACTGTAGAAACAATGAGGTTTGCATATAGCATACAAATATTCACAGCAGTATTCAACAGGTCATGTTTGTGACAGGAACAAGCAGTACAAGGCACAGCTTACACAGTAAGAATTCAATATAGCTGCTGCCAAATATACAGAAATGTTTTAAGAGACAGAGATGAAAGTCAGGACCACATCCTAATATCCTCACCTGAAACCATCCATATTTTAGTATTTACTGTTGGTTCTCCCAATCCAGCCAGAGTGCAACAAGTCTCTGAAAACTCACATGCAGTTTATGTAGTTAAATAAATTACAGCAAAGGTTTTTTATTTAATTACTTTATTTATTTATTAACTTTACATGCTGATTGTAGTCCTCTCTTGCCTCTCCTCAGGGTTCCACTTTTCCTCTCCCTTCCCCCTATTACTCCTGCCCCTACTACTCAGAAAAGGGGAGTCTCCCTCTGCCCCCACCCAGCACATCAATGCTTATAAGGACTGAGAACATCCTCTTCCCTTATGGTGTGGTGAGGGGGGATTGATTGAAAAAGAGGCAACAGAATCCATATCAGAGACAGTCTCTCCTCCACTTATTAGCGAACCCATATGAAGACCAACCTGCCCATCAGCTACATATGTGTAGGGGGCCTAGGTCCAGTCCATGCACGGTCCTTGGTTAATGCTTTGGTCATTGCAAGCCACCCTAGGCCCTGGTTAGTTGGCTCTGTTGGTCTTCTTGAAGAGCTCCTGTCCCCTACCGGCCTTTCTATCCTTAACCACACTCTTCTACAAGATTCCCTGCACTCTGCCCAAAGTTTGGCTATGAGTCTCAGCATCTTTTTTCCAACTGCTGTTGAGTGGAGCCTCTCAGAGAGCTATGATAGGCTCCTGTCTGCAAGCATAGCAGAGTATTGTTAATAGTGTCTGGGACTGGCTTCCTTCCACAGGATGTGCCTCAGGTTGGGCTGGGCAGGAGTTGGATCTTCCCTCAAATTCTGCTCTGTTTTCATTCCTGCATTTGTTTTAGACAGGGTAAATTTTGGGTTGATGTTTTTGTGGGTGAGTTATTGTTCCCTCTTTCCACAAGAGTCTGGTTTAGTTAGAGGATGTCCTCTTCATTCTCCATGACGCTTGCTACTAATAGTCTCAGCTAGAGTAAGCCCCATACCCTTTCAGGACCCTCTACTGTCTTAGGTCACCAGCTTGTCACAGAGATGTCCCCTCCCATGGTTTCTCTTATCTCTGTAAGCATTCTGTTCTCCCGTTTCTGCTTTTCCCAGTCTGGTCTTCACCCATCTTTCTCTCCACATCATCCCTCTCCTACCCTGTTCTCTCTCTTCAACTACTACCTCTGTCTGTTCTATTTCCCCTTCTGAGTGAAATTTAATCATCCTCCCTGGGGTTCTCCTTTATACTTATCTTTCAGTCCCTCATTAAAGGATTTTAAAAAGTAGAGTAAGATGAGTAGATAAAAAAAACAATATAAGGAACAAATAGAAATGGAGAGACATGGGAAGCAAGGAAATGCAGAAAAGGTAATTGGGTTGTCAGACTGGAAGATGTCAGGAGGCCAATGTATACTATAGAAGTGAGGACACTCACTCCACCAGCCCTTCCTGAGGGCACTGATGCTCTGCTAGACTCTATCCTGGAGCAGGGGGTTCAGTGAAAGGTTTTCCTTTCTTATTTACATTATTGAAAAACGACTGGGAAAGAGATGAGGAGGGTGTTAGGACTAATGAAATGATAATGCACAGAACAGATTTTATATGAGAGGTTTATTAGATGGAGATGAAGGAGAGAATGAGATATGATAGGGGGAAGGGAACTCCCCCATAGAGAAGGGGGAGAGAGCAGTAGAGTGAGAGAGTAAAAGAGCAAGAAGGCAAGAGGACAAGAAGGCAACAAAGTGGCCAGTTGATGGAATTCTTAAATAAACAAAAATCTTTAAAATTGTATTAAAAACAATGCTGTCGTCCATTTTGTTATATAATAACCGAATACTAGATCATGTTATAAACAATGCAGGTTTATTATTACTCAGTTATGAGCCAGGCTGAGGGATGGAGCACATTGAATGTGGCAAATAGCAAAACATAGCAGATTATGAAACCACATGTGGGTCACCCCTTTCATCTTACAATGCCACCTATATCCTCTCATTGCCTCTTAATTCTTCAGGCTTCATGCAATCACCTCCAAAAGCATTCGTCTTTGAGTTGATTTTAACTGTTAACTTGGCACAACCATGGATCGCCTGGAATTAAGTCTTAATGAGGAAGTATCTACACTAGGTTGGACTGTGCCCCTGTCTCTAGGATATTTTCTTGATTGTTCATTGACCATTCTGCATGAATGTGGGAGGCACTTGTCATACATAGACCGGGCCTTGGACTGCATCAGAGGAAAGAAGCTGGCTAAGCATAGGCAGAAAGCAATCAGCCATCAAGGATGAATTTTGTTCTCTCTGCTCTTAACTGTGGATTTGATGTGACTAACCATTCAAGTTCCTGCCTTGACATCCCTCAAGTGCTGGAGTGTAAGCTGGAATTGTAAGGCAAATAAAGTTTTCCTCTGTTGCTTCTAGTCAAAGTGCTTCTTCACAGCAACACAAGTACAACTAGGAAAATCACCAAACACCATGGAGTGTTAAAGCCTCGGTCATGAGTGTCTTAGCATGCAGTTCCACCACAGGAATACAGTTGCCCATTTCATCACTTGTTATTAGTGGGGGTTTTGTTTGTTTTTTATAATAACCATTCCTCCTGGAAGAAGGCAGTAATTCACTGTGGTTTTTGTGTATACTCATGATGTCATTTTTTGCATGCCTCTTGTCATCTATTTATCCTCTTTCTTCATTTTTACTAACATACATTACAGTACAAAATAGGGTTTAATCGTTAAAATTTACACATGTTGACCACTTTCTCCCTGTCACTCATGTTATCCTCCATCTTTTTAGAGAACTATCTGTTAAGGTCAATTGTCAATTTAAAGCAGATCATTTATGTTTCTCTTATGTTCTTATTCAAATTATTTGTATAATCTGGATATCAGTCCCTCATAAGATGCCTACTTGTAATAGTGTAAATTATAGTTATAGTGCAAATTTTAATTATTAAACAAATTAAACGAATTTTACCTTTAAACAGTCACGTAATACAAAGTGAGTTTGCAATATATGTAGCATGATACAATAAATAATCCTCTAAGAAATAGAAGTTGAAGATGAATTTACAAAACCAAGTGCTTTAAAGTGCCTGTACACATTAAACACTGTGAATTGCTATTGATTAATTTGATTTGGGTAACTATACAGATAAGGAAAACAGCTCTATACAACTTCCTCAAGGAGATTTCTAACCGTAAGACAAAAGTTAAAAGTTATTTATTTGCAACAATGGCTTTTACTACAGTGTGCAGAAAAAAAAAACTGAAAACAATCAGTATAGCTAAGTGCTCATTTCATTTTTATTTTTACAGGGGAGATCAAGGTAAAAGTCTATCATGGTATAGGTAGTGTAGACTATGGCCTAAGGAAAGACAGGCAAGATCTGCATACATTCCCACAACACATTTGCTCTGTGACTAGTGATATCACATTGGCATTCCCCTTTTTGTTCTCCCAAATGTCAGACATATATAGACAGTACATGTATCTCTGGCTGTTGTGAATATCAATGGAGATAACTAATGGATACACTTCAAGAATAAAAAGTCTGAACACAGAATAGTCTCAGAAATGGTAACAGAGCTGCTGACTTTTTTGGTCCTGTCTCATGTGTGACAAGGTGAACTTCATATTTTATATTGCTTTATCTGAGAAACATTGCTTTGTAATAATCATACCAAATTCAGAAAATATGCCTGTAAGTATCGGATTTTCTATTAACAAGTTGTCAGAGTGGAACAGCTCTGTTCAAAATGGTACAGAGTAGATCAGGTAGCAATTTGAATTCAGCTAGAATACAACACAAAGCATTTGTTATTCTTAGAATTATGCTAGACGAGTCTTAAATATTGATAGGCTAATAGAACACATTTACTTTTTATTCATAAAAGCTCCGAGATTAGCCTCCTTGAAGGAATAGCCTCTCCATAAGGATTTTCTTCATGGGTGCAATTTTTCCATTTTCTACAATTTCCATGCTCACCCTGAACAAAGGGTAGGAAAGCGCTTGAGAGAATAAGTTCGAGATAGGTCTAGAAAAATATAGGTTGGATCTTAGCACTATTTCTGTTCTTTAGAATCTTTGCAAATTTGGTTTTGTGAACTTAGTTTTTCAAATCAGTTTTATGTGTAAAATCTGTATAATTGATCCTCCCAGATGGTGGGGAACAACACACACCATATCTGAGGGGCAGAGGATCTGAAACTCCGAAATTGGTGAGTGGAGCAGTAGCTGAAGCCAAAACATCGGCATTGAGGCTTCATGGAAGAGAGGGGACAACCTGTGAGCTAAGACCATTTGGACCCAGGTCACCTGCAGACTTCTCAGGGGACAGAGTGGCAAATATTCGATCCCCCTGCACTTCTCCTTGTTGGACCTACCTCCTCCTAGACAGAGGCAACCAGCATGCCTATGTCTCCTAGCACAGACCTCCCTGCTTGCTATCTGAGATGGAGAAGGCAAGCTTACCAGTCCCTCAGTGGTGGGATGCCAGGTGTACAGGCCACCTAGACTTGCTTGGATACCCAGGTCAATAGGGGCACCCAGATCTTCCCTGCCACCCAGGCCCACAGGGCCAACCAGGCCCTCGGCTCCCCAGGGTCTCCCAGTAGGCATCTATAACAGCTGGCTCCCAGTTCTACTGCTGTGGCTGGACTCCCACTAGGCTGCAATACCAGCCGCCAAGTTCTACAGCTGTAGCACCACTGAGCTGAGGGATCTCCTGCACTTGAATTTGCCCCTGCAGGTCCAAATTTGAGAGTGGACAAAGGAGGGAACCCCTGTACTTTCTGATTAGACCTGCCAGCCACATCACTGACGTGGGCAACATGGGGATTCTTGGGACAACATTATCAACATTGAAGCCCCTGTTCTGCAGGTCTACCAGCAAACAATTCCTGGAGCCCAGACAGATTTGAATACCAGAAGGACAGAATGAGAGACCTGTAGGAAACTCAGGTATTCAGGGAATCTTCACATGCACCTTGTGCCCATGAAAAGCTCCTACCTCCTCTTAAGCCTGCCCCCCCCCCACATTCCAGGCATCTACACTCTCTAACACCCAGCTCTTCAAGTCATACTTCCTTGCACATGCACACACTTGCTTGCACCAGCATGAACTTCCTCTCTTAGGTACAGCTCAAACACCAACACACACTCCCAAACCAGTGGACCTCTTTTAGCTTCCTGGAAAATACTCCAGACATCAGAGAAAGATGAGCATAGTCTGAAGTACAAACTCCAGGGACAAACAGTGAAGGTTACAGATAAGCAAATGGCCAGAGGTCAGCTTAAGAACACACACAACAAGGGTTGGAGAGATGGCTCAGCGGTTAAGAGCACTGGCTGCTCTTCCAGAGGACCCGAGTTCAATTCCCAGCAACCACATGGCAGCTCACAACTGTCTGTAATTCCAGGATCCAACACCCTCACACAGACATACGTACAGGCAAAACAGCAATGTGTATAAAATAAAAAAAATAAAAAAAAAGAACACACACAACAAATTGGAAAATCAAAGCTTCACCAGCAACCCCCAAAATCAGTGGATATTTCAGTTCTTTGGAAACACAGGAAAATGATTTATTTTCCACTTATTTATTTATTTATTTTTATAGTAATCACAGGTTATGTACTTTGTATCCCAGCTGTAGCCCCCTCCTTTATTCCCTCCCAATCCCACCATCCCTCCCTCATCTCCTTCCTGCCCCTCTCCAAGTCCACTGATAGGGGAGGACCTCCTCCCCTTTCATCTTCAGGACTGGCTGCAATGTCCTCTTCTGTGGCCTAGCAAGGCTGCTGCTCCCTCAGAGGACGAGGAGGGATTGAAGAGCCAGCCATTGAGTTCATGTCAGAAATAGTCTGTGTTCCCCTTACTAGTGTACCCACTTGGATATTGAGCTACCTTTTGCTACATACAAGCAGGGGTTAGGTTATATCTATACACGGTCCTTGGTTGGAGAAACAGTCTCATAAAAGACCCCTACACTGTGATATATCTGATCCTTGTGGAGTGCCTGTCCTCTCCAAATCTTACTAACTTCCCCTTCTTTCATATAATTCCCTGTACTCTGCCGGGAATATCTGCTTTGATACACTGCTAGGTAGAGTTTTTCAGAGGCCCTCAGTGGTAGGCTCCTGTCCTGTTACTTGTTTTCTCCTACATCCAATGATTTTAAAGCGATGCTTATCCAGTTTTTAGAGGTACATAAAGGGGAAATGAACAAATCTCTCAAAGAAATAGCCACACAATTGGAGGCGAATGAAAAGAAAAAAAAAAAAAACAAAGCTCTCAATAAATACAGGCAAATATAGCCAACAAATAGAAGCACAAGTAGAGGCAGAGTTAGCAGTAAATGGAGAGGAAACCAACAACAACAACAACAACAAAGAGACTATCATAGAGAGACAGGAATCCATATTCAAAGAGATGGAGGAAATCGTATAAGACATGAAAACAGAATTAGAATCAATAAAGAAAACACAAACAGAGAAAAACCTGGAACTGGAGAACTTAAAAAAAAGATCAGGAACCACAAAGGTAAGCATCACCAATAGAATAGGAGAGATGGAAGAGAGACTCTCTATTGCTGAAGATACACTTGCAAAAACTGATACTTCTCTCAAAGAAAAAGTAAAATCAGAAAAGTCCCAAACACAAAACATCCAAGAATCAAAGACGCCATGAAAAGGCGAAATCTAAGAATAATAGGAATTGATGAAAAAGAAGATTCCAAGATCCAAGGTCCAGAAAATATTTTCAAGAAAATCATAAAAGAAATTTTTCCCAACTTAATGAAAGAGATGTCCATAAACATAAAAAAGGCCTACAGAACAACAATGAGACTAGACCAGAAAAGGAACTCCTCATATCACATCATTGTCAAAACACTAAATAAACCTACACAACACAGAAAAAATATTAAAAACAGCAAGGGGAAAAGGCCAAGTAACATATGAAGACCTATCAGAATCACACCAAACTTCCCAACAGAAACTATGAAAGCCAGAAGGGCTTAAGAAGAGGTCATGCCGACTCTAAGGGACCAGAGATACCAACCCAGACTACTGAACCCAGCAAAGCTTTCAATCAACATAGTTAAGAAAACAAAATATTCCCTGACAAAACTAAACTTAAACAATATCTACACAGTTCTACAGAAGATACTAAAGGACTACTCCAATCCAACAAAAACAACTACACCCAAGAAAATACAGGATATAGATAACTTCACAACAAAAAATTGATTAAAAGAGAACAAGCAATGAAAGACAGTAACACAACCAACGCCACAATAAAAGAAACTAACATTCATTGGTCACTATTATCTATCAACATCAATGGACTCATTTCTTCAATCAAAAGACACAGACTGACAGATTGGTTGCAGAAACAGGATCCAACATTCTGCTGCATCCAAGAAACACACCTCTGCAACTAAGATAAACACTACCTCAGAGTTAAGTGCTAGAAAAGAGTTTTTCAAGCAAATGGACCCAGAACACAAGCTGGGGTAGCTATCCTAATATCTAGTAAAATAGATTTTCAACCAAAATTTTAAAAAGAGATGAAGGGGGTACTTCATTCTCATCCAAGGAAAAATCCACCAGGAAGACATCACAATTCTGAACATCTATGCTCTAAATATAAGAGAATGTACATTAGTAAATGAAACATTATTAAAGCTAAAATTACACATCCATCCCAACACCTTAATAGTGGGAGACTTCATTACACCACTCTCACCAAAGGACATATCACCTAGACAGAAGCTAAATAGGGAAATAAAGGCACTTACAGAGGTCCTAAATAAAATGTACTTAATAGATATCTACCAAAATATTCACCCAAATTGAAGAGTATGTCTTCTTTTCAGCACCACATGGAACCTTCTCCAAAATAGACCATATAGCTGTTAACAAAGTAATCTTAAACAGATACAAAGAGATTGAAATAATCCCTTGTATCCCATCTGACCACCATGAACTAAAACTGGACCTCAACAACAACAGAAATAGCAAAAAGCCTACACACATATTCAAACGGAACAACTTGCTACTAAATGACAGCTGGGTCAGTGAAGAAATAAAGAAAGAATTAAAGTCTTCCTAGTATTCAATGAAAATGAAAGCACAACATACCCAAACTTATAGAACAAATTGAAAGCAGTGTTAAGAGGAAAATTCATAGCACTAAGTGCCTTCAAGAAAAAATTTGAAACATCTCATACAAGCAACTTAATGACTCACTTGAAAGCCCCAGACAAAAGAGAACCAGACACACCCAAGAGGAGGAGACAGCTAGAAATAATTAAACTCAGAGCTGAAATAAATAAATTATAAACAAATAAAACAATTCAATGAATCAATGAAACTAAGGGCTGATTCTTTGAGAAAATCAACAATATAGACAAACTCTTAGCCAAACTAACTAAAAGGCAGTGAGAAATGATCCA
Source organism: Pachyuromys duprasi (assembly GCA_028658305.1). NCBI lineage: Eukaryota > Metazoa > Chordata > Mammalia > Rodentia > Muridae > Pachyuromys > Pachyuromys duprasi. Next base: position 34,641,405 of record CM053758.1, on the reverse strand, counting down.
AGTCAGAAATATCAGAAAAGAAAAGGGGGGCATAACAATAGACACCCAGGAAATCCAAACAATCATTAGGTCATACTAAAAAAGACTATGTGTCACAAAATTTAAAAATCTAAATTAAATACAATTTTCTTGATAGATTCCATTTACCAGAATTAAATCAATATTAGATAAAAAGTTTGAATATTCCTAAATCCCCCAAGGAAATAGAAGCAGTCATCAAAAGTCTCCCTTCCAAAAATTCCCAGGGCCAGATGGTTTCAGTAAAAAATTCTACCAGACCCTCAAAGAAAAGCTAACCCCAATTTTCTTCAAACTATTCCACAAAATATAAACAGAAGGAACACTACCAAACTCACTCTGTGAAGCCACAGTCACCTGGATACCTAAATCACATAAAGACCCAACAAAAAAGAGAACTTCAAACCTATTTCTCGTATGAACATTGATGCAAAAATACTCAATAAAATACTTGCAAAACAAATCCAAGAACACATAAAAGTTATCATCCATCATGACCAAGTAGGGTTCATCCCCAGCATGCAGGGGTGGTTCAATATAAAGAAATCAATCAATGTAATCCACAATGTAAATAAACTGAAGGAGAAAAACCACATCATCATCTTAGATGCTAAAAAGCATTTGACAAAATGAAACACCCAATCATATTTAAAAACTTGGAGAGATCAGTGATACAAGGCACATACCTAAACATATCAAAGACAATATACACCAACCCTACAGCCAATATAAAATAAACAGAGAGAAACATATCCATTCCACTGAAATCAGGGAAAAGGCAAGGCTTCCCACTCTGTATCTCTTCAATTTAGTACTTGAAATCCTAGCTAGAGCAATAAGACAACTAAAGGAGATCAAGGGGATACAAATCAGAAAGGAAGTCAAAGTATCAGATGATTTGCAGATGATATGATAGTATACATGAGGGACCCCAAAACCTCAACCAGAGATATCCTTCATCTGATAAACACCTTCAGCAAAGTGGCTGGATAAAAGTTAACTAAAAAAATTCAGAACCCCTCCTGTATACCCAAGTCAAAAGGGCTGAGAAAGAAATGAGGGAAACAACACACTTTACAATAGTCACTAATAGCATACAGTACCTTGGTGTGACTCTAACCAAGCAAGTGTAAGACCTATTTGAAAAAAAATTTAAGTCTCTGAAGAAATTGAAGAAGATATCAGAAGATGGAAAGATCCTCGTGCTCATGGATTGGTAGGAGCAACACAGTAAAAATAGCCATCTTACCAAAAGCAATCTACAGATTCAATGCAATTCCCATCAAAATAACAACACAGTTCTTTACAGACCTTTGAAAGAAAAATTCTCAACTTCCTATGGAAAAACAAAAACCCAGAAATGATCCTGTACAAAAACAGATTATCTGGGAATATTTCCTTCTCTGATCTCAAGCTGTACTACAGAGTAATAGTAATACAAACTGCATGGTACAGGCATAAAAATAAAATTGTGGATCCATGGAATTAAATAGAACACCCAGAAATAAACCCACACACCTAGGGATAATTGATTTTTGACAAAGAATCCAAAACCATAAAATGGAAAAAAGACAGCATCTTCAACAAATGGTGCTGGTCTAAATGGATGTCTACAGGTAGAAAAATGCAAATGGGCCCATATTTATTGTCCTGCACAAAACTAAAGTCCAAGAGGATCTAAGACCTCAACATAAAACTAGACACACATGTTAAAATCTCAAAATACATGAAAGAACACATATGGAGAGAAACCCTATAAATGTCAAGCATGTGCTAAAGCCTTGTCTCAAAATTTATTATCTCCAAAGACATAAAAGAACGCATACTAGAGCGAAGCTCCATGAATGTTTTTAATATGATGAAGACTTTGATCATTTCTGTAGCCTTCATTATCGAAAAAGAAATCATATTGCAGAAAATCTCTATAACGTGTTTAATATGGTACATGCAACTTAGCCTTTTCATCTCTCTGGTAGAGATGTAAGGAAGCAGTATACTCATCAGTCAACTATATATCACAATATAGCTTGATGCGCTACAGATATGTATATGTTATATGATGTTCCATAACTCTTCATGCTCCCAGTAGGTATCCATTTCCCCTTTCATCCTGAGCTATTGCCCTCTAAAGGAATTACATAATGATGCTAGATAATGTAACAACCTTGATATTTCTTGCTAATAAAAAGATTTCCTGTGTGAAAAAAAAAAAAAAAAAACGAGACACAAAACTTGGGGAAGAGCCTAGAACTCATTTGCACACAGGAAACAACTTCCTGGAGAGAACACCAACAGCACAGGTTCTAAGAGCAACAATGAATAAATGGGACCTCATGAAACTAAAAAGCTTCTGTAAAGCAAAGGACACTGTGGTCAGAGCAAAGCTACAGCCTACAGAATGAGAAGGGATCTTCACCAATCCTATATCTGACAAAAGACTAATATCCACCATATATAAAGAACATAAGTTAAAAAGTAACAAATCAAGTAATTCAATTAAAAACGCAGTACAGAAGTAAACAGAGAATTCTGGTATAGAATACCAGAGAAACACTTAAAGAAATGCTCACTGTCCTTAGTCAATAGGAAGATGCAAATCAAAATGACCCTGTGATTTCACCTTACCCCCATCAAAATGGCTAAGATAAAAAAACTCAAGAGACAATGCATGCTGGAGAGGATGTGGAGAAAGCAGAACTCTCCTCCATTCCTGTTTGGAATGTCAACTTGTTCAACCACTTTTGAAATCAATCT
>CM053758.1:34615713-34638133 GCA_028658305.1 Pachyuromys duprasi | reverse complement strand
ATTGTACCCAGCCCTGAGGAGACAAGATGAACTGGGGTCGGATGGAAGGGGAGGAGGTCCTCCCCTGTAGGTGGACTTGGTGTGGGCTGGGAGGAGAGGAGGGAGGGATGGGGAGAGTGGGAGGGAAAGAGGGATGGGGCTACGCCGGGGATGCAAAGTACCTAAACTCTGATTGATATAAAAATAAAAAAGAAAAAAAGAAAAAAAAAGAATAAAAAGAAATGTCTTTATTTTAAGAAAATAATTTTATTGATTGATTGATTGATTGATTGATTGATTTAATGTCCTGACCACAATTTTCCCTACCTCCTCTCCTTCCAGTCCTTAACCCCGACCCCTACATCTGTTATTCAGAATAGGGGAAGTCTTCAGTGGATATCAACCAGCAGTGGCCTGTCAACTTGTGTGTCCTTCCCTACTGAAGCTAGAGGAGGTCACCCTTTAAGAGGAAAAGGTCCCAAAGGGGGGAACAGAGTATGAGACAGCCCCTACTTCCACTGTTTGGAAGGCCAAGCTTTGCAACTTTAATATCCGAGGAGAGGGCCAAGTTTAGTATAGTGTATGCTCTCCGGCTGGAGAGTCAGTCTCGTGAGCCCCTATGGGCTCAGGCTGGTTTATTCTGTGTTTTTTCTTGTGTCCTTGACCTCTGCAGTGCCTGCTGTCTTTTATCCTCTCCCTTCTCCTTTTTTACTTTCTTTTCCTTGTCTTTTTCCTTTCTCTGTTTTCTCCTCATCCTGTTTTTCATCTTCCTCTCCAATATCCCCTTTTTTATCTACTTTTTAAATCCTCCTTTCTGATCTTCTTCCTCTTCTTTTCTTTTCCTCCTTCTCATTTTTCACTACTCCCGGGTATAATGTAAGCAGTTTTTCTTTGCATATTCTTTCATCACAGTATGCAAGCTCACAGTAAAACACAATAGGGGCAACAAACCATGGACCACAATTTCCCAGAGTTAAGACACTGAGCCTCTAGCATGATAAGCAAGTGCTCTGATACTGAAATATAATAAAGATTTATTTATTATGTATACAGTGTTTTGCCTTGCATGTATGCCTGCCCTCTGAAGGAGGGCACCATATCTCATGACAGATGGTTATGAACCACCACGTAGTTGCTGGGAATTGAACTCAGGATATTTGGAAGAGCAGACAGTCCTCTTAACCTCTGAACCATCTCTCCAGGCCCCCTTTTGTCACTTTTCAACTGTTATGCTTGCTTTAACCTCTCTCTATTTTCTCTCTTTCTCAAAAACCAGTATGTGGCAATAGCTGATGTGATGTTTTATAGGTATAAGTAGCCTGCAATAATTGAAGTAATGAATTACAAATGTATGAGAGTAAATGTATTGTGACATTACATAGAAAAAAAGCATTAAAGCAATAATTAGTAAGTTGATTATAAGATTTTTCTTTGAAGAAACATAAACCTCTTCATATTTGATATTTACTTGCTTTTGATCTTACCAGCAATAGAGATATTTTATTCCTAGAACATTGAATTTTTCTTGCTCATTACTGTCTTCCCAAGACTGAACAGAGAATGAATTTTATCTGTTTTAAAAATTAAAACTTATAGACAGGTAACAATGTCAGGGCATTTTAGAGAAATGACAGAATAGTCTGTTTCAAAGTCTGAAGTCAAGGCCAGGGCTTATGGAAGAAATGAGTCTCCAGGTGCCTATCACATTAGCATAATTGGAGTCTGGATCATTAACCATTTGAAGATAATATGAAGGGTTATAGTCACTGTGTCAGAGCTATTTACACAACCATATCACACAGGACTAAGGGGGTATAAAATGTGTGTTATCTAATATTGAAACTCCATAAAATAAGGCATGAAGATCAGGTTACATTATTGCAATATACTCTTGTATTCTTCACCCCTTTGAGTTTTACATAGTAAGCATGCAAATCATCACACAGTTATATTTTAAGGAGAGGAGATATGAGGCTGTCAGCATGCTGAAAGAGTGGCAGCTGGTGCCCAGATGTGAACTTCTGCAAGCTTTTCTAGCCACAATCAAAAATGGTATCTGTTAAATTATAGGACCACCATGTTCTGTTTTTCTAATTAGTGGAATCAATGCAGTCCACTCTACTGCACACAGTTATAATGAGGGTAAGATGCAGAGTCTACAATGGAGTTTTCCATTGGGTGCTTCCCTTAGCAGACTGGAAACCCTATGGAAATGGGAGAAACTTGGAGTCAGAGGGAATGAGAACATAGAAAGTTAAATTTTGGGTTGAAGTTTTTGTGGGTGGTTTGGAGTTCCTCTCCCTCTTCTAGAAGTCCTGTCTGGCTATAATATGGCCTCTTGAGTATTTATAACTCTCCTGCCATTAAGAGTCGTGGCTAAAGTCACCCCCATTTCCTCCCAGGAGCCTACCCTGTCATAGGGCCTGCTCATCTCAGAGATGCCCCTGCCCTCAGTTTCTTTTATTTCTCTAAGCCCATTGGCATACTGTCCCTGTCTCCCAACATCTGATCCTCACCCTCATTTCCCTCTTCACTCCCTCTCCTACCCTGTTCCCTCACATTATCCACTTCTACTGTCTATTCTCTTTCTCCTTCAGAGTGAGATTCAAGCATCTTCCCTTGGGCCCTCCTTGTAACTTACCTTCTTTGGATCTGTGAATTCTTGTATGCTTTTCTTGCACTATATAACTAATATCCACTTATAAGTGAGTACAAAGTATGTTACTGAGAATCAGTAGCATCCATTAGTGGAGTCTGAGCCCTCACCAACAGATCTTCATTCTAAGATGTGACAAACACTACACTCATTCACCTTCCTACAAAGGTCAGTGGATTCTTCCCAGGAAAAGACCACATATATCCCATAATTGTATCTGTGAGGCTTTTGTCAGCTAAAAATCAGGCAGAAAATAAACAGATGGTAACTTTAATTAAATTATGTATAATGCACTGCCATCATTTTGCTTTCTGCATTACTTTGCTAATTATACTCATCATCATAATAAAGCTCATTACTGTGCACATGTATTCTGAAGAGTCATTCCTCGGGGAAAAATAATTTATAAACAAACCTCTACTCCCTTTTGATAAATCACTGATGGGAAACCAAATTATGATTCCATAAAAGTTCATTTTGGTAAACAATGAGTTTATTAGGCTTAGTTAGAGCAGACAGGTGAGGATTTACTTATAGAAATGTAGATAACAACAAAGAAGCTGTATCACCACATGGATGATCCCTTTCTTATGGTACAAAGATGGAGTCTCACCTTCAATTAACTTCCTACGTTTTATGTAATTTTCTACAGCTGGAGAAAGGGCTTAGTGGATAAAACTGTTTGTCACTAAGCCTAATGATCCTAGTTTGATGACCCTATGAACCTATGAACCCAAGTAATGGAAGGAAAGAATGGACTCCCTCAAGTTGTATTTTGATCTTCACATATGTACATAAAATAAATAAAATGAATGTTTAAAGTACGTGTTCTAGCACTTTCCAAGACCACATGACTAAGTGGAAATAGAACAGAATTATGTTCAGTAATGAGGCCCTTCCTCCTTTTTTCTTCTTCTGGAAACATCAACAGACAGTCAATAGGACCCATCTCTCAGGAGTTTCAGGCAAGCAATCACATCTACTTTGATCACGATGTTGGCTGTTATAATCAGGCCATTTCCCACTCCCTCTACTTCATTCTAATGTCAGAAAAGAGTAAGTCCTAGGCCCCTGAGAGGACTTCCAATCCCTGACTCCTAATGCACCGTTCTATACGTAGCTATAATTTACTCTCTGTATCTCATTCTTCTCTATCAACTAATCACCCAATAAATGAAAAAGATGTGAATTTTTTTCATGTATAATACAACAATGTGGCCAGAGAGATGACTTGACAGTTGAGTTCATCTACTGCTCTAGTAGAGGACTCAGTTCTGAGCACTCATATTTGGCAGTTCACCTCTAACTCCAGCTCCACAGGATCCTTTGTCCTCTTTTGGATCCTAAAGGCGATATATTGCACAAAACAATATGCAGAAACACAATATGTACATAATTAAAATTAATAAAATTTTACAAATGTTGCCTTTATAATTGAAAACAAATAATACTATACTTCAAATAAGTTGGTTTAAAACTAGAATTTAAAATAACTTAATATATAATATGACCAAGGTATACCATCCAGGTCACTCGTGTGGTCCACAGTCTGTTCTTCTCTTACTCCGAAAGAGTAAGTGCTGGGCATTGCCATCCTTCCCAGATTCCATTTTCAATGACTAACAGGAACCCGTAGCACCAGCATTAGGTGATTCAAAGTTATCTTCTGGCCTCTGCATAAAACAACACCCAAGTGCGAAATCTTGCACTCCCCAAACATAAACACACACACACACACACACACACACACACACACACATATATATATATATATATATATATGAATGAAAAAATAAATCCAAAATAAGTGGTAGGCCTGATAAGTCAATGGCATTAAAAGGAAATCCAGTCTGAGCACTGGTGTTTGACCTAAAGCAAGACAACAACAATGTGGCAAGAAGAGTACAGCTCTGGACATTGAAGAAGAGTAAAAAATAATTAAAAGGAACTATGACACTCTTTTAAGCGGAGACAAGTTCTTGAGAGATTTGTAAACAGAGTTTCTAGGCTGCACTCAAGAGGATTCTGCTTTGAACATGAAGTTAACAACATGCCCAGCAGGTGGCCTATAAGATTCCCTTCTAGAAAGAGACAGATAAGTAAGGAAATGATTATAACTAAAACATGTCTCCTTCTTGGTTCACAAGATTGTGAAAATACATACACTGGCCTGCTATTAGAATTCTTGCACTTTTCTCTCCAAGGCCTTGGAGGATGAGAGAAATTAAAATACTGGAGAATGATATACTTGGGGGATCTTTACAAAGATCATAATGGCCTGTGTGTGTTTCTGCAGCTATACAAATCGAAGAAAAGCTACTTTGCAGTTATAGTGGTGCTTAAGTGAATTTTAAAGTCATTACCTTGAAATTCTAAAAGTAAATCCTCAAAAAATCTGAGAGTGACATCACATTCACAAGAAAAAAAAAGCCTAGTGAAGCATATTTCCTCATATTTATGCTTTTACATTAGGTGAAATAAATAGTGAACATTTTCAGAACACCATCAAAGAGACAGATACATGTTCATATGTGTAGCCTAGCATCTCTGAATGCTTTGCTCTGCATAACCATGATGTAGAAAGACAGCAAAGCTCATATCAGCGTCTCAAATATCTGCTTCAAATAGGATGCATAATTGTTATAAAGGAGAAAAAAATCCATTAGGAAGAAAGCTTAAAAGGATGAAATAGTTTGAAAAGTTATCAAATTATATGGTAGGGAGTGTGTGTGTGTGTGTGTATGTGTTCATGGCAACATAAACTGATATGTCTACATTTGTAAATTGGCACATGCATGTGGAGGTCAGAAACACACACTAGGTGTCTCCCTTTGTCTCTTTCCTGAGACAGACTCCCACTAAACTCAGAGCTCATCACTCTGGCTAGGCTGCCTGATCAACGAGCGTTAGCAATCCACCAATATCTGCAGCCTTGGGGTTGAAAGATTGTGCCAGCACCACGTTCACCATTTTAGAATCCAGTTAAGAACCAAATCTAAGTCCTCATGCCCACATAGCTTCTACTTTACTGACTGAACCATCTCTTTCCTCTGATACATTAATTTTTGCTTCTGTGAAATATACACTAATTTCAGTGAAAGTTTAATGGACTTTTGTGGCTATGAAAAGTGTGTCATAGGAAATTACTGATCAAACTTGTATCAACCAAGATCTTAGAATAACACTCTTTTTAAAGACTTCCCCCAAACCCCAAAGTTTGGAAGGTTAGGACAGGAGGATCACTAAAGGAAGGGGAGGAGGACTTCCCCTATCAGAGGACTTAGAGAGGGGCAGGGAGGAAATGAGGGAGGGAAGGTGGAATTTGGAGGGATTGAGTGAGGGGGCTACAGCTGGGATACAAAATAAATAAACTGTAATTAATGTAAAAAATAAAACTTTAATTAAAAAAGACAAGACAATGGATACCCCAGGTTTCTATAAGAGAGCCCTTTTCTGCATGGGGGTGAGCAGGTGTATGATTTCCAAAGGAAGTAACTGAAATGAATATGTACTTTGAATATCTCATAAAACAATGCTAACTCTTTCGCTAGCTGCTCCCTTTCCCTTGGATCTATTTGATACTTTCCACTTTTAAACCATTGCCCCAAAGAATCTAGCTCTCATCGTTTTCTCTTTGCAGAGTCTCTTTCTTGCACTTTATAGCTTCAGTTCTTCCTGCTTTGGCTTTTATGGGTTCTGTCACTAAGCCAAGAGACACCAAGCTGCCACCAGGCAGTGAAGGTATCTACTTCTTCTGCCCGGCAGGCAGAGTTACAAGTGACAAGGTATGTCTCCCTCTGTTCCACATTCCTCTCCCTGCCACCCATAGATTTTAATAAATTTTCCCAGCAGTCTCAGCCCTGGAATGGATCATTCACAGCACATGGCAGAGTGTGGGGTTAGGATAGCTCTAGGCATGTTTTCTTCCCTGTTTAGCATTGGAGATAATTTAGGCAACTACAGTGGCTGCTGAAGATCAAAGGTTTTGTGCCTGCCTGAGGTCAGGATAACTCTTGCTTTGCAAGTCTGGGAACCTTGAAGTTATGTCAACAGATGTGAGAGCATAGCTTTCTCTTCCAAAAGATTTAGTGGAAGAGAGTAAATGAAAATATCAAACCTTCTTGAGTTCTTTATATATTCTGGATATTTGCCCTCTGTCAGATATACAGTTGGTGAAGATCCTTTCCCAATCTGTAGGCTTTTGTTTTGTTCTGACTGCAGTGTCCTTTACTTTACAGAAGCTGTCCAGTTTCATGAGGTCCCATTTACTGAGTGTTGATCTTAGAACCTGTACTGTTGGTGTTCTGTTCAAGAAGTTGTCTCCTGGGCAAATGAGAGCTCAAGATGTTAAACAGCAACAAATCAAGGAATCCAATTTAAAAAATGGGGTACAGAGCTAAACAGAGTTTTCAGTAGAGGAATATCAAATGGCAGAGAAACACTTAAAGAAATGATCAGTGTCCTAGTCATCAGGGAAATGAAAATCAAAATGACTCTGAAATTTCACCTTACACCCATCAGAATGGCTAAAATGAATAATTCAAGTGACAACACATACTGGAGAGGATGTGGAGAAAGGGGAACCCTCCTCCATTGCTGGTGGGAATGTAAACTTGCACAACCACTTTGGAAAGGAATCTGGAGCTTTCTCAGACAATTAGGAACAGTGCTACCTCAAGACCCATTTATACTACTCCTAGGCATATTTCTTAAATATGCTCAAGTATACAACAAGGACATTTGCTCAACCATTTTCATAGCCACTCTTTTTGTAATAGCCAGAATCTGGAAACAACCCAGGTGCCCCTCAACTGAGGAATAGGTTCAGAAACTGTGGTAATTTACACAATGGAAAACAACTCAGCTATTAAAAACAAGGAAAGTATGAAACTTGCAGGCAAATGGTGAGAACTAGAAAAAAAAATCTTCTTGAATAAGGTAACCCAGAAACAAAAAGATGCACATGGTATACACTCACTCATAAGTGGTTATTAGACATATAATATAGGGTAAACGTACTAAAATATTTTCTCCTAAAGAAGCTAAACAACAAGGAGGACCCTAGGGAAGATGCTCAATCCTCATTCAGAAAGATAAATACAATATACATCAGAAGCAGGGGAAGACAGAAAACAGGACAGAAACCTAGCACAGAGGGCCTCTGAAAGACTGTATTGATCAAGGTAGTAAAGCAGAGGCTGACTCAGCCAAAGTTTGGGCAGAGTGCAGGAAATCTTAGGAAAGAAGGGGGAGAGAGAAAGACCTGAAGGGGGCAGGAGCTGAAAAGGAGAACAACAGATCCAAAACAAAACAAATCAAAACTGTGCCCTGAGGGCCCTGAAGATAATGCCACTGCAATCAAGGACAATGCATGGAGAGGACCTAAACACCCTGCTCAGATGTAGCCCAGAAACTCAGTCTCCAAGTGGGGTCTCTATTAAGGGAAGCAAAGGCTTTCTCTGACATGAACTCAGTGATGGGCTCTTTATTAATCTCTCCCTGAGGGGGGGGGGGTCATGCAGCCTTGTCAGACCACAGAGGAAGAAAATGCAACCAGTCCTGATAAGACCTGATAGGATAGGGTCAAATAGAAGGGGAGGAGGGCCTCCCTCATCAGGGGACTAGAGGACCGACATAGGGGGAGAAGAGTGAGGGAAGGTTGGGGCATAGGGGGAGAAGAGGAAGAGTGAGATAGGGAAAAAGATGAGGGAGAGGACCACTGCCAAGATACAAATTGAATAAATTGTAATAAATGATTATAAGAATAAAAAAGAAAGAAAGAAAAACAGAATATAAGACAAGCCTAAGCTACAGAGTGAGAACCTATGCTTACAAAATAACAACAAATCTAACCAAAAGTCTGAAATAGTGACGCCTAACCTGCTGATGTTTTTCTGAGCTGCCCTAACTTGAGTGAGATAGCAGCCAGCTCTGGCACTGCAACACTAACCTGATGAACCAAGATGGACAGTTAATGTTGGGTTACAATCTTGGCAGCTCCGTTCTATAACTGACTGGTTGCTCTCTTGGCCTTCTGGGGTGGGGAGGAGGTGGTACAGTACACTGCTCATTTCATTTAAACTTGATATACACAAAGAAAAAGTTAAAGAGACAAGTATCTAAAAGTACACAATGAGGACATTTGATCGACCATGTTTGTAGCAGCTTTATTTGTAATAGCCAGAAGTTGGAAACAACCCAGATGCCCCTCAGCAGAGGAATGGATACAGAAATTGTGGTATGTCTACACAAAGGAATATTACTCAACAATAAAAAAAACAAGGATATCATGAAATTTACAGGTAAATGGTGGGAACTAGAAAGGATCATCCTAAGTAAGCTATCCCAGAAGCAGAAAGGTACACACGGTATATACTCACTCATATAGATATATAAAATAGGATAAACCTTCTAAAATCTATACACCTAAAGAAAGTAATCAAGAGGGAGGACACTGGTTAAAATGCTCAATCCCCAGCCAGAAAGGCAAAGAGGATGGATATCAGAAGAAGGAGAAAACTATCAAAACAGATGCTGACCCTTATGGCCAACCTTTGGGCAGAGTGCAGGGAACCTTATGAAAGTAGTGGGAAATAGTAAGATCTGGAGAGGACAGGAGCTCCACAAGGAGAGTAACAGAACCAAAAAATCTGAGCACAGGGGTCTTTCCTGAGCCTGATACCCCAACCAAGTTCCATGCATGGAGATAACCTAGAAACCCTGCACAGATGTAGTCCATGGCAGGTCAGTGTCCAAGAGGGTTCCATAGTAATGGGAACAGGAACTGCCTCTGACATGAACTGATTGGCCTGCTCTTTGATAACCTCACACTGAGGTGGGAGCAGCCTTACCAGGCCACAGCCACTCCTGATGAGATCTAATAGACTAGGCTAAGAAGGAAGGAAAAGAAGACCTCCCCTATCAGTGGACTTGGGGAAGGGCATGGGCAGAGAAGGGAGAGGAAGAGAAGGAGTGGGAGGGGAGGGAGAAGGGAGCTACAGGGGGGATATAAAGTGAATAAAGTGTAATTAATAAAAAATAAATATTTAAGAAGGTTCCCTATGAGGAAGATCATTCTGTCACCTAGATTCTTCCTCCAAGAACCACCCTTAATATTTCCATCCCTTTGCAATGTGCCAACTGTTATCAAGTCTTCAAAATACTGACCTTAGCAGCTGGTTCAGTGGTTAGGAGCACTGGATGAGCTTACAGAAGACACCGGATCAGTTCATAGCACCAACACAGTGGCTCTCAACTGTTAGTGAATCCAGATCTAGGGGACCTTGTGCCTCCTTCTGACTCTGAAGGTACTGTACAGACATTAATGTAGCAAATACCCATACATATAAAATAATTTTTAAAATAAATTAAAAGATAACATACTGATGTTTCAGTGATATTAAAGTTTCATCAGTGGCAAGGACTTTCAAATCTACTATTGGCAATGCTGATAGCAATCTACTATTGGCTTAGCCTTAAAACTGTTAGCATCTTTTTAAGGTTAATGACTTCAAATTGCTTAGAGATTACTCTGTTTAGATCATAGTTTTGAAATGTCAACTGTAATTGAACTAGGCTTCAATCTTAATCTTTGATTTCTTTCCAAATAGAAATTCACAAATGCAGATCTAGCATTCTATTTGCTATATCTGTACCCTAAGCCACCAGATTGATCACAGAATTCTCCCCCTCCTCCTGGCATTGAAAGTTATGTCTGTCTCCCCACAAGGGCTATTTCAGACTTGGGGTGTGTTCAGATATCTTCTTGTCCTTGTGGCTTAGAACAACAGAGATTCCATTTAGAGTAGTGAATGTGTACTAGGCACAACTCCAGGAATGGGTATACAATGACATTTGGGACAGGGTAATCTGACAGGTTTTGTGGAATATACACTTCAGTAGAAGAAAAACATTTAAAAGGCAGTCCACATAACATTCTGAAAAATAAGAGCAAAATAAATGAGAAAAGTCTGTGGCTCACTCACTAAGTCAGAAAAGTCACAATGAAAAGACAGCACAAGAACTGTGTTCTCAAAACATGAGTGTCAAATGTGATTAGAACAAGATTTTTAATATAAAAAAATTAATTTATCACAGAAGATATCAGATATCATGACAGCATTTGGAATGCAGTGCTTTCTTAGCATTCCTTTCATCTCTCCTACTCCTACTATCTCTAAAGCCACCCTTCCCAGTTTCTTTTCCACATTCCTGTCCCATTGGACATTGGCCAAACCTCCATTCTCCCTCATCACCTACTGCGTCCATTGTTAGCTTACATTTCACATTTCAGATACCTAAACACCCAAAAAAGAAAGAGAATATCAGATTAAATTCCTTTATGAACATTGATGCAAAAATTCTCAATAAAGTACTCACAAACTGAATCCATGAAAACATCAAAACATCATCCCCTATGACCAAGAAGACTTCATCCCTGGGATACAGGGGTAGTTCAATATATGAAAATCCAAGGCAACCAGCTTGTCTCTCTAATGAAAGGCCTTCTCTTAGGAGACAGATAGCAATTTGGCCTAATACAACAAGCACCCAAGAGCCCAAAATATGTATTTTGATCTATACAACCTTGTTTTGATCTCAATACGATAATGATTGTATGATCAATAATAATGGTAACCCTTTTCATGGCAACACCTCTGAAACTGACTGAAACATAAAATATGTCTCCATCCAGAACTCCAACAATACTTGGCCAAGAAATCCTCCTCAAAATGTATGTCATTCTTTTAATTGGCATAGATAAAACCATACAGTATGGTTTCATGCTGTACATTTCATACATTTATAATTTTAGAACTGTGTAATGCTTGTGAGATGCAGCACAAAAGGACCAGACACTGGAGACCAAACCTTGATCAAACCTGACAAAATCCTCCTTCCAGCATGCTGAGATATTGACACATCTGTTCCAGTATCTTGCATGTTCCATCATTCTGCTTCTTCCTGCCTCAACTGCTTCAATTGCTGTTTCTTATCAAAGCTTGTTCTCAAGATGGCTTTGAAGAAATTTACTAATCTCAATTGGTCCAGCATTTTAAACTGTTTCAAACAGGATTTCTTTTTTTTTAATTTATTTATTTTTATCTCAATCACAGGTTAGGTACTTTGAATCCCAGGCGTAGCCCCCTCCCTCATTCCCTCCTACCCTCCCACTCCCTCCCTCATCTCCCTCCTCCCCGCCCCCTCCAAGTCCACCAACAGGGGAGTACCTCCTTCCCTTCCATCCAACCCCAGCTTATCCTCAAACAGGATTTCTATTAAGCCTAAAATGTCTCAACATTGAAAGACTGGACCATAAATGTTATTACTTGCTTAATTAACCATTTTTTTTCAATTTTCTTTCGGCCCCCTAACAGGATTTCTATATGTCCAAAATATCAGCTAGAAGAAATCCATGAGAAAGACTTCCAGTTTTCTTTAAGGAGGTTTGGGTAGGCTTTTGGATGTTTTCTATGGCTATGAATGTTTATTGTCATTGGAAGATGGTTATAAATTATTAATGGTCTTATTCAGAGAGAAAGAAGGTTAGACTCAGGGATTTCTCTCTTTCCCCCTTCCTTTTCTCCATCTTTCTTAGGTAAGGTGAAAAGGGGTTAAAAAGAAAGATAAAGGAATACAGGAATATCTTATAGAAATAATGAGACAAAAGCTAGATTATTGAATCTACTGCACTTAAGGATTTGTTATTCTCAAATAAGTTTTTTTAAAAAAAACTTGTTAGAGGATTTTGTATATTGATACAAATTCAAGGTTACTTCCAATATTTTTAAACTGCTATTAAAGACTGGTTAGGATATTAGGTAATGCAAGTTAATTGCTATTTAATCAACTCATAGTCATGTCAGCCACTAGTCTAATTTATCACAGGAGTATACATCCTAGGTTTAACAGATAGATATGATTTTGTAGACAGATTGATTAAGTAAAGACAGGTAGTCATCAAAAACTTCAGAGACCTACAGAATAAGGCATCTGAAAATGTCGTTATTATTTTAAAGATTTTTTTACAATGAGACCAGTCATCTCTTGGCAGCACCATGCCTACCTCAAAGAAGATGATGAGCATCAAACAGCCTCCATATGGAGATGGCTTCAAATGTGGCAAACGAGCCACTTGGGTAAAGAAAATACCCTTGCTTCACAACAGGCAAATTCTGCCAAAAATGGGCAAGCTTAAATGAAGGACAAGTCAGCTGCTGAACTCTGCCAAGACAACGTTAGCAAGTCCTAAATAGTTCCTGCTTCACTTTTATGTCAAATA
The DNA here is from genome assembly GCA_028658305.1 of Pachyuromys duprasi. Taxonomy (NCBI): domain Eukaryota; kingdom Metazoa; phylum Chordata; class Mammalia; order Rodentia; family Muridae; genus Pachyuromys; species Pachyuromys duprasi. The sequence continues at coordinate 34,625,216 of CM053758.1, read as the reverse complement.
TTCTGAGCTAGAAGGCTGAAGATGATGCTTCAAAGTTATAGAGAGTTTGAGGTGACTGTTCAGGCAGCAAACTGTCCCTGAAAATTTTTTTTTTTTTATTTTTTGGAAGCTGCTAACAAGCACTTCCTATTTACTCTAGTAATTTTATTCCAACTCAAGTCTCTGATGGGGCTGAAAAAAATAGTTATACTTCCACAATTAAGCTTAAGTTGTTTAGAATCTAAGAAAATGCTTTCATATAGGTAATACCAATAAGGATAAAAGTTAATTTAGGTATAGAACTCTAAACTTGTCAAGTTAGTATAATCAGATACTTTCTCCTAAGTTGCTAAATATACATGGACTGGACATTGCACATGTAGATTTTACCTAACAGTTTTCATAATTTCATAATTATTATTGTATTGAAAGACAAGGAGCCTTTTATTGGACTTAAAGGTGGAAATGTTGGTATAATATTCTTCTGGGATAGATACAATTTTACTTTGTTCATTCAAATGCTGATATCTCTCCCCTGCTATCTGGTTTCAATTGGCACATGGCATTGTTATGCTTATTCTAAGCAACACCTTTCTCAAGTTTGTGTAAACATGCCGCCATTTATTCTCTATGTTGTTAATTAAAACAACCAGCCACAATGCTGAGCAATGAAGAGGATAGGGTGAGACATCCTGGTCTGGAGTGAGAGGAAGAGGAAGGAGGCAGGAAAGGAGAGGAGGACAATCTGGTCTTGGAACTACATGGAGAAATGAACTGGACCTAAGATATCACTAAAAGCAAGTATAATGGATGAATCTGAATGGTAAAAAACTCTGCAGGCTTGGAGGTTTAGGATGGAGTAACTACTGACCAGCATTGTGCTCTAGGTTAATTAAATAAATCCTAGTCTCTGTGTGATGATTTGGATATACAGCGGTTTAGAAATAACCGCTGCTTAACTAAAAGATATATAAATAATATATATTAATATAATACAACAGCTAGGGGAACAGAGAGTTTTCTATGAGACTGTGCCTCTTAGTTATACTTTATAGCTGAGCTATGTTGGAAGCTACATCAATAAAGTCTTATCCAATATGGTACTTAAGCAAGATCTTAATAGAAGTATGTCAGAAGACATGCTAATGTGAAAATGTGGAAGGATGAAAGTTCATGAGGCTTAAACTCTAGACAAAGAACTACAGACAACTAGAGAGTGCTGAGTGTGGGAGTAATTATCTTTACCAGGGAAGAGTCTTCATATTGTTTATTTAATCCATTTGCTCAGCCCTGATACATATAATTAAGATTAAATCATACAGACTAAGCATATTATAATTATATATTTTGGAATATACATGCATATATACATTTAATATACTCACATGTATAGATATAGATGCAGATACATATACAAATACAGATATAGATACAGATATAGGCATGTAAATATATATACTATGACTAGCCCTAGGTTGGCTTTTCATAATAAATATTTGTGTAACTTCAATCAACTCATTCACCACACAGATTTTTCCCTTTCCCCACTTTTACTTCACCATTTTGAACCTGTACAAGTAACTATAATGTATTCATTTTAATATTTAGCTATGTAGCAATGAACAAACATCTTACAACATGTTCAGTAAATAAAAATATTTTAAAAACATTGCTAAAATATAACCTTATAACTGCAGATTTGTAGACAAATTGACAAACTGACCTTGAAGTCCTAGAAGCATTCTCATATAATAGATACTTTTCTGACTATAATGAACAGCTTGCTTTATTATGGCCATTTGGCCATCACATCTACAAAATGCAGATGAATATGAAGAAGATAACAAATGTAGACTCTAATATCCACATGATGGTTTGCGACAGTGTCTCTAGAGAGTAACCTGGGATGGAGAGTTTTGGAGCTCCCACAATATCCACCATGAAAATCATGCTGGTTCCAAATCAGAAGTGCAGTGTCGCCCTCAAGGGTCAGGAAGTCAGACAACACAAAATAAACTAATTTTATTCCCCCCAAGCCAGTAGTAACAATGCCTAGTTTGCTTCCCAAATAAGAAAACATTGGATGTATTCAGAACAGTTTGGTCATACACACAACTGTGGGAATCTATGGCAGCTTAATGCCAAGGGTTAAGATGACACCAAAGGAGCTGGGAATTCATGACAACCAAAATGTAACACTTTTATCCCCATGAGGGAAGACTTGGTTAGTTCATAAGTTTCAGGCAGATTCCTCTCCTCAACATGTTAAATTTTACTCTTTTCATCATTCCAATTGCTGTACTCAAAACACTTTTATATTTCCAGTGACTGAACAGCACAAGAATAAAATTAAATTATTAAACACTTAACACTCTGCCTAATTTCTTTCCATGTAAATGTGTATTAAATACCTATTCTATACAACTCAACTTAGATATAGTGCCATCTAGGTGTACCTGGGAGGTTAGGTGAACAAACTGTACACTTATTATGACAGTGTAAAGAACTTTTTAATGGGATCTCATGAAACTGAAAAGTTTTTGTAAAGCAAAGGAGACTGTCATCAGAACAAAACAACAGACTGGGAAAGGGTCTTCACCAAACTTATATCTGGCAGAGGGCTAATATCCACAATACATAAAAAACTCAAGTTAAAAAGCAACAAATCAAGTAATCCAATTAAAAATGGTATACAGAGATAAGCTGAGAATTCTCCATAGAGGAGTATCGAATTGCAAAGAAACACTTAAAGAAATGTTTAACATCCTTAGTCATTAGGGAAATGCACATCAAAATGACTCAGAGTTTTCACCTTCTACCATTAGAATGGCTATGATCAAAAACTCAAGTGAAAACACATGTTGGAGAGGATATGGAAAAAGGGGACCCCTGCCTCCATTGCTGGTGGGAATGTAAACGTGTACAACCATTTTCTAAAGCAATCTGGCAGTTCTCAGATAATTGGGAATAGTGCTACTCAAGATCCAGCTATACCTCTCCTAGGCATATATCCAAAAGATGCTCAAGTATACAACAAGGACATTTGCTCAATCATGTTCATAGCAGCTTTATTTGTAATAGCTAATAGCTAGAATCTGGAAACAACTGAGATGTCCCTCAGTGGAGGAATGGATAGAGAAATTGTGTTACATTTACTCAATGGAAAACTGCTTAACATTTAAAAACTAGGAAAGCATGAAATTTTCAGGCAAATTGTGGGTACTAGAAAAGATCATCCTGATTGAGTTGTCCCAGAAGAAGAAAGACACACATGGTATATATTAACTTATAAGTTTATATTATATAGGATAAGCATACTAAAACCTGTACACCTAAAAGCTAAACAAGAAGGAAGACTCTGGGTAAGGAGATCAATCCTCATTCAGAAAGGCAAATGGGACAAACATTAGAAGAGGGAGAAAACAGGGAACAGGGCAGAAAACAGGGAATACCACAAAGGGCCTCTGAAATACCCTATCCTGCAGGGTATCAAAGCAAATGCTGAGACTCATAGCCAAAGTTTGGGTATAGTGCAGGGAATCTTATGAAAGAAAGGGGAAATAAAAAAGAACTGGAGGGGACAGAAGCTCCACAAAGAGAACAACAGAACCAAAAAATCTGGCCACAGGGGTCTTTTATGAGACTGATAATCCAACCAAGGATCATGCATGGAGATAAGCTAGAACCCTTGCACAAATGTAGCCCATGGTAGCTCAATATACAAGTGGGTTCCTTAGTAAGGGGGACAGGAGCTGTCTCTGATACGAACTCAATGTCTGGCTCCTTGTTCACTTCGCCTTGAGAGGGGAGCAGCCTTACCAGGCCACAGAGGAAGACAATGCAGCCAGTTCTGATGATACCTGACAGGCTGGGATCAGATGGAAGGGGAGGAGGACCTCCCCTATCAGTGGACTTGTGGAGGGGCATGGGAAGAGATGAGGGAGGGACACTGTGATTGGGAGTGGACGAGGGAGGAAGCTACACCTGAGCTACAAAGTGAATGTGAATAAATCATAACTAATAAAAATAAATTAATTAAAAATAAAACAGAATTATTTAAATGAAAACCCAGCACTAACTTAATATACATATATGTATATGTATATAGATATATTTCTCAAGAAATAACTACATAAAGTTTGTTATATATACAAAAATAATTCTGTTAATACATTTTTAATTTTATAATATTCAGGAATTTCTTAATGTATAACTTAAAAATTTCAAGGATACTAGAAACATAGGACTTAGAACTCAAGGAATGGTTGTGGGTTTTCTATATATATTTTGAGATCTTGATACTTTAACATGACACCTTATCTACTTTTGTTGAATTTAGAAATTTAATTTGATCTCTTATTTCCCATACTTCCCTGTGCAGGAGGAGCACTAGATAAGTGAAAATCCTTGTGTAATGTGATGTTATAACCCCAAAATGATGGAATTCCTACATACAAAGTTCTTTTTTCATGTAACATTCATATGCACCTGGAAGGGGATGTTGAAGGGTAAATATATATATATATATATATATATATATATATATATATATACATATATATATATATATCCACAAGTAACATATGAATGTTAAAAATATATCCACAATTAACATATAAATGTTAAATATATCCATAGCCCAAACAGATTGCTTTTCTATATTCTTCAGGCTCAGGTAACCATGCCTGCACTTCAAATCTAGGAAAAATGAAAAATACAAGTAGACAATTTTATATTTTTAATTTATTTACTTATTCATTTTGAATCCTGATTCAAGCCTCCCCTCCTCCCTGTCCCCCATATACCCTCCCCCTCCATTCTGTCCTCTCCTTCTCCTCCAAGAAGGATGGGTTACCAACATACTCTGGCACATTAAGTTGCTACAAGACTAGGCACATCCTCTCCCACTGAAGCCAGACATGGCAGTCCAGTTAGGGAAATGGGATACAAAGAGAGGCATCCAAGTGAGAGGAGGTCCTGACTCTATTTGTCGGGTGATCCACATGAATACTAAGCTGAGCATGTGCCACAAATGAGCTAGGTGCATAGGACCAGTCTGATACGGTCTTTGGTTGATGGTTAAGTTTCTGTGAGCTCAATTGTGTCCAGGTTAGTTGACTCTTGTAGGTCTTCTTGTGGAGTCCTTGACCCCTCTGTTTCCCTCAGTCATTCCTCCAAATTTTCCATAGGACTCCCTGTGGTCTGTCTAATTTTTGGCTGTGGGTCTCAAGCAGACTTACTTTAATAGTTACTAATTTTGTCAAGACACATTATAATAATATTTTAAAGTAAACATGTATTTTTAAAACAAATAGCTGAAACTTGCCAGTGAAAAATAAATATCCTACCCATCAAGTTTTTGTTTTCCAAGAGATTTTTTTTGAAAACTCTATAGGTATGTACTTCAAAGCACCCTTTGTATTTTTGAAGCTGTATCACTAAAAGCAGATTTCCCAACAAATTCTACATAAATAACATTTTCATAAGAAAATGTCTCAGCATTCTATTTGAAACAGATGAGATTGCCTAGCAACCATCTTACTTTATTATCTCCATCAGACCTAAAGACACTAACTCACACAGCAAGACTAAAAACAGAATATGAAAATAAAAGAGGGAATCACTAGGGCATATATATGAGAAGTGAGGTCCAGATAGTGAAGGCTGAAAGAACCCTAAAAGTCCTCTTCTTGAAATTCCAGTTGCCAAAATATATGAACACCAGGAACTTCAAAGAGAACTTCAGTCTTTGAAACTCACAGACATTGTTGTATTAACAATGGGAAAAGGTAACTAAGGAGAAGCTGTATGCTGATATGATTGAAATATAGTAATATATTTTAAAATGAATTAAAAATATTTTTAAATGAAAAATATAGGCATAACAGTTTGAGAAACAGAAAATGAGTGGTAGAAGTGACTTCATCAGTTTAAAGAGATGGATAAGCTATTGTTTAGAACCATGAGTTCTGAGCAATATTTAACTACTTGGTTACAATTGCAGAAACTCAGAATTTGAAGAAGTTAAGGTTTTTTCCCTTCTTCCTGATGCTATCAATTGGGAGACAATTTGTTTATTTCAAGGTTTACATACTTATCATTGAAGCACAATGGCTTCCTTCATGTTGTATCACTGTTGTAAAACACCTGAGGCTGGTTACATTTATGAAGAAAGGAGGTTTATTTTGAATGTTATTGCTGTTACAGGTTGGGATCTGTATACAAAAGACAAAAGGGCTGAGAAAGAAATTAGGGAAGCAACACTCTTCACAATAGCCACAAAATACATAAAGTACCTTGGTGTGACCCTTACCAAGCAAGTCAAAGACTTGTATGAAAAAAAATTTCAAGTATCAGAAGAATTAGAAGAAAATATCAGAAGATAGAAAGATCTTCCTTGCTCATGGTTTTGCAGGATGAACATAGTAAAAATGGCCATCTTACCAAAAGCAATCTACAAATTCAATGCAATTTCCATCAAATTACCAACACAATTCTTTACAGACCATGAAAGAAAAATTCTCAACTTCATATGGAATAACAAAAATACCCAGAATTGCTAAAAAAAATCCTCTACAGTAGAAGATCTTCTGGAGGTGTTTCCATCCCTGATCTCAAGCTGTACTATGGAGCAACAGTAATAAAATCTGCATGGTACTGGCATAGAAATAGAATAGTGGATCAATGGAATCGAATAGAAGACCCAGAAATATACCCACACACTTATGGACATCTAATTTTTGACAAAGATACCAAACCCATATAATGGAAAAAAGACAGCATCTTCAACAAATGGTACTGCTCTAACTGGATGTCTACATGTAGAAAAATGCAAATAGATCCATACTTATCACCCTGCATAAAACTAAAGTCCAAGTGAATCAAAGACCTCAACATAAAACCAGACACATTAAATCAGTTAGAAGAAAAAGTGGGGAAGATCCTGGAACTTATTGGCATAGGAGACAAGTTCCTGAACACAACACCAACAGCACAGGCTCTAAGAGTAACAATCAATAAATGGGACCTCATGAAACCGCAAAGCTTCTGTAAGGCAAAGGACACTGTCATCAAGACAAAATGAATGCCTACAGAATGGAAAAGAACCTTCACCAACCCTATATTTGACAGAGGGCTAATATCCAGTATGCATATAGAACTCAAGAAGTTAAACAGCAACAAATCAAGTGATCCAATTAAAAATGGGGTACAGAGCTAAACAGAGAAATCTCAAAAGAGGAATATCAAATGGCAGAGAAACCCTTAAAGAAATGTTCAATGTCCTAGTCATCAGGGAAATGCAAATCAAAACGACCCTGAGATTTCACCTTACACCCATCAGAATGGCTAAAATGAATAACTCAACTGGCAACACATGCTGGATAGGATGTGGAGAAAGGGAAGCCTTCCTCCACTGCTGGTGGGAATGTAAACTTGTACAACCACTCTGGAAATCAATCTAATGCTTGATTCCTAACTCAGAGAGTTAGGAATAGCATTTCCTCAAGATCCTACTTCCAGTTTCTACCCATTTGTCTTTCTAAGTGAGGATTGATCATCTTACCTCATTGAAATTTATTCACTTTGTATCACAGCTGTAGATACTTCCCTTGTCTCCTCCCACTCACACCTTACTCCCTTTTCTCCTCCATACCTTTCCCCCAGTTCACTGATAGGGGCTGTTCTTCTCTCCTTCCATCTGACCTTAGCCTATCAGGTCTCATCAGGAATGGCTGCATTGTCTTACTCTGTGGTGCAGTAAGGCTGGTCCCCACTGAGTTCACATCAGACACAGCCCCTGTTCCCCTTACAAGGGACCCACTTAAAAACTAAGGTGCCATGGGCTAAAACAGGACAGGAGCCTACTGCAGAGGGCCTCTAAAAGATTCTACCTAGCAGTATATCAAAGCAGATGCCGAGACTCATAACCAAATCTTCTGCAGAGTGCAAGGAATCATATGAAAGAGGGGGGGGGCGTTGTAGTATGACCTGGAGAGGACAGGAGCTCCACAAGGACCAAATATATCAAGGCACAAGTGTCTTTTGTGAGACTGTTTCTCCAACAACGGACCATGCATAGATATAACCTAGAACCCCTTCTCAGATGTAGCCCATGGCAGCTCAGTATCCAAGTGGGTACCCTAGTGAGAGGAACAGGGACTATTTCTGACATGAACTCAATGACTGGCTCTTTGACCTCCCAACCCATCCCCCAGGGATGAGCAGCCTTGGTAGGCCACAGAGGAGAACATTTCAGCCAGTCTTGAAGATAACTGATGGAAGGGGAGGAGATCCTCCTTTATCAGTGGACTTGGAAAGGGCAGGGAGGAAATGAGGGAGGGAGGGTGAGATTGGGAGGGAAGGAGAGAGGGGTTATGGCTGGGATACAATGTAGATAAAAAATAATTTTAAAAAAATTAATTAAGTAAAAAATGATATTTGTCTCCCAGGGCAGCCAAGCTCCTCTCACTTCTTCATGATGGTCACCTCCACATTTCACGACACAAACTCTTACCCATTTGCCTTAAATTTCTGGGTGAGTTCTAACATAACATGTTTTTAACATTAGTAATCTGTCCTGAGTTTCTTCAGATCTGTATCCCTATATTCCCCAACATGAGCACTTCTAAAATACCCACTCTCCAGGAATTGTTTTACATTAATTGCAAGTCTGTATCAATTTAATTAGAAAAAACTGTGTTCCAAATATTAAAAATAATTGAAGAGGTTGCTATTAACAAGATCTTCTGTGCAGTAATTTGAAGCAATTAATTCATTATTTGCAGTCATTCTACATGAAAAGCAAATCTGCTTCTATGCACCAGCAGTACACAGGTCCAAGCATCATTTAAAAGGAAGGGTTTTGATGGAATTGCTCTGGTTTTTACTGCAACAACTGGTGTTTTTGTCCATTGCTACACACTACTATGCCATGTTTTTTTTTTCTTTACATAATAAATGAATATCTTTCTCATTTGTGAAAGTCTAAGACAGTGTTGTACCATCCACTAAGTATTTCGTTTTAAGTATTTCTGATTCAGGAATGTGGGGCTTCTTACATCATTTCTTTCAACTCCTTGAAAAAATGGAGTGCACCTTTTTTAAATAAATTTATTTATTTTTATATCAATCACAGGTTAGGTACTTTGCATCCCAGGCATAGCCCCCTTCCTTCATTCCCTCCCACACTTCCTCTCCCTCCCTCATCTCCCTCCTCCCCGCCCCCTCCAAGTCCACCAACAGGGGAGGACCTCCTCCCCTTCCATCCAACCCCAGCTCATCCTATCTCTTCAGGGCTGGCTGCAATGTCCTCCCCTGGGATCTAGCCAGTCTGTCACTCCCTGGCTTGTATGGGGGAGGGTCGAAGAGTCAGCCATCAAATTCATGACTGAAACAGTCCCTGTTTCCCTCACTAGGGTCTTCAGTCCTACACCAACCTATCATGGGCCCCATCTGAGTGGGGGTTCCAGGCCACATCCACACATGGTCCTTGATTGTAGAAACCGTCTCATACAAGACCCCTG
>CM053758.1:34586531-34603838 GCA_028658305.1 Pachyuromys duprasi | reverse complement strand
TTACACAATGGAATACTACTCAGCAATTAAAAAGGAAGAAATCATGAAATTCGCAGGCAAATGGTGGGACCTGGAAACAATCATCCTCAGTGAGGTATCCCCAAAATAGAAAGAAACATATGGTATATACTCACTTATATAGACCTATAGGATAGGAAGGTCATGCTGAAATATACACACCTAGGGAAGATAAGAAGGAGGACCCAGGTTGGTATGATCAATGCTCGTTTAGATGAACAAATAGAATGGACATTGAATGGAGGAGAAAACAAGCAACAGGACAGGAGCATACCAAAGAGGACCTCTGAAAGAATCAGTATAGCAATGTATCAAAGCAGATATTAAGACTCATAATCAAGCCCTTGGCACAGGGCGGGAAGTAATAATAAAAATAGGGGAAGTTAATAAGACTTGGGGAGAACAAGAGCTCCACAAAGACCAAACTGAGCAGGGCACAGGGGTCTTATATGAGACAGTTTCTCCCACTAAGGACCATATATGCATATGGCCTAGAACCCCGCTCAGATGTGGCCCATGATAGCTCGTTGTCAAACTGAATACCCTAGTAAGGGAAACAGGGACTGTTTCAGTCTAGAACTTGATGGCTGACTTTTCGACCCTCTCCCATACATTCCAGGGAGTAACAGCCTGGCTAGATCCCAGGGGAGGACATTGCAGCCAGCCCTGAGGAGATAAGATGTGCTGGGGTTGGGTGGAAGGGAGGAGGTCCTCCCCTGTTGGTAGACTTGGAGGGGGCAGGGAGGAGATGAGTGAGGGTTGGGAAAGGTAGGAGGGAGTGGGGGAGGGGCCTACGCATGGGATGCAAAAAACCTAACCTGTGATTGATATAAAAATAAATAAATTTTTTTTTAAAAAAGGAGGGCCGAGGGTAAGAAGATCAATCCTTATTTAGAAAGACAAATAGGATAGACATTGGAAGTAGGAGAAAGCTAGAAGCAGGATAGGAGCCTACCACAGAGGGCTTCTAAAGACTTTACATAGCAGTGTTTCAAAGCAGATGCTGAGACTCATAACCAAACTTTGGGCAGAGTACAGGGAATCATATGAAAGAAGAGAGAGTTAGTAAGACCTGGAAAAAATAGGAGCTCCACAAAGACCAAATACATCTGGGCACAGGGCTTGTCTGAGACTGATTCTCCAACCACGGACCATGCATGAATATAACCTAGAACCTCTACTGGGACCTAGCCCATGGTAGCTCAGTATCCAAGTGGCTCTCCTAGTAAGGGGAACAGGGACTGTCTCTGGCATGAACTCTATGGCTAGCTCTTTGACCTCCCCAGCCCTCTGTGGGAGCAGCAGCCTAGCTAGGCCAGAGGAGGACATTGCAGCCAGCCCTGGTGAGGCCTAAAAAGCTAGGGACAGATGGAAGGGGAGGAGGACCTCCCCTATAAGTGGACTTAGAGAGGGGCAAGGAGGATATGAGGGAGGGAGGGTGGGATGGAATGAAGGAGGGGCTACAGCTGAGAAACAATGTAAATAAACTGTAATTAATATTAAAAAATCATATTTCTAATGAATTGTCATTTTATTTCAGGTTAAGGATCACAATTTTTATCTTTTAATATGTTTACTTAATTTTTTCCTGTAGTGATATTTACTCAAACTTTTACCAATCTATTAGCAATGTTTACATCCATTTCAGTTGTTTTAGCCATCTGTTTTTAAACTAGTTTTCATTTATATGCTCCTGTGTTTTATGGCTGTGATTTTCTTTTTAATTGTTTCCAACATCAATGGACCATAATATTTGGTTTGTCATGCAAACCTGTAATTTCAGTACTTGGGGAGTGGGGACAGAAAAGTCAGAATTTCAAATTCATTCCCTTTGGAATTAAGAGTTGAAAAGAGTGTTGGGTAGATAAGAACATGGTTTCCTTTTGATTAAAAAATTTTAAATTTATTTTGTGTTTTAATAAAATAATAAGGATTTTAGTCTTTTTATAAATAGCACTGTATTTAGTCAGATGTCCCAAGAGTGACCCAGGCATGTGCTGACGTACCTGTCTTAAGAGACAAATATAGCAGGGCACAGGGGTTGTTTATGAGACTGTTTCTCCAACCAAGGATCATGTATAGATATAACCTAGAACCCCTGCTTATATGTAGCAAATGGTAGCTCAATATCCAAGTGGGTACCCTAGTAAGGGGAACAGGCACTATTTCGGACATGAACACAATGGCTGGCTCTTCGACCCCCTTGCCTCCAGAGGGAGGAGCAGCCTAGCTAGGCCACAGAAGAGAACATTGCAGCCAGTCATGAAGAGACCTGATAAGCTAGAGTTAGAAGGAAGGGGACGAGGTCCTCCCCTATCAGCAGACTTGGAAAGGGGCAGGGAGGAGATGAGGGAGGGATGGGAGGGATAGGGAGGGAATGTGGGAGGGGGCTACAGCTGGGATACAAAGTACATAACCTATGATTAATGTAAAATAAAAATGTAAAAATAAAAGGTGGGAAAAAGTAAAAAAAAAAAAAAAAAGGAATATGTGATTCAGTTTGCTGTTGTACTCTCTATCCTAGTTAGCTCTGTCACCTTGACACAGGCTAGAGTTTATCTAATAAGGTAGCCTCATGTGAGGGATTTTTCTGCTAGGACTGACCTAAGGCCAAGTTTCTTGGTTGCTAATTGATATAAAAGGGTCCATCCCACTGAGGGTGGCACCATTCCCTAGATAGGTAATCTTTATTTATGTAAGAAAGCTAGGCCTGTGAGTGAGCCAGCAAGCACTCTTCCTCCATGGTTACTGTTTTAAGTTCCTACTTAAAGTCTTATCTTCACTTCCCTAAGTGATGTACTGTGCCCTGTTAGCTGAAATACACCATTCTTCTCTAAGTTGTTTTTCTGGTCATGGTTTTTGTGACAGCAACAGCAATCACACAAGAACAAGCATATGTTTTTTCTTGTATTTTCTGCATTTCTTAGGACAGCCCTATCAGCCACTGAATATAGCCATAACTGGTGACCTTCCAAGGCACACTTCTCAGAGTTCTTGCCAATAACGACTGCCCTTCACAGTTTTACTTCTTCAGCATCTACTGGGAAGGCCATACCTACATAAAAATTTTGCCACTTAATTTTATCTTGTTCTTGATAGGGATTATAGTTGGCTGGAATCTGGTCCATCTTTGTAAAACCATATAAACTTAAAAGTTAGCATTCTGTGAACTATAGTACTTTGTTTCAATATCTCTTCTGTGGTATTGGTAATCAAATGTTTGGGGTGCAGTTTCTATTCCTTCTTTCCTTCCTTCTCTCTTTCTCTTTCTTTCTTTCTTTCTTTCTTCCAGAAATAGAATCTCAAAAACTGTGAATTTCATGTGCAAGCTAAGCTGTTGGTTCAATCACAACACTGCTTAAATATACAAAATTAAGAAATATGTAAAGTTGGCTTTGATTCCTTTGTTTTATTATCTCAGCCATTACATGGTTGAAAAATTTAACAAAGCTTATTATATTTTCACATTAAATTTATTATCATTATACCTTAACATTCATACTTGTCTCCCTCTATCAGCAGATAGTTAGTGGCTGAGTTTTGTCAAATACAGAGCTGAGTTTCCTGAAGCTCTGTCTATAAACACCATGGTTGAAAGAGAAGGGCCTCTAAAGAAGTTTGGCTTAGTAATTGTTTTTCAACATTATGGAAAATTAACTGCATGGTATATGTGCAAATGTATGTAGTCTCACTTTACTCAAGAGCTAGAGGCTCAAGCACTACAAATTTGATGACAATCTGAACATCATGTTGAAACAATGTATCAGCAATAGCAAACAAAAGCATCTTACTAAGGACAACAGATCCACAGGTGTTTAAAACATTTTGCTAGCATAGCTGACAGTTTGATTAATAAGTCCAAAGTCTTACACATACTAAGCAAGTGCTTTCTTTACTACGGTACCTACTCCATTATGTCTTTTATTTCAGAAAATTCCAAATCATATATTATTAAATATGCTAAGGAGATCCAAGTGAATTAACATAAAAGGAGAGAAATGAGATTCCTGGGAAACATTTTGAATCCCATTTTTAAATCATACTTGTGAAACTGAGTATCAGCAAGAAAATTTTCAACTCATAAACTGTAATAATGCAAACTCCCAGAAATTATGATTCCAAATGAATATCTATTTATACAGAGCTAAGTAGTGTTAGCATATTTCCATTTATATAGAGTTCAGGAGCTTTGAATTAACCTAGAAATCCATCTCCATAATCATATGGAAAATACTTTCAAATTTGTGTGAAAATAAAATATTGAAAGTAGCTTTAGATAACTATACAAATATAAGAAAAAATACACAAAGATAAGTTTGCTCAACAATACCATGCAGCTTAACAAGCACCTAATAAATAAAAAAAATGAGTTAAGTAAGAATCATTCCAGAATTATCTATCTTTATATATACTAACTTGTATACATAAAATGCAGACTCCTATAGAAAGTCACTGTCCTATATTAGCATAAACAAAAAAAATATCATGAATACAGCATGCAAGCTATTCCATAATAAGATAAATAAACTGATTATCATTTTAAAGATTCATTTTTATTCTTATTTTTATGTATCTGGGCATGTGTAGTTCTCCCAGGGACCAGAGGATCTGGAATTTCCTAGAGCTGGGCTTGCTTATAGCTGATTTTGAACTTTCATGTGTATTCTGGGAACTGAACCCAGGTCCTCCACAAGAGAAACAAATCCTCTTAACTGTAGAACCATCTCTTTAACACAATGCTTAATGTGGATAATTTCTGCCTTACCTAATTTACATTCAGTTTATTCTTTCTCATAATTTTTGGTTAATACTGGAGCAAATTACCTCTTTATGGTACAATACTAGAATTTGGCTACTTAAACAGGAGTGCACAAATCAATAAAGTTGTCTGGCTTTTGGTGTTTAATCGAGAAATTCAAAACATATTTTCAGCTTTTCATATCAATGACTGACCTCAGTTTTGGCGGCTGTTTGTCATTCAAGTCTCAGCACAGGAAGACAGGCTTTTTCCAGGCCTTCCCTCAGAGACAGGGAAGGATTTGCAAGTCCATTCGCCTTTTGTTTAGTGACAGCAGGTGGGAGAGCTTGTTTGAAATCTCAACTCTGCCTCACTTCCTTGTAAAAATTAACCCATTGTGTAAGCTGTTTGTTTAAATAAAGAAGGCTGGCTGGCCTCATGGCTTTTTCGGGTACAGAGCGTATTGACGCTATAGGGCTCATTGGAGCCACGAGCAAGCGGCCAGAAGCCTCTTGGAACATAATATGTGTAGTGTACATTATTAATTTCAATCCTCACTCCCAACTCAGAACCCCGTTCTGCTCTGCTGGCGGGCTCGACTAGTTAGCATTCATGTTTTATTACAGGTAACAGACAAATATGTTAAAGTCTAGGTGAAAACATAACTTCATTTTCAATACAAGTTATTATAATTCTTAAAAATGAAGTTAGTACTATTGTTTGTAATAGAAAAGTAGTTAATCAAAGTTTTGTTTCAAACCATGGAAAGCTGAGAGTGCACTAGGCTCCAGAAAAGAATGAGCATGTGTGGAGTTGTTCCAGATACAGGCTGAAGGGCTGGCTATCTCCCACATCCATTGCTAAGTCCAAGGATGCCTTTTCCTGATGATTTCCCATAAGGAACTCTGGTGTTCTCATCTTCTCAGTAGTTCAGAACTGTGTGATATTGAATTCAGACAAAAATATGTGAAGATATGTGCCTTGGGAATTGTTAAAGGATGACTATAAGTCAAGTATATGATGTATTATCTTCTGTTATAAAACTTAATCACCCAGCAGTTATTCTGAACTTCCAAACAATGAGCCAGCTACACAGAGGTTAGCTAATTTTGCAGAACTTGCAGCTACAAAATTGTAAAGCTGAGCATTGCTTCTCAGCAATCCTGATGGTACATTTCTCGTTTGTGCATTACTATTTCATAAGTAGCCCAACTCCCGTTGTATGTCAAAATTTGTTTTCATTACATTTTCCTTTGAAAAGTATTCAGCATCAATGAGAGAGGGGATTGGGAGAGAAGAGAGATAAGCAAGATAAGAGAGAGCTGAGATATGTTTTCATTGTATTATTTTAAAAGTAATATTACTTTGTATTTAATAACTTATAATTTTCATAATACATTCCATATGTTTTTAAAAGAGTGTTCTGTTAAAATCCTGTTTGAAAATGAATAGCTTTTCTAAAGGGGTAGGTAGTATAAAATAATTCATGTGTCAATTGTTTCAGGTTAAACATGAAGCAAATAAATATAAATTATAAATAAGTGGTAAGACATTTTCTGTCAGTTTGTGGACTAAACAAATACATCATCCAGCCATTCTCAGAAGAAATAACAATTTCTCTTGCTATCTCATGTTTTCCAAATGACATCCTCCAAAAGCTTTGCAAAACTCCATATACTAAAATTAGGCATTGTCAAAATGAACCTTCTTATACATCGGTTATGTGTTTAGTGCCACTAGAAAAATATCCAGAACACTGTTTTCTGGAATTAGGATGAGATGAATGTTATGAGGCAAGTTGCTAATCTTCAAGTTAGCAAATACATAAAATCATCATGAGGAACTTTTAATAAATAAAAAAACACAAAAAAGAAAATTTCTAGAGTAACAAAGACAATATTGGGTCTTTGAGAATAAAATCAGTATCCTTTCTCTCAGAATTTATTGGAATACAGGGAGTTCACAGGAAAGAAAAATATGTAAGAATAAACTTCCTACTGAAGAGGGGCAATGCCTTCCTTTTTAAAAATGAATTCATGCTCCTGTCTTAATTTCTCTCATCTACCCCTTCTAGTATCTATCCTATTTTACCTTCTGAACGAGAATTAAGCATCTATCCTGGGATCTTCCTTGTCAGTTAGCTTCTTTAGGTCTGTAGATTTTAGTATGTTTATCCTATATAATATGGATGATATCCACTTTTTTATTAATTACAGTTTATTCACTTTGTATCCCAGCTGCAATGCCCTCCCTCATTCCCTCCCAATCCCATCCTCCCTCCCTATTCTCCTCCCATGTCCCTTCCCCAGTCCACTGGCAGGGGAATTCCTCCTCCCCTTCCCTCTGTTCCTAGTTTATGAGGTGTCATCAGGAATGGCTGCATTGCCTTTCTCTGTGGTCTGGTAAGGCTGCTCCCTCCTCAGAAGGAGGTGATCAAAGAGCAGTTCAATCAGCTCCTGTTTGTAGCAGCTTTATTTGTAATAGCCAGAAGCTGGAAACAGATCAGATGCCCCTAAGTTGAAGAATGGAATCAGAAATTGTGGTACATCTACACAATGGAATACTACTCGGAGATGAAAAAAAAAAAAAAAGGAAATCATGAAATTTGCAGGTAAATGGTGGGAACTGGAAAAGATCATCCTGAGTCAGGTATCCCAGAAGCAGAAAGACACACATGGTATATACCCACTTATAAGTGGATATTAGACATATAATATAAGATAAACATACTAAAATCTGTTCACCTAAGGAACTAATCAAGAAGGAGGACTCTGGCTAAGATGCTCAATTTCCATTTAGAAAGACAAAGAAGATAGACATCAGAGGAGGAAAAAAACAGGGAATAGGACAGGAGCATACCACAGAGAGCCTCTGAAAGGCTCTACCCTGTAGGGTATCAAAGCAGATGCTGAGACTTATAGCCAAACTTTGGACAGAGTGCAGGGAATCTTATGAAAGAAGGGGGAGATAGTAAGACCTGGAGAGGACAGGAGCTCCACAAGGAGAGCAACAGATTCAAAAAGTCTGGGCTCAAGGGTCTTATCTGAGACTGATAATCCAGCCGAGGACCATCATGGAGATGGTCTCAAACTCCTGCACAGAAGTAGCCCATGTTAGTTAAATATCCAAGTGGGTTCCATAGTAATGGGGACAGGGACTGTCTCTGACAAAACAGAAATTCTTAATTCTAAGATGCATTTTGTATGCAGACCCTGCCATTACCAGTCCAGTGTACTTCCAGGATTCCTATATGCATTTAGTTGTGCATATGATTCCAATTCATGGGGAATGACAAATGTTTAAAATGTCATGCAATAGCAGTGAGTAAAAGGGTTGAACTTAAGAAACTACTTTTGTGTTTGACCCTTATATTATTCAAGAATAAGTTAGAGTTTGAATGTGTGGATTTACCATCACCCTGAAACAAATATATGTTTTGTGAGAACTTGGGACTGTAATGTATCACTGGCCACTGAATGACTGAAGCTGAATAATTAAATGGAAAAATTTCAATTATGCTTTAATAATTGCCATTGACTAAGATACCAAGTTGTGACAAAAAAGTATTCTTAAGGTAAATAATCTTCAAAATTTATGTTGAAATTTTTCTGCAAAATACATACAGAAAAAAAGAAAGGAAAACTATGAAAATATGTAAACTGTATCCTGTAATTTAAAAAAAAGTGAGAGAACCATTTCCCAGAACATAAAGTTTATACTTCAGACAGGAAAATCTTTTGTCATCATAACTGGCTCACTAATGGGAAGATGGACTTCACACATCAGACATTCCAAACAGCTTGGTATTTTCAAACATAACTCCTTTCTTCTGAAGTGGTGCTGGAATAAACTGCAGCTTCTTTTAAAACAAGATATAAGACTTTCTTCCCATAGACACCTCACAATAGTAAAGCTCACAACATGCTCTCTGTGTCCGTTCCATTTTTACAACGACCCAATTTCATTTCATACAGGTAAATGAAAAGCATGGATTTGAAGTTTTATGTCATTGTTAGAAATGGAGGCTAAATTGATTTCACTCTCTGTGAAGGCTTCTGAGAACGTTGAGCACACTCGTCACTTCTTTTTATTTCTGTAAATAAAGATCACTAGCAGGAGAAAGTGTTGACTTACAGTCCACATGTCAGTGCTCACATCTCTTTCTGTGCCAGGAACAGCCATGTGTTTAGATTAATATGCATCATGTTCACACCAGTTACAGGAAGTCTATTCCTGAAACTGTGCAAGAATTTCCCTGTGATTTGTACCTGAGTCTAAATTTACTCAGGGTTTCCCCTGTATTTTTTTTTCAAGAAATGTTATTTTTTCTGGAATTACCTCTATTCCATAAAGAAAAGGATAAATCTGAGAGCAATCTCATTTCACAACATGATTCTGACTCCACTTGTAAGATTGGATGAGAGATCCCTATTCCAACTAGTCTGGATTAAGACTTTGTTTCTAATCAAAAGTAAAATATGTATGACCTCATTAACACATCTTCAAAAAGCAGAAAGACACACAGGGTAGATACTCACTCATAAGTGGATATTAGACATATAATATAGGATAAACATACTAAAATCTGTACACCTAAGGAAGCTAATCAAGAAGGAGGACTCTGGCTAAAATGCTCAATCCCCATTCAGAAAGGCAAAGAGGATGGACATGGGAGGAGGGAGAAAACAGGGAATAGGACCGGAGCCTGCCGCAGAGGGACTGTGAAAGGCTCTACCCTGCAGGGTATCCAGGCAGGTGCTGAGACTTATAGACAAACTTTGGGCAGAGTGCAGGGAATCTTATGAAAGAAGTAGGAGATAATAAGTACTGGAGAAGATAGGAGCTCCACTAGGAGAGCAACAGATCCAAAAAGTTTGGGCACAGGGGTCTTTTCTGAGACTGATGCTCCAGCCAAGGACCACTCATGGAGCTGTCTTAGAACTCCTGCACAGAGACAGCCCATGGCATTTCAGTGCCCAAGTGGGTTCCATAGTAATGGGAACAGGGACTGTCTCTGACATGAACTCAGTGGCTGGCTCTTTGATCACCTTCCCCTGAGGGGAGAGCAGTCTTACCAGGACACAGAGAAAGACAATGGAGACATTCCTGATGAGATCTGATAGACTAGGATCAGGGGGAACAGGAGGAGGACCTCCCCTATCAGTGGACTGGTGGAGGGGCACAGGTGGGGAAGAGAAAGGGAGGGTGGGCTTGGGAGGGGAGGAGAGACAGGGGGCATACAAAGCGAATAAATTGTAATTAATTAAAATAAATTAAAAAAGAAAAAACTAGATATTACATTTATAAGGGTGAATGCCACTTTATCTTAACACTCAGCAACACAACTTTTTTAAAGCTCCAAACCACTATTTCTTGTGATGACTTAACTATGAAACATTTCTCATGGGACTCAGCATTTGAATGATTATTCACATCTTTGTGGTGCTGTTTTGTGAGGTTTTGGACTCTTCGGGAAGGAGATCACTTCTATAGGGACTGGCTGAATGGAGACAGACCTGGAGGTTTATAAATACCCTGTTGCCTATCAAGTCTGCATTCTGGTCCCGATGTGTGTAGCTTCTTCCACATACTGGCATCAAAACTACAGCTCTGCAGCTGCCCTGCTTTCCTGCCACGATGGGCTACTATCTGGTCTCAAACTACAAGCAAAACTAAACCTCCTTTAAATGGGTTCTTAGCCAGTATGTGCCCCCCTTAACGAGTAAAATAAGATTTATGTCTGCACACATTGACATTCATTAAGAAGTGTGTTTTTGAAACACTAGATGTCATTTTCAGCTCTACAATTTTATACTGAAATATTATTCGTATATGTCATTGACTTCTTCATAAAACATGACTAGTACTGACTCTAAGTGAAAAGTAGTAAATTTTCGTTAATACTCATATTATTATTTTGTATAAGCTGAGAGACACATGAGAGTGCAGGAAGCATTTCTTCAACTTATTCTAAATAAATAGAAATGAAAGCATGGAGAGATGCAAAACTTTCATCAACCCAACAGCTTTGCCCAGTGTTATGATCATTGTTTATTTCCCTTACTGTATCAATGATTTAGACATGCAGAAACCATTATAACTTTTAATTTTTACCTATTTTAATCTACTACCATCATTGCTTTTCACGGAAATATCTAAAATTCAGGAAAAATTAAGAGTTTTGGAATCTAAAGATATTGCATTTGGTGGAAACAGAATTTTTTTCAATTTTTATTAATTACAATTTATTCAATCTATATGATCTCTGTAGCTCCCTCACTCCTCTCCTACCAATCGCACCCCCCTTCTCTACTCATGCCTCTCCCGCAGTCCGTTGGTAGGAGAGAACTTTTCCTCTTTTTTTCTGATCCTAGTCTAATAGATCTCATCAGGACTGGCTGCATTGACTTCCTCTGTGGCCTGGTAAGGCTGCTCCCCACTCAGGCGATCAAAGAGCACACCAATCAGTTCATGTCAAAGACGGTCCCTGTTCCCATTACTATGGAACCCACTTGGAGGTTGAACTGTCATAGGCTACATCTGTGAAGGGGTCCTAGGTTATCTCCATGAATGGTCCTTGGTTGGAGTATCAGTCTCAGAAAAGACCCCTGTGCCCAGATTTTTTGGATGTGTTGCTCTCCTTGTGGAGCTCCTGTCCTCTCCAGGTCTTCCTATCTCCTACTTCTTTCATAAGATTCCCTGCACTCTAGCCAAAGTTTGGCTATAAGTCTCAGAATCTGCTTTGATACCCTGCAGGGTAGAGCCTTTCAGAGGGCCTCTGTGGTAAGCTCCTGTCCTGTTCCCTCAAACAGACTCTTTAAACTAGAAGCAAATTAGTAGATTAGAAAGAAGCATGTGGGGTGCCTGACTAGTGGAGAGGGGCTTTTTCTAACATGGACTCTGTCGCCTGTGTTTGAATCACTTATCTTTGGCAGGTTGCCTTGCCTGGCCTCAGGGGATGAAGATATACTCAGTCCAGATGTGACTGGATGAACTGGGGAAGGTTAGTATGCTGAGGAAGGGGACTCCCCTTTTCTGGTGGAAAGGGAGAGGGAAGGAGGAAGAGGGAAAGTTGGGGCTACAGGGGAGGAGGGAAGGGAGGGGCCACCCTCTAGATGTAAAGTAAATAAACTAATGTAAAATTTAATAGAAAGTAATAAAATACAATAAAAAAGCTGGATAATATACAGCACGCTATTTTACTGAAGAGCAAGACGATAACTATATTTAATAAATTGTTAAATATATTCAGAAAGTAAGGTTATGGTGCAGTGCGGAAATTCATTAGCAATGAGCTGTGGGTACTGTGATAATCTGTAGGAGCATTGAGGTGTGAGAGAAGTGATTTGAGGAAGCACTCAGCAGTGTAAACACCCTTCACAATTTGGAAAAAGTAAATTTCCATAATGTATGCACACCCAACCTTCACCATTTAAAAATGGCATAATTTTATGGGTTCAGATACTGCCCTTATTTTTACTTCCAACAATTGTATGTTCACTGGAGCAACACTGAATTAGACCAAATGGTTCAAAGTGAGTGATAATTAATTCAATCGCGTAGTACAGAGATTCTTCTTGGTTTTTGTAGCTTATGTAACAGTGCGCTTCAATTAAACACTGTCAGCTTGCCCTTGCAGCTCAATCTGCTCATTTCTCAGTGCTGACACACCTGTATGTTAGCTGGCAAAGCTTTCCTTTCCAGAAACCTCCAACTGCAACAATTACAGTTTTAAGTGTGAATTAAATTTAGTATCAACAAGCAAGGCTAAGCTATATAATGTTAATTTGTTCTGGATTATATAGTTTTCTCTTTCTTAAAGAATTCAGGCTATTTCGCTTTATATCATTAAACAGTTGCTACAGAGAAACATAATACCTTGGATTAGATAATATATAATAGGTTAATACAGACATTTACAGTCTATATAACATACACATAAAATCTTAACTCTAATGACATATAATTTTGTTCAAAAACAGAATGGTCACACAAGATAAAGGTAATGACTATTATTGAGTATCTTTAATTTCCCAGAATCAGAAAACAGTAGAATACTTAAACCACAAAACAAGGACCAGGAAGATGGCTCAGCAGGAATAGTCTTTGCCCATACACATGAGAATTTGAGGAGGATCTTAGATCCCATGATGGAAGGAGACAATCAACTCCCAAAATGCTATCCTCAGACTTTCACATGGTACAGGGACACCTGCATTAATACACACAGAAACACACAAACACTGTATAATACACATAAATACACATAAGTAAGCAATAAATACAAACCAATTACAAAACAGCTCAGATCTTAAAATATGTGATGCTGATATACTTAAAAGTTGTACAATTTATAATTTATGAATTGCTAATTAGAGGACAAGTATTTTTGCTAACTCTTCTGCTAATATTAACATATGTTCTTGGAAGAGAATATAAGCCTTTGGTCAATTTAAAAAACAATATGTTTGAGCATCAAAGAACAATTGCTGTAATGGGTATCATGATCCTTGAAGATCATGATTTAGTATCTTACATTAAAAAAATCATTTGCATGCTGATTGTTTCATAACAATTAAATCTGATACCTGAATGAATAAAAAATGTTTGTTTTTACACAGACAGAAAGAGAGAGAAAGAGATAAAGTTTGCAATATTTAGTGCTGAGCTCAGGTTCTGAACTTATTTTCAGCATCATGTAATGAACTCTCCTTTTTTGTGTGCAAAAGAAAACATGTGAACCACTGGGAGCATTTTCAATTTTAATACTCAAGTGAAAATATAAATGACTTAAATTATACAATTATAGAGTCTTTCCTCAAAACCATCCTAAGCTGCAGATTTCATTAATATTCCCCAGTCTGTCAAATATGATCTATACATGGAAAATTAAGTACAACTTTAAAACTGACACATACTGAAAAACATGATGAACCTAATGTTCTTCTTTTGTAAGCAGTCTTTCTCATTATTCATATGACTAACATTTGTATCACACAGACTATCAAAAATTTACTCCATAGAGACACGTAGGAATCTTGTCCCTATTGGTACATCTAGAAAATTATTGTGGGGGGTTGAAGTTTATGAATGGAAATATTAATGGGTACTAGGCTTCTGACGGTTATTTTTTTATTGCGCCTTTGGAAAATGGTCCTCAAAGTCACAGCCATTGTATTCTATGAATATAATTTTAATCTCCTTCTAATTAGCCTTAAAGTTTTGTTATAGCTCAAA
This sequence comes from Pachyuromys duprasi, assembly GCA_028658305.1. Lineage (NCBI taxonomy): Eukaryota > Metazoa > Chordata > Mammalia > Rodentia > Muridae > Pachyuromys > Pachyuromys duprasi. Next base: position 34,589,845 of record CM053758.1, on the reverse strand, counting down.
TTCTCTCACATCTATATTTAAAGTATGTAAATATGATCTCAATATGCTAAGTGTCTGTGAAGGATTCTATGAAAGAGCACCAGATATGTTTTCTAATGACCAACATGAAGTACATGTGTACTGTACATTGTAAATATGAAATGAGAGTGAGAAACTGGAAAGAGTCAGATGATTGTGCAGTGGACTGAGTGGTGAAGAGTGGCTGCTACTTTTCCAGAGAAACTGAGTCACAAGTATCCTGTAGTATTATAATCCTATTATATATATATATAATTATAATTATAATAATAATACTCTTAGAAGTGCTGCATTACTAAACAAAAATCCTAGTACCAGATGTGGAATAACTCCTAATGAAGACTTGGTCAGATACTCCTACACCCATACCCACACACAGTCACAAACATCTAAATATATGTATTTCACATATATTTATAAATCTATAAACCATCTATTAATTCTATGAACTAATATGTATGCATGCATATGTATATATCTTTATATGTATATATACATATGTGTATATGCATGTATAAACACATGCATACTCTTGACACACTTCTTGGTTTTCCACCAGAAGTAAAACTCTTGTTGAGGACACTGTAAATATTGATTATAAAATATATAGAAAGAAATCAAGTTGGAACTGAGCTGGAAGCTTCCTCACTAGTGCCTACCTCAAATAGTATTGGAAGGTAATGTGCTGGCTGCTGAGGGAGAGCGAGCATCAAAGAACCGTGCATAACTAAAATATCAACCTGCCAGGTAAAATGAGCCCCCTGTGGAAAAGTGGCATGGTGGTTATACTAGTAACCATCTGCTCTCCGGTTAGAGTTGAGACCTGATCAACAGGAAAGAATTCATGTATTTTTACTGCAAACCCAGTCAAAAGTACATGAATGGGGACATCATAGGCCCTAGGGAGAAACTTAATACTGTCATTTAGCATCAGTGACATATTCTCAAACTGACTTTTAAATATCTATGTTTATACCAACAAAGCAGATATGTAGTGAAAGGTGGTGAAAGAAGGCAATTGGTTGATCAGGGTGCTTCTGACAAGTGACAAGATATTTATATCATTCTTTCTCATACAAAATACAGAGGTACTAGTGAGTTGGGCAGAGTGTAACAGCAAGTAAATGGGGAGAGCAGCTGTAAAATGTTATCTTCTGGGCAGAATGTAGTAATTTCAACCATGAACTCAAAGGAGCTAAGTCAAGGTAAGGTTTTAAAGAACACCACATCTCCTTCAGGATGTGACAGAAAGCACAGCGTTCAAGAGCACCTCTGCATGTTCCAGCTGGAAAGCAGAAACTGCAGCATGACTATTTACTGAAAATACTTGAGCCCACCCATGGAGAATGGGGGGTGATTTTCAGCAATCTGCATTAGATAGAATTCTTATACATTTAGAGATCAATAAAAAAGAATGACCAGAACCTTCTAAAACTCCTATTGCTTCTTCCAATGTGGGAGTTTAATATGCAGTTCTGGCGAAGGATGAATGAATAAAAATAGTACATTAATGGAAGTAGTTACAATATAATTTTTACTTTAAAATAATTTGATTTTAAATAAAATATCTAAGTTAGGATGGAGAAAACAGACCAATGGATTTCATGATTATAGAAATAGGAGAGTAATACTGATGAAGTAACATTAAAATTTAAAAATAAAACAAAAATTTAAATCCAACTAAGTTCTTAGTCAATTTCACCTTTATTGTCTTCTAATAGCAAAGATATTTCCTGAGGTTCCACTTTGATACCACAAGTTCTCTGGAAGGTGGAACTTGTACCTGTTTGTAAAAGCTTAAGTCAGTTTTGTAGAAAAGATGGAATAACATTCACTAGAGTGTGGAAAGTTGGGGGTGGGGGTTCAAAGTTATTTTTCCTACTGGAGTCATACATTTCAATTGCCAACCTCATTTTCTTGGTGATAAGGGTTCAGACAATGGTCACTGGCCACTCTATCCCATATCATCAATGCAGTATATATAGAAGTAGTATGTAACATGAATGGTGTCCAGATATCTGAGGAGTCATATTTGGACACTGGAAGGAATAAGAGAGACAATACAAGGATACAGGTGTCCAGACAATTGACAGATGTACATTAGGGACAGCAACATAATAGTAAAAACATAGGTATATGGACATACATAATAATTAATGTTTGTATACAAACATATGAAACAAAGTTTGGTACCACTAAAGACAGATGATAGCTAGATAGACAGAAAGATAGGCAAGCAGGCAGGTAGGCAGACAGACAGACAAAGATAGAGGGAACAGGTTGAAAAAAGATGCCCTTTTGTGAAATTTCTGATATAGGAAAATATGATATGTGTGGATAAGATATAAATGTCCAGCGGGTGCTATGGCTTATATCTATAATGCCAGCACTCAGATGTGTAGGCAGTGGGGTCAATCATAGGTTACAGGACAGCCTGGCTTACATATCCTGGGGTTTCTAACATTCACCTGTCTGGTACTTTTGATCCTATTTGTGTTTTGGGATTTTAAGCATTAAAAGTGTGAATCCAGAATTTGTGATAAAGTTAATTAATATATTAATCTCTGAACCTTAGTTTATTGACTGAAAACGTTATGCATGTTATATATACTCAAAATGTTATAAGGATTCTTAAAGCTCAGTTATGTCCAATGTATGTCTTAAATTTCCAGTAGTAGGGAATGCATATACCTAGAATTTTTAATTTTCATTGTGTTTCACAGAAAGAAAGGAATTGTAGGCAGCCATGATCCTGATAACGAAAAGGGTCTCACATTATAGAACACTGCATAAATATTAGAGTGAAATTTACCACACCCTTAACTGAAGCTTGCATGATAAGGCATATTAGGATAAGAAATGTTTTCTTTTTTTAAATTTATTTATTTTTATATCAATCACAGGTTAGGTACTTTGAATTCCAGGCATAGCCCCCTCCCTCATTCCCTCCTACCCTCCCACTCCCTCCCTCATCTCCCTCCTCCCCGACCCCTCCAAGTCCACCAACAGGGGAGGACTTCCTCCCCTTCTATCCAACCCCAGCTTATCCTGTCTCCCGTGCTCATGGATTGGTAGGATTAACATAGTGAAAATGACCATATTGCCAAAAGCAATCTACAGATTCAATGCAATCCCCATCAAAATACCTTCACAATTCTTCACAGAACTTCAAAGAAAAATACTCAACTTCATATGGAGAAACAAAAAACCCAGAATCTCCAAAACAATCCTCTATAACAACAGATCATCTGGAGGTATCTCCATCCATGACCTCAAGCTGTACTACAGAGCAATAG
>CM053758.1:34535759-34586031 GCA_028658305.1 Pachyuromys duprasi | reverse complement strand
ACTGTGTCTCCTATATTGGTTGTTTCCTCTCTGTTTATCTTTAATTGTTCCTCTATGGGCAGTTAAATTCTTCTCCATTTCTTTGAGGGCCTTGTTCATTTCCTCTTTTTGTCTCTCTTTTTGTTCCTCCAATATCTGCATAATCATAGCTTTAACATAATTTTCCTGTGTCTCCACTGAATTTAAATATCCATTGCTTATGGGCGTTTTGGTGGGGTCATGGTGTCCTGATTTTTGTTGGGTGAGTTCTTTCGCCGATTTCTGGGCATTTCTTTATATATAATCAAGGAGCTGTTTGTGCTTTAAGGCTGAACTTCAGACTGGACCTGTCAATCTCTTGTGTCAGGAGTATTCTTCAAGAAGATCAGGGAGTTCCGGTGGTTTGTTAGTGTGTCTATTGTTGTCTCAGTTGAACTCTGTTGTGGGCTCTGTGTGCCTGGCTTCGTGCTCTCTGCTAGAAGCTGTGAGCACTGCAGGCTGGTCACCCTTCTGGTCTGGAGGCTTTGCTCCTCACTGTGTGCTAGATGCTGAGTGTCCCGTTTTGAGATGTTATCTGGGGACAATGCGCTCTGTCCTGGGCTTGCTGTTAAGGGCTCTCCCCTGGACTGGAGACTTGGCGCCCCCTTCAGGGCCAGGGGCTGGCACCAAGGTCTGAGATGATATTTGGCACACACACAGTGGGTCTGGATTGGTGTGCGCCTGCTGTATGCCTGCTGGTTGAGACAGAACTGGGGTCTTTCTCTGACTGGCCTGTGGATTCCCACACAGACTGAGGTGGTTATTGGCGGACTCACAGTGTGCAGGTCAGTCAAAACAGTACCTGGGTCCTCCTCCGTTTGGTCCAGAGACTGTGAGACCCAGTCTGGTATTGCAGCTGCGGGCGCCCAGCACGGCTGCTTGTTCAGATCAGAGCTGTGCGCCACAGGTCACCCGGAGATTTTTCCGGGGAATAAATGGATGTCCCTAGGATTTTCCCACTTGATTTCCTCGCCATAGGAGTTCTGCTCACCTGGCAATCACAAATGCTGGTGTTTTAGGTCCCAGAGTTCAGTCTCCTGGTCGCTGCGTTGTTTCTGCTGTCCTACTCCTCAGACACAGTGTCCTCTCCTGGCAGCCATCTTGGATCTCTGAAAGCATTTTTAAAAATATGTAGGTGCATGAAAAGGGGTACTGAGGTGGTCCTGTTAGTCACACATAAGTAATTGATAACATTGATCCACTTTCCAATAGTTAAGATCAGTGAGGAATGGGTTTGTAAGAGATGACAGTAACAAACTGGCCTAAGCAGCTATATATAAAAAAAAAAAAATCTCAAATGTGTTAATGAAGGGAGATTCTCCTCTTGTTGTTTTGTGATATTCATGAAAGTAAAAAGTCATATCATCTGCAAATAGTGATACTTTGACTTCTTCCTTTCCAAATTGTAGCCTCTTGGTCTCCTTTAGTTGTCTTATCTCTCTAGCTAGAAATTCAAGTACTATGTTGAAGAGATACGGTGAGAGTGAACAGCCTTGTCTTTTCCCTGACTTCAGTGGGATTGATTTAAGTTTCTCTCCATTTAGTTTGACATTGGCTATAGGCTTGCTGTGTATCGTCTTTACTATGTTTAGGTATGCGCCTTGTATTCCTGATCTCTCCAAGACTTTAAACATGAGTTGGTGTTGGATTTTGTCAAATGTTTTTTCAGTGTCTAAGGAGATGATCTGTTTATTTATATGGTGGATTATATTGATGGATTTCCGTATATTGAACCACCCCTAAATGCCTGGGTTGAAGCTTACTTGGACATGGTAGATTGTATTATTTATGTGTTCTTAGATTCAGTTTGCAAGTATTTTATTGAGTATTTTTGCATCACTGTTCATAAGAGAGATAAGTCTGAAGTTCTCTTTATTTGTTGAGTCTTTATGTGTTTTAGGTATCAAGGTGACTGTGGCTTCATCAAATAAGTTTGGTAATGTTCCTTCTGTTTTGATTTTGTGGAATACTTCGAAGACAATTGGAGCTAATGCTTCTTTGAAGGTATGGTAGAATTCTGCGCTGAAACTGTTTGGCCCTGGGATACATGAGAGACACTAAAAAAATCAACCAGAGAACTCTTTCAGCAGATAAACACATTCAGCAAAGTGGCTGGATACAAAATTAACTCAAAAAAATCTGTAGCCCTCCTGTATTCAAAAGACAAAAGGCTGAGAAAGAAATTAGGAAAGCTACAACCTTCACAATAACCACTAATAACATAAAGTACCTTGGTATGACTCTAACCAACATTGTGAAAGACCTGTTTGAAAAAACACTTAAAGAAGCTAAGCAAAAAGGAGGACCCTGGGTAAGATGATCAATCCTCACTCAGTAAGGCAACTGACACTGACATAGGAAGGAGGAGAAAACAGGGAACAGGGCTGTTTTAGCCATTCTGTTTTTGTTTTCTGTTGTTTTTTTTTTTATATGAAATTGAGAATTGTTCTTTCAAGTTCTGTAACAATTGTGTTGGTATTTTGATTGGAATTGCATTGAATGTGTAGATTGCTTTTGGTAGGAAGGCCGTTTTTACTATGTTAATCCTACAGATCCATGAACATGGGAGATCTTTCCATTTTCTGATATCTTCTTCATAGTCTTTCTCCAGGGACGAAGTTATCTTTAAACAGGTCTTTCACTTGCTTGGTTAGAGTCACACCAAGTTACTTTATGTTATTAGTGGTTACTGTGAAGGGTGTTGTTTCCCTAATTTCTTTCTCAGCCTTTTTTTATGTATACAAGAAGGCTACTGAATTTTTTTAAGTGTATTTTGTATCTGGTAGATTTTTGGGCTCACTCATGTATACTATGATATCACCTGTGAAGTGTGACACTTTGGCTTCTTCCTTTCCAATGTGTATTCCCTTGATCTCCTTCAGCTGTCTTATTGCTAGGACTTTAAGTCTTATTTTGAAGAACTATGGATAGAGTGGGAAACCTTGCTTTGTCCTTGACTTCAATGAGATTGATTTAATTTTACATCTAGTTTGATGTTGGCTATAGGCTTGCAGTATACTGTCTTTACTATGTTTAGGTACGTGCCTTGTATTCCTAATCTCTCCAAAACTTTAAACATGAGTGGTGTTAGATTTTGTCAAATGTGTTTTTGGCATATAAGATTATCTTTTTTTCCTTCTGTTTGTTTATGTGATAGATTACAGTGATGGATTTCCATATATTGAACTACCCTTGCATGTCTGGGATGAAGCCAACTCAGTCATGGTGGGTGATATCTTTTGTGTTCTTGGATTCAGTTTGCATGTATTTTATTGAGTATTTTTATGTTAATGTTCATAAGAGAGATAGGGCTAAAATTCTCCCTTTTTGTTGGCTCTTTGAGTGGTTCAGGTTTCAAAGTTACTGTGGCCTCATAGAATGAGTTTGGCAGTATATTTCTGTTTCTATTTTGAGGAATAATTTGAAGAGTCAGCTCTTATTCAATGTTCTGGTAGAAACCATCAAGCCCTGGTCTTTTTTTTTTCAGGGAGACTTTTTATGACTTCTTCTATATCCTTGGGAGACATAGAACTGTTTAATCTATTTAAATGATATTGGTTTAGCTTTGGTAAATGTAATCTAACTAGAAAAATGATCATCAAATTTATATTTTAAAATTTTATGGCATATAGGCTTTTGAGTAGGACCTAAAGATTCTTTGAATTTCCTTGGTGTCTGTTGTTATGTCCCCCTTTTCATTTCTGATTTTGTTGATTTGGTTACTTTCTCTCTGCCTTTTAGTTAGTTTGGCTAAGGGTTTGTCTCTCATGTTCATTTTCTCAAATAACCAGCTCTTGGTCTCATTGATTCTTTGAATAAATTTGTTTCTAATTTATTTATTTCTTCCATGAGTTTGATTATTTCTAACCGTCTACTCTTCTTGGCTGTGTCTGTTTCTTTATAAGGAATTAAAAAAAAATAAGTAAAGAAATACAGTCAAACTTCATCATGACACATGCTCAGAATGTCCAAAGATAGAGACATCCCTCTCCACACCAAAAAGGTTCAAATATAATCACCAGTAACAGTTGGTTACTAAGAGGAAAAAGCTTTAAGATAAAAGCCAGCTAAGGGAATTCTTTAAGAAGCAAGCTTGAGAAAGATAAGCAGCCGCACTTGAGGAAAAGGTAAAGCAGGCAATAAACCTGAAGCTTAAAACCTACAGCAAATGCTAAGAATATGCCAACTGCTAGCCTGATTAACATAAATCTGTGATCTGCATTTGATGAAACCTTGGGTTGTTCATTGCTTTAATACAAAATATTAACGAGACCAATGAGCATATACAGTAAATGAAGGGAGAAAAAGAGGAGATATAGAAAGAACAAGCACATAAAGAGGAAAGGCTAAAGAGGAAGAAGAGTAACAAGATGAGTTAGAGGAAGAAGAGACAAAAGGGAGAATATAAAAAATATAGGAAGCTGGAGAGAGAACAGGAGGAGAGGAAAAATAAATAAGAGAAAAACCAATGAAGAGGAGGAGGAATAAGAAGAAGAGTAGAAGAGAAAGAAACAAGGAGGGAGAGACTGTGAGTCAGGCTGGGTATTGAAAGATAAATATACAGTAAATTACTTTCTATTCAAGGATTGAAATGATTAGCATCTCCATTTACAAATGAAAATCATAGAGAAATTAATTGAACAACCTGTGATAATTTGCACACTTTAATAAGATGCGCAGTCTTGAGCCTGGGCATCATGGTCCCTAACTCCTGTTGTAACTACATGCTCCACCTGTCAATTTAAGTGCTTTAACTTAAATTTTATTTAATTATCAGTTCAGCACTTTCAGAGTATAAAGCACTCAGGATTAGCAATTTTAGACAATACTCTGTGAAGTGAATTTCTGTCTTGTTAAGGAGGAAATATATGCAAAATTATCTCCAGAGGAATCAAGAACATTTCACAAAGAATAGATGAAGGTAGCAGGTTCCATAATTTAAAAGCTTTTTAATGCAAGTTTCCTGAATAAAAAAATAAAATAAATAATCTATGTACTTTTAGAATTATGTTTGGAAATTTAATAGACTTAATAGACATTTTATCTCAATAAAATGCATAGGAACATCCATAAAAATATTCACACCTTCTTCCTGAAAGTGCCAAACAGTTATCATTTCCACATGACTAAAAACATCTTCCTAGGGGAGGGATTCTAAGTAATATGTTTTTAAAGTGAAATCAAATGTGAAGCAAAACACATGTACGGTATTTTGGAGACCATAATTTTTACCCTGCAGACATTTACTAACCCATACAAATCACAGCCTAAATGGGTATATCACAGTAGATAGCATGTAAGAGTCTAGGGAAAGCAATGGTCAGGAGATATCAAGATGAAAGAGAAAGCAATGAGTCACATGTTGAACATGAACACGTCTACCCAAAAACGGCATTCACTCCCCCCTTTTAAAGCTGTGTCATTATTTAGAGCCACATTCGAGAATAGATGCCCACTATATTGTTCAGAAATCCACCAAATCTTCTTTCTTAGCACATTGTTGTGAGTCCACTGCAAGTTTTACTCAATGTTTGGGGAATGTTTCACCCAAACAGTTGCCTTTTGATGCTTAATTTCTTCTGGGACTCCAATGCTTAGGAAGTTTTAACACAACATTCTTTTGTTGTTGTTCAGCTTGGATTTTTGTTTCGTTTCACTTTGCTTTGCTTTTTTTGTTTGTTTCCACACAGCATGATGTTTGTATGTAATCTTCAGCATCTGAGAACACTGCAGACCCAGCATGAAAACTATATACTTTAAGACTCCCACAGATATCTCTGAGCAATTAATATAAAAAGTACAATCATGCAGATGAAATGCAACCAGCAGTTTCTGGTTGATTTTCATTTGAACACATCTGTCTTTTGTGTTGTCTGTGTTCTAAAAATATATAATCAATTATGTATTAGCATAATCTTAAATTTTGGGTCTCTAATACTACAGTACATATGGTGCTATTTCCCAAAATTATAACCATCTTTCTTCCTTTTTTCATAAGTCTAGTATTAAATGACTAATTTACTACAAAGTAACAAAGTAATTGAAATGTGGGTGTTGTTTACATGAGGTATATTGGCAGGGTTTTGCAGTGCAGATATTAGACTATTTTGATACAACTGGCATTGATCTACTCTATGCTCTATTTTTTATTATAAGAAATTTTGTCTGACTCCTAAAATTTGATAATGGGTTCTTCATAATTTTTCCAGAAATTTCTTTTTAAAATTTTTTCTTCCATTGATTTACTGGTTGATTGATTGATTGGATCACTTTATATCTTGACCCCAGCCCACTGCTTCCTCTCAATCCAGTTACAGCCCCACACTGCCTCTTCCCATTCTGCCTCTCTTTCCTCTTAGAGAAAGACGAGCCCCAGTTCATACCAATCCATCCTGGTACCTCAAGTCATTTAAGCACTAAGCATACCGTTTCCCATTGAGGAGAGACGAGACAAGACAAGGAAGAGATTTCTTAAAGATGTATACATAGTAAAGCACATGATTTTGCAGATTCCCTAGTTTTGGATAATATTTTTTAATTACCTTAAATTTTTGTTGACATGTATACTTAGGACTTTTTTTCTTAATGAGGAAAAATTAGTGGTGGCTGTTTTCAGTCCTCCCAAAGGCAGCTGAGAGGCCTAATTCTCCCCTCTTCTTTATCATCTTTATAGTTGAGCTTCCCAGACTCCTTCTACCAACCTCCCAGATTCCCTAATGCATCAATTTGAAATGGCCATAACCATGGCTCAATTATCATGACAAGAAGTGAAGAAGTAATAGGAACACAGTAGTGGGAGGAGTAATGGAACATGAGAGTTTGAGCTCAGGTGAGATGAAAGATTTGGATCACAGGGTATGAACATGGAAAATAAGTTTTAAAACATAAATTTTCTGGTACATTTACTTTTTCTATTTTCATTATGTAGAGATCTTCACACATAACATTATATATTAAATATATAGTACATATAATATATTTAATAATGTTTATAATTTTATAAATATTAAAGAAGAAAGACAGACAAAGAAAGATAGGCAGAGAGAGAGGTTCACACTCAGGACCAGGTAGATCTTCGCTGTTTTCATAAACTAGAATCTTTTCATCTCCTTTGATATCTCCTCCTGTTTTCTCATGAATATGTGTCCTAGATTGAGATTGCTGGATCATAAAAAATCCTCTCCTTAAGTTTTTGAAGAACAGCTATACTGAGTTCAATAACACTTGCTCACTATAAAGTATTACTTGATAATATTTTATTGTGTTTTATAATCACAGTACATGCCTCTTCATAAACTAGCCTAAAACAATTCTGGAGTCATCAGACGTATCTACCAGCCGTTCCACACATTTGCAGCATCTACTGTCATAACAGTCATTGCACCACTCTCCTTGGATAAAGAAAACCAGGATGTTTGGCAACATCTTTGGATTTCAGAACTTTGAATAAGTTACGTTACTGATGAAGACATCATTAAATACAAGGACATATTCCAGGCAAATGTTATCATGAGGGTGTAAAACAAAGAAAAACTATATTGCTGGAATGTACTAATTATGTCAGGAAAGGAGAAGAAATTCCTGAACAACAGACTCCTTGCAGGCATTTTAGGTTTTGTTTGGTTGTTTTTTGTTTGTTTGTTTGGTTGGTTGGTTGGTTTTGTTTTGATTGTTTGTTTGTTTCAAGAGATACCTGAACTCATAATTTCATTTGATTGGTCATATAGTGCAATAAATTAGTTTTTTGTTATTTTACAAATAAAGAGAAAGAATATTCAAGATCTATCTATGAAAGAGGACTAAACAACAAATTAACAAGGCTGCAGTAACAGAGTCATGGTCAATGTAGAATGTGTCTTCTCAGCAAACATACATTAGAAACTTACTGTAGCCATACAATCCCCAGGGCACTGTGGTTCACCTTGACTAAACATATAATGAGTGTAGGTGCTCACAGTTAAATAAAGAATAACTAAAAAATTATGTTTCAAGTGGCAGGGAGCAGGTATCCTGTAAACAAACACACTAAGTAGGGGAACGGAGCTGAAAATCTGAGCTATGCTCTAGAAGGCAGCTGAGAATGTCTGGGATTGGATTGAGAGGCATCAAAAAGTGCTTTACTAGACATGTGGGCTGATGCTTTCTAGGTGGAAGAAACAGTTTCAGTAAGGATAGAGGGCCAAAGATGTCACAGGAGAGCTATAAGTCTTTGGGGTTAATGATCTTATTTGTTGAAAGTAAAACTGGAGAAATCAGAAAGGTAGAGGAAGGTTGAGTTTGGGTATAGATTGTGATTCTGATCTTCACCATTTGGCCAGAGGCTGCTCTTGGATGTCTTTGAAAACCTAGACGAGATAACATAAGGAAGGCATTTTTATTCCTCAAAGGGTGTTGCCTTGTATCAGATATTTGCTACTGAATGTAACTCTCAAGCTTAGAATGTAATGAGAAGAGCCTGGGCAAGAATGTTCACACTGCTTGCAAGTCTGAATCTGCTCAGTGAAAAACTCTGAGAAGTAAATCACAACAGAGATATAATTAAAACATCCTTCCAAAAATGACAGGATATTATCAGTTCCTAGGAGATAATGTTTTCTGAGATAAATAAAACACTTCATCTACAAAAATTAAATGTCAGCACCAGATGAATAGTAAATATTGGTGGAGCAAAAAATAGCATAAAAATACAAAACATAAATATTACACAGTGAATAGTGCTTTCCTCACCGTCCAAGCACTACACCTTAGAATGACCTAGACTAGACTCATGAGCACTTAATAAAAATATACAAATAGAAAAACTGACTAATAATTGTATAGTAACTGATCTTCTATCTTTTCTTCCTTTCCCCTTGCAATACTTTATCCTGAACATCTTCAGTGAATCTAAAATATTTTCTCTTTATAGTCTTTTTTTTTATCTCCTGGAAACAACCACCTAGAAGACTCTTCCTAGATATAAGGCAGAACCTATCACTAAGCATTAGACAATTAAACAAAATACCTAGGATAATCAACTTAAAACGTATAAAAGTTCATATTGTCTCACAGGTTTTTATGTTTCAATTCTGTAGCCATTTCTCCTCTGGTGAAATAGTTCATCCTCGAGGCCAGGAAGCAAAGAACATGGAAGACACAGCCTGGCACCCTCCATTACAGTTATGTGCAAATGATGTAACACAGCAATATAATACCTCACCTCTTATTTTCCAGCTCCTGTTAGTTCTTCCACTGTCAGGAGAAAGTACGTATTGACATTTGTAGACTATTCCAGCTCAAACTAGAACAACAAAATGACTAAAATCCTTTAGATCGTTTCCACAGTGTAAAGAATGATGCTTGTCTCCATGCTGACAGGTGTTCTTAATGTGGTGCAGCATCTTTTTCCTCAACGCCTGCCACACGATGAGACACAGTATTTATACTTCAGAAGGACAGAATATACAATTCTGAAATAGAACAACCTTTTTGCTATTTCAATGACTTAAAATCTTTAACCTTTTGATTTTTTGTTTTGTTTTTGGTCTGATAGTCCTTTTTTAGTGAGAAATTTCAAAGCCTGTTGAACAAAAACATTTTACATATTATTGATGTTTTTACTATAGCTTCCAATTAAATTCATTCAAAGCCTTTGTATTTAATTGATTTCATTTGCATATTTCTTTTCTGTCTTCCATAGTACTGAAACACCAGCAAGGCAAAAGACATGACTTTAATTGGTGCACATAATCCTGTGTCAACTGATCAAGTATTCCACAAATCCACAGAATGTTTATGGCTGATACATCAATTCACAGTAGTAAATGCTCAAAAAACAAATGTTTTTTGCCTTATAAGAATTTTCATTTGTTGACTTGGTGTTCTATAGCACATTGTGTGTCCTTTGTCAATACCATTTGTTATTTTTTGCTGATACTATATATCTCTGCTATTGATGTCAGAGTCCTTTAAGATGCCTTTAACTTGAAATGTTTCCTTATGTTCTGGAGGAAAGGAGCTGACAATTTAAAGAAGACTGAGAATAACTTTTTCACCGTGGCTTTCTTTTTAATATCATCACCGAAACACTTTTCACTAACAAGTTTATAATTTATATTTTATGAAGTGTAGAAATCAAGGGTTTTAACAACATAAATTCAATACACTTTTTCTATGTAGTTTTGCTCCAGTTTTGTCGTCAGATATTAAATAATAAGATTTCGGACAGTGCAAAGGGGCTAGCGATTCCTTCTTTACGTGTCCCATCTTTTTTAAAATAAATTTTTATGTTAATTACAGTTTATTCACTTGTATCCCAGCTGTAGCCCCCTACATGCCCCATCTTTGGTCTTTAACTCTTAAAAGAAAGTGGGGCCTAGAAAGGGAGGGAAACTTTTTTTTAGAGAACATCTATTTGGAAGCTTACAGGCATCAGAGCCACCCCACTTAAAACATCCTGAGAGTCACTCTGAACTCATGGCAGCCTCATGGCAGTGCCTCATGGCAGTGTTTTTTTTTCATTAACTTATGAAAACTTAACATAGATATATCTTTGGCATTTTAGCTTTGGGTTATGACCTATAATGACTGGATAAATGCCCCTTCTGTAGTAGGGTTCATGTTCATGTTTATTTTCTGCTCAATTCTGTAGTAACCATAGTTATATTGATCAATGCTATACCTATTCTGTTGATTACCAGAAGAAAATAAAATGTAATAAAGTTAATAAGTATATGACTAAGTTTTCAGATCAAGGAAGGGAATCCATGAACTCTACATAATGTATGTATTAAAATGTTTACAAAGTAGGAAATTGTACTGTTGCTGGTCCCTGTTGTCAATGAAAAATTACAAACACTGTGGAAATATCTATAAAACAGCAGGGAAGGCTTCAGCTCTATGAAAGGTACAGTCAGATTATCAAATAAGATGACACTGAGGCTTACAACTGACAGAAACAGCTAGTATGCAAAAAAAGAATAAATTACAATATATTTAGAAAATTTAAAAACCATTGCTTTCTTATTTGCCCATGGATTTTTTTTAATTTAAATTTGAATTGAGCTGTGAACATGTTGGCTTACCAAATGTAAACCAACAGGTACCCATGTATATTCACAAGTAGTCCACACTTGGGAATAATTTTGATGCTAGGGACAGTTGAAGACACATTGGGTCAGGAGTGATATGTGTTTCTGAATATGATACTGAGCATTGCCTTGAATTTAAACTTATTCATATAACATGCAAAATATTGATATATGAAAGGAAATTAAAAGCATATACATTTGTTCATTGATTCCAAACCATTGTGCACAATTTCTTGATGAGACAAAGATGAGGAACTGAGGCATGTACTCGAAAGTGTCCATCAAAATGACAGAATATCATGATAGATCCACACAAGGTTTACTAATCAGAAGGCCTGAAACAGTTCTCCTCTGGTCTCTCTTAGAGAAGAAGTGTCATGTTTTGTGATGGAATGCAATCCAGAATAAATATGTCAGTGATGTTCCCAGAGCTGTTTAGTCTATTCCCAGAGCATCACATTTAGATGGATGCAATTCTTGAAAGCACCAAAGCATTATATTCTGATTGCACAATTTCAATAAACTGGACATTCCATAATAAAAACTGAAATTTCTGCAATATCTGTTTCTGAAATTGTATTAAAAGGACAACCCAAAATACATGGGAGTAAAGGCATCCATGTCACCTTTTATTAAAAACTGAATCATAAAAAATAATTTGATTTTGAAAGAAAAATGGCTAACAAGCAGTCATGTGCAAAATATGCTCTGGTTCACACAATTGTAAATTAGTGTGAGACACAAGTAGGAAAACATTATTCTCAAGATATTGAAGCTGCCTAAATGGCCTTGTAACATTCTTTGAAGACCTCACTTATTTAAGGTATACCTGATAGAGAGTTGGCAAACTGTACAACCATGAGTGATCATTTATCAATTATGATACTTTCTTATTTAAAAGTACTCTTAATGGCCATGCATGTTTGTGGAATTAACAGAAGACCTGGAGTTGAGACATTCTGTAGAAGAGATATGCACTGTCAAGACTGAGTCCCACAGGAGTCCCGGAGAAAGGACAGAATTAGATGGAGACAAAAGATGCAAACTTGATAAGTGAGCCCAACAGCCTCCTTATCAGGCATCTTGTTCTAATTGTTCTTTTATTTCTTATATGTACAGATTAAGATAAAAACAAGGATATCATGAAATTTGCAGGTAAATGGTGGGAACTGGAATGGATCATCCTGAGGGAGCTATCCCAGAAGCAGAAAGGCACACACGGTATATACTCACTCATATAGACATATAATATAGGATAAACCTACTAAAATCTGAACACCTAAAGAAACTAATCAGGAGGGAGGACTCTGGCTAAAATGTTCAATCCCCAGCCAGAAAGGCAAAGCAGATAGACATCAGGAGAAGAAAACAGGAAACAAGTTAGGAGCCTGTCACAGAGTGCCTCTGAAAGGCTCTGTCCTGCACAATATCAAAACAGATACTGAGACTTATGGCCAACTGGTGGGCAGAGTGCATGGGATCTTATGAAAGATGTGGGAAATAGTAAGATAGGGAGAGGACAGGAGCTCCACAAGGAGGACAATAGAACCAAAAAATCTGAGCACAGGGGTCCTTCCTGAGACTGATAGTCCAACCAAGAACCATGCATGGAGAAAACCTAGAACCCCTGCACAGATGTAGCCCATGGCAGTTCAGTATCCAAGTGGGTTTCATAGTAAGGGGAACAGGGACTGTCTCTGACATGAACTGATTGGCCTGTTATTTGATCACCTCATCCTGATGGGGGAGCAGCCTTACCAAGCCACAGAGGAAGACAATGCAGCTACTCCTGATGAGAGCTGATAGACTAGGATCAGAAGGAAGAAGAGGAAAACCTCCCCTAGCAGTAGACTTGGAGAGGGGGATGTGTGGAGAAGGGAGACAGAAGGTGGGAATGGGAGGGGAGGAGAGGGGGTTTATGGGGGGATAAAAAGTGAATAAAGTGTAATTAATAAAAATTAAAATTAAAATATTAAAAAAGAATATCAACACATCGTCTAGTAATTTTTTGTTTGAAATTATAAAATAGGAAAAATGTTGCTGAGATATAGAAAAAAACAAAGATAATAGCACACTGGGGGGGATAAGAGGGTTGGCCCCATTCTCACTGGAACAAAAACTATCTTTCCCAAGACCCTACACTAGAGACAAAATCCTTTTGGGGGGAATTTGTTTTCTGAATAAACTAGTCTGTCAGTGGTATGTGCCCTTCCCCGAAGAAGCCAAGCCACCTTATCAAGGTTTGCCTACTGGTATCAGTGTGTGGAGAACATCCTACACTTTAGAGTTTCCACTTCCCAGTCCTGCTTCCAACCCTTCTCATTTAAGTTCTCTTTATAGTTTTACTGTCTTACTATCTTACATGCAACTCATGAGGAAATTTCCTGGTTGATTAAATGCCTACTCAAGGATGAGTACATTTTCCTTGCTTTCTTCCCACATAAAAATAATTTTCTGACTTCACAGATAACTTGATTATATTTTTCTCAATATCCTGAATAACTTTCTGTCATGAGTACAAATATAAAGCCATATGCTACAGTCAGCCAGAGTTATTCAAAGATACCTGCTTTCCCATTATTGGTTATTTTATTTGAGTCTCTGCAGGATCCATACCTGCAGTCCCCACTTACACAAAAGAGCTCCGGATAACATCAAGTTTTATAGAATTATACATTATGGCAAGGTTTTCTCTAATAAGGGGTCATATCCTTTTATTGCCAAAAATCTTTCTCTGCTGAGTTGTGTAGGTTCTGAACATTTACTCCAATGGTCATGAGTATTAAATATTTCCAAGCCTGAATTCCTTGTGCTTGCAGTGATTTGAATCTGAAATGGCCCCTATAGCCCTCTGTCTTTGAACAGCTGGTCCCCAGATAGAGACATTATCTGTGAAGGCTATGTAACATTACGAAGTGGAGTCTTGCTAGAGGAGGTGATTCGTTTGGTCTTGACGTTTTATAGCTGGCCCTACTTTTTTCTCATTCTTTACATTCTTTGTGGATACCATGAGAACAATTGTCTTATGTCCCTGCCTGTAGTGGATTGTGTCCTTTGGCACTGTAAGCATCAATAAACTATTTTTCCTTAGGTTGTTTTTGTTAGGTACTTTTCCACAGTAAAAGGACAACAATACAGTACCTGATGGGATACAAGACTATTGATCAGGTAAACACTAGTCTTCTTCACCAAAATAAATGACAGCATTTGTTTAATTCATGACATCCATCATTTCTTCTTTTAATGTGAAGAATTGTGTCTCCAGAACAAAATATGCTCCTTGCTGTAATTCTTTTTTGTAACCAAGCAAACCTGTCTTTCTAGTACAGGCAACATGTAAACAGAGCATAACCCATGTGGACAATGGTAGTAGTGACATGATTAAAGGCTCTGGGATTGAGTTGGCAGATCTCACTGTCTAGTGGTTCCTTACAAGAATGGGGAATTTTCAGTATTTGGCTTTACTGTGGATGTCTGTGGGTATTAACAAAATAATGTTTTGAGTAATCTTGAAGTGGTAACCATTCAAAAATATTTGCTTCAATAATGATATAAACATTTGTATTCAAGAGGTTCCATTTTAGGATTCAGCTTGCAGAAGCAAAAAATGAGGAAGATAATATGCGAAGTATTGATATATTGCATTAGTATTTGAAATAGAGCCCTGAGATGAGCGCATGAATATATGGGTCCCTTTTATCAGAGCCAAGGCAATGAGAATGGGTGGAGACAGGCAGAGGGGAGAAGGGGGTGTACTGGAGCTGAACCATATAGACAGGAGAGGCGGGGCTACTAGACAATCCAACATTTGAAGGCTTAAGCCAATGATAATTTTAGAAAATTTTGATAGGTTACCCACAAGATTTTAGCTTTTGAGGCAGATGACATTTTCTTCTCAAGTACTTCTCAACTTCTTTCTGATTCTTGTGTCAAGCTGTGAATGAAATAGCAGTAACTGAATCTACAGCTCAGCAGTGACTGGATAGCAAACTTTTCACTGACATACTATCCAATAAAATATTAATTTATTCTTATTTAAAAACTAAATTTTCCTATTTATTTATTATTTATTACAATTATTTGCTTTGTATCCCAGCAGTAGCCCCCTCCCTCATCCCCTCCAAATAAGACCCTCCCTCCTTCTCTTCTCATGCCCCTTCCTAAGTCTGCTGATAGAGGAGATCCTACTTCCCTGCCCTCTGACCCTAGCCTATCATGTCTCATCAGGACTGGCTGCATTGTCTTCCTTTGTGACCTGGTAAAGCTGCTCCCCTCCCCTCAGGAGGAGGTGATCAAAGAGCCAGCCACTGAGTTCACTGAGTTGTCCATGGGCTACATCTGTGCAGGAGTCTTTGGTTGGTGTATCAGTCTCAGAAAAGACCCCTGGGTCCAGATATTTTGGATCTGTTGATCTCCTTTTGGAGCTCCTGTTCCCTCCCATAAAAACTAATTTTGTTTTATTTTGTTTTGTTTTGTTTTTTACACACTCACTAATTTTATTTTTAAAAGTGCAGGCATTAAAGAATAAAAATAAACACTTTATTAACTAAAGAGACACAAAACTGTCTATATTCATAGATAATGCTATCTCTCCCAATCTAATGATCTGCAAGAAAAGAAATCAGAACTTTAATACTTTGGTAAAGTTGCAGGATATGGTATCAATGTGCAGAAGTCAAAGGCATTTTTATTTACTAGCAATAACAATCAGAATTAAAGTAATAAAATTAAGAATAGTGCCAAGTACAAAAATGTTTTTAAATTATTTGATCAATTTATACATAAATATAATGAATTTTAGTGCTTTTTAACCCTATTAATCCAGATCCTTTTCTTTATTTTTCCCACACAAACTACTTTCATTTTGTGTATGGGTGGGAGCATGTGCCTCTGTGTGTGTGTGTGTGTTTGTGTGTGTGTGTGTGTGTGAGTGTGTGTGTGTGTGTGTTAAATCTGCTGTCTTTATTTACAGTTGTCTCAAAGAGTATGGATGGGATGTTATTTGCTGGAGCATGGGAAACTTATAGTTGTTATACCACTGAAGAAAGTGGGTCAAAGACCTCAACATAAAACTAGACACACTAAACCTGTTAGAAGAAAAAGTGGGGAAGAGCCTTGAACTCATTGGCACAGGAGAAAACTTCCTGAACAGAACATCAACAGCACAGGCTCTAAGATCAACAATCAATAAATGGGACCTCATGAAACTGAAAAGGTTCTGTAAACCAAAGGTCACCGTCATCATGAAAAAACAAGAGCCTAGAGACTGGGAAAGGATCTTTACCAACCCTATATCTGACAGAGGGCTAATATCCACTATATATAAAAACTTAAGAAGTTAAACTCCAACAAACTAATTAAAAATTGAGGTATGGAGTTAAACAGAGAACTCTTAATAGAGGAATATTGAATGGCAGAGAAACACTTAAAGAAATATCCAATGTCCTTGGTCATCAGGGAGATGCAATTCAAAACA
Organism: Pachyuromys duprasi; assembly: GCA_028658305.1. Lineage (NCBI taxonomy): Eukaryota > Metazoa > Chordata > Mammalia > Rodentia > Muridae > Pachyuromys > Pachyuromys duprasi. The sequence goes on along the minus strand of CM053758.1, from coordinate 34,569,468 downwards.
ACCCTGAGATTTCACCTGACACCCATCAGAATGTCTAAGATCAAAACCTCAAAACACATGCTGGAGAGGTTGTGGAAAAGGGGGAACTCTTCTCCATTGCTGGTGGGAATGTAAACTTGTACACCCACTTTGGAAGTAAATCTGGAACTTTCTCAGAAAACTAGGAGCAGTACTTCCTCAAGATCCAGCTGTACCACTCCTAGGCATAAATCCGAAATATGCTCAAGTATACAACCAAGATATTTGCTCCGCCATGTTCATAGCAGCTCTATTTATCATACCCAGAATCTGGAAACTACCGAGAAACCCCTCAGTGGAGGAAAGGATACAGAAATTGTGGTACATTTGCATAATGGAATACTGCTCAGCTATTAAAAACAAGGAAATCATTAAATTTGCAGGCAAATGGTGTGAACTAGAAAAGATCATCTTGAGTGAGGTAACCCAGAAACAGAAAGAACAAATGCCATATACTCACTCATAAGTGGTTATTACATATATATTATAAGATAACCACACTAAAATCTATACTCCTAAAGAAGCTAAACAACAAGTAACACCCTTGGGAAGATACTCAATCCTCATTCAAAAGGGCAAACTCAATAGATATCAAAAGCAGGAGAACACAGGGATCATCACAGGATCCTACCACACATGGCCTCTGAAAGTCTCCACTGATTGAGGTATTGAAGGAGAGGCTGAGACTCATAACCAAATTTTGGACAGAGTTCAGGTAATCTTATGAAAGAAGGGGGAGATAGAAAGACTTGGAGGGGAAAGGAGCTCCAAGAGGAGACCAACAGAGTCAAACAACTGGGCCTGTCATCGGTTACACATTCCAGAAAAATGAGGGAAAGGATGAGAAGCTCTGGTGACTATAAGAAACTGAATTTTTAAGAAAAATATTCCCTATAAGAGTTGAACAGTTAAGGCTGGGGTGATGCTGCTACAAGGCTTGTCATGGAAGCATGATGACTTGAGTGCAGAATCCTAGGAGGCATGTAATATCTTGCCAGGCATTACAGTATATGTTTGTATTTCTGGTACCAAGGAGACAGGGACAGGCAGATCTATGGAATCAGTGCCCACCCAGACTTGACTGATGGTGAGTAGCATGACATTAAGAGGCCCCACATCAAAAGAAAAGGAAAATGGCATCTGAGCAATGATAGCCAAGCTCATTGTCTAGCCCACCATTGGTACACACATTTGCTCATAAGTGTTCACTGATTCCCCACACAGAAACACGTACATATATGGGCAAATATGCATAAGAGGAATGATAGAATGACTGATTATTTTGATGCAATTCACTGAATATAAACTGTATATTGCTCATCCTATGATTTCTGAACTGTGTGAGAATTCACAAGACGAATAAAGGCAGCTTCAGATTTTTGTTCTGAACAACGTTGGTTAAATTTACATTACAGGCCCTGAAATGGGTGTAGGAAATTGTCTTTCTTTTGTGGAATGTTCTAGCGATTCACAGCTACAAATCCTGCCATTCTCAGAAGTAGTAACTGCACAGAGTCCACATAGCCTAGGCTGATTTCTCACAGGGAAACCTAATCTGTAACATTTCCTTCTCTTTCTGTGAGTTCAGTCTACTAGGTTAACTCTCTGGGAGAGGAAACCATTCTCTTTTAGTTTTTAGATTTACCTGTAGATGAAAGTTTAATAACCTATATTTCTTGTCCAATTGTAGGAGTAGAATGCTTCTTCATATATATGGGCTCCTCAACAACCCATTATTTAATGTTATTCGCTTTATGACTTCTAGGAATTGTTTGTAATTGTTGGAACTAATTTAATTTTACTCCAGGGTCTGGTCCTTATTTCTTTATATTTATTGATTTTGGTTATGCATTATCTGACAAATTTAGAAAATATCTTCTCTCTATAAATATATGTAGATTATGTTTGCTGCTGTAGATTTTATTAAAGTTCTATTTTCCCATACACCCTCTGGGACTACTCAGACTTTAAATGTATCATTCCTTCCTGTTCCAGCAGCGTTGACTATATACTCCCTGGAAAACAGCATTGTGCACTTGTTTATGTGAATGTGGATGGAGTGTCCCTCCAAAAGCTGGATTCTTCCTGCACTTCAAGCATATGCTATAGGCAATTGGGGTTTTTATTTCTGCCTTAAGAACCCTACAGACAACTTCACATGGTAGCTAAAAATGCTTTAACTCCAGGGTCACTCACTTTCGATGTCCTGCCCTTTCTTCTGCTTTGAACACCCTCAGTTGTAGACAACAAGAAGCAGAAGCACAAGGCAAAGGCTGAAGAATAAGGAGTCAGCCCGGGCTGGGATCCTCTGTTGAATTTGTGTATATCTGGATGCTGCAGAAGATGATGGCCATGGATACAATCTCCTCACATTCTTCATGTGTCCCTGCACACACAGAGGTCCCCCACAATTGTCACAATGACAATTGATCTAGCAAAAAGCAGAAAGACACATGTGGTATATCCTCACCTATAAGATAAGATAAACATGCTGAAATCTATATACCTAAAGAAGATAAACAAGAAAGTGTCTCCGAGGTAAGATGATCAGTCCTCACTTAGAAAGACAAATGGGATGGACATTGGATGTAGGAGAAAACAAGCAACAGGACAGCAGCCTACTACAGAGGACCTCTGAAAGACTCTACCTAGCAGTGTATCAAAGCAGATACTGAGACTCATAACCAAACCTTTGGCAGAGTGCAGGGAATCATAAGAAAGAAGGGGGAGTTAATATGACCTGGTGAGGACAGGAGCTCCACAAGGCTCAAATATATCTGGGCATAGGGGTATTTTATGAGACTGTTTCTCCAACTGAGGACCATATATGGATATAACCTAGAACTTCTGCTCAGATGTAGCCCGTAGTAGCTCAGTATCCAACTGGGTATCCTAGTAAGTGGAACAGGGACTATTTCTGACATGAACTCAATGGCTGGCTCTTTGACCTCTCACCCTCTGTCCCTGAGGGAGGAGCAGCCCTACTAGGCCACAGGGGAGGACTTCGCAGCCAGTTCTGAGGATACCTGATAAACCAGGGTCAGATGAAAGGGGAGGAGATCCTCCTCTATCAGTGAACTTGGAAAGGGGCAGGGAGTATATGAGGGAGGGATGGTGGGATTGGGAGGGAATGAGGGGATGGGATACATCTGGGATATAAAGTTAATAAACTGTAACTAATATTAAAAAGGAATTATCTAAATTTTTAAAAAATGAAATGTCAGTGGTGCAATAGTGACATGAATTGTACAGAGTAACAAACCACTTTCTACTTGGAATCAAAACCTACTCCACAAGACAGAATTCAAGTCTGGTACCATTAACTGGGTCCAGAATCCATCACTGGCTAGGTCAAAGGCCCTAAGGGGAGGACCTAGTACTATCGCTTTGATTAATAAACATAATAATAAACTGCTCCCTAACCCTCATCAAATAACTGTCATTTTACAACACATGGTGATTAATACAGAGATCCACACTAGTAAATGTGCAGAGAATGAGAGATTATGCTGTGTTCCGTTCTAAGCGGAACATCTATGTCACATTTACTCTTCACAACACTAAGGGATCACCACAGAAGAGGACACAGAATGACTATAAGAGGCAGAGTTAGTGGACATGTGTAGCCAGAGAATATTTTTTAAACATGACCAGGCAATTGCTCACATGAACTCACAGTAGTTGTGAATGAATGTGCAAGACCTACAGAAGATCAAGCTAGCAAAACGCCCAGCAGGAAGAGGAAGGGACTCATGAAGTCTCACTCCAGCTAACATGCTATCAGCAGTTGATGAAATGAGTCATTTTCATTAGCAAAGTGGCTCCAAAGAGGCTACCCATGTTCCAGGAGTTGGTCCCACACCTATATACATGGACTCATTGGTTTTTTAAAAGCAAAACATAAAATTTTGAAGAAAAATATGTGGGATAGATAAAGGAGGAATTAGAATGGTGAAAATGAGCAGTATTTTTGATAAAAAGTATTGTATGCATGTATGAAATAAGCAATTTGAAAATCTAAATGTAAAAGTATTATTTAAAAAGAAAATGAAAAAGAGACTGAAATAAAATATTTATTATTTTAGGAAGGAAAAAAAGTACAAAATGAACAGGAAGGACATCAGAAGTGAGGTCATCATGATGTCGAACTGTGGAGGCTTTCTCAGGACACAGGCCCCAACTGAGTCTTGGAGAATAAGTAGAAGGTGCTTATTGTCTGGCACATGTAACTGCAACAAACAAAAGCTCTAAGAGCTGTTATACAGATGCTATGATGGATTAGCTCCAGGAAAACAGTTGATGACTTGTCCTAACTTTTATAGCCATCCGGGTGCATTTCCTGAACAGGAGAGAAGGCACCATTGATTCTCTGAGACAACCTTGCATTTGTTCTTACTGGTACTTTCTAGAAGGTTGTTTTATTCTTTAATATATTTTTTCAGTAACAAAAATGATCTATAGTTTTCAATAATACAGCATAAAGTGTTATATGACCTATGGTGACTGTGTTACTTTTTTTAATCCCATGTCTTCACCAGGATATAAATTCCAACCTCCCTCCTTATTGCTGGGTCAGTCTTCTAATTATTATTTTACTGTTTTTCATTATGTTAAAATGCACATTCCTTAACTCTGAAATTGAATATTTTCCATGGATATGGAATACCTTGGACAGTACTTGATAAGAGCTTGAAGTCTTATGCTTCCACCTTTCAGTTTTGTGATATGAAGATTATAGTCTACAAGGATACAAGTATATAGTACACAAGTCATTTTTCCATTTGAGTACGTGGCTATTCCTTTAAAAGCCCTGAGATGAATCATGAAGATAATCTGCCCAGTACTTAAGAACAGACAGTAGAAAATAAATATTTTCTTCATTTTCATATCCTCATTTTCAATCTCTCCACAGTATTACCTACATGTTTAAAGATAAATATTTCATGAAGCAGCTGTTTAAATGGCACAGATGGCAGAAATAGAAAGTGTCTCAGAAGCTTGGGGGAAGAGTGGATTCTCACAAGATCCATGGTGGGTTTATCAAACACATAGGTGCAGAGTTGACAAGTTTTTTAGTGACAGCAGAATTGAAGTTAAAGGAGACACTCCGATTTAAAAAGCCCATGCTATAATTGGAGACAGATGTTGGGTGGCAACTATATTTGATTGTCTCCATTTTTCTGTTGAATGTTTCTTCCTTTAAATAGAATGGACAATTCAGAACCATGCAGCTTATGGTGCAAAATCATTTAAATGTAGAAACTATTTCTTCATAAAAAGAAAAGAAAAGAAAATGATACTCAGTAAATATTTAGTGAGGATACAAATGGTTGCAGAGCATCCAGCATGGTCTGTCAGACTTTCTTTGCTAATAGCCAATCAGTTCAATCTCATTAAGCAATACTGGGATTTAAGCATAAACCCATGTGGTGCATAGAATTACTTCAGAAAAATTCCAAAGACATATCCCTTTCTATTTCATTCATCTTAATTCTGTCTCCTGGTGGGTTAACAGACCAGAAAAATAAGTGGGATATATTTTATTTTCCATCTTTTACTTCTAATGGAAAGCTAGGGGAAAAGAAAAGCAAACCCAGAAATATGGAAAGCTCATAGAAAGGAAATCCAATAAATGGTTTTTGTATAGAATAGTCATTGAATTTATTCACATTGTGTGATAAATTGCAAACAAATATCCATTTAACAAGGTGTTCTATTTTAAGCTCATAAGTATATACATAAAATTATAATAAAGCCTATATATTTAAATAACTAAATAAATTGCAAAATTATTCAATCTCATTAATGAATGAAAGAAAATTTTGTTGTTGTTGTTGTTGTTTTAAATTGGGCTATTTGGGAAATGGTAAGGTAGTTTATTGGGTAAAGGAGCTTGCTAGCAAGGCTGATAATCTGAGTTCAATCCCAGAGACCCTTATGGTGGAAGGAAAGAACAGAATCCTGAAAGTTGTTCTCTGACCTCCACCACATTCTTGTTGTGGCGTGCATGAGCTTACAAGCCCATAAAAACACACATGCAGACACACATTACAGATACACAAACAAACACACACACAGACATGCACACTCATGCATGCATGGAAATAAATGTAAAAATTAGGTTACTTTCAGTCATCCATTTCATGGAGAGAAGCAAATCAGTATGAAGATTTACTTGTTCCTAGTTATAATCTACTACAGACCATTTCAAAAAAAATTAGGGTTGTGCAGTCATTAAAACGGCCTGTGGCCTCAAGTCAGAAGCATTTGTTGGATGAACATGAACATGGTAATGGTCAAGGGTCATTTCAAACACAGGAACAGCAATGCTCTTGTAACCGCTCCAAGTTGTTGCCACTCCATGATTCAGTCACAGGGGCTCAAAGAACCCTGTTGGTAAACGTGAATGCCTTCTTAACAGAAGAGTCACCTCCACAATTGCGGAAGCCTGTGAGGAGGCTGGCGGTGAGCAGGAAACAACAGCACGAGTGCGCAGCTCTGCTCTGAGGTCCATTGCTGGCAGCGCTATCCTACAAGAACTCTGCCCGATGAGTCTACTCTTGGACTCACACTGATCTAACTTGTTTCTCCCCATCTTCTAAATTTTGCAGAATTTAGAAGATTGTCATTCACAAGGCTTTTTATTATTAAAAGATTTGGGTGTCTCTCAATTTTTCCAAACGTCAGGGTCCATTTGTTATCTCTGATTTAAATGGTAAGCACACTGGGATGGGGAAAAGTTAAAATAACTTTACAAAGATCACAACTTTAAGTCAACATGGGAACTGGGAGTTAAAGAAAAACTACAACATAACTGAAAGTAGTGACTCTTTATCACTGATTTACACTTGATTTCAAACATGAAATGACAGTGTCTCAAAGAAGATGCACTTCATCCACAAACATGCAGCCACATGAAATTTTACCCTTGCTTTACTATTTCAAAGTCCTGAATTTATTCCAGTGAGAACTGTGGCTTCTGAAAACTCCAAATGTTGTGGTGCTCCAATCTCCTCTAGGTCTTTCTATCTCCCCCTTCTTTCATAAGATTCCCTGCACTTTGCCCAGAGCTTGGCTATGAGTCTCAGCACCAGCTTGAATACCCTGCTGGGTAGAGTCTTTCAGAGGCCCTCTGTGATAGGCGCCTGTATTTTTCCTTATTTTCACCTTCTTCTGATGTCTTACCTGTTTGCCTTTCTGAATGAAGTTTGAGCGTCTTACCTAGGGTCCTCCTTCTTGCTTAGCTTCTTTAGATGCACAGAGTTTAGTATGATTATCCTATATTTTTTGTGTTATATCCACTTATAAGTGAGTATATACCATGTGTGTCTTTCTACTTCTGGGACAGCTCACTCAAGATAATCTTTTCTAGTTCCCACCATTTGCCTGTAAATTTCATGATTTCCTTGTTTTTAATTGCTGAGTAGTATTCCGTTGTGTAAATGTACCACAATTCCTCAATTGAGGGACATCTAAGTTCTTTCCATCTTCTGGAGATTACAAATAAGCTGCTTTGAACATGGTGGAGCAAATGTCCTTGTGGTATACTTGAGCATCTTTTGGAGTTCCACAAGAACAACAGAACCAAAAATCTGGGACTAGGGGTCTTTTCTGAGACTGATACTCCAACCAAGGGCCATTCATGGAGATAACCTAGAACCCCTGCACAGAAGTAGCCCGTGGCATCTCATTCTTCAAGTGGGTACCCTAGTAAGGGGAACAGGGTCATGTCACTGACATGAATTTAGTGGCTGGTTCTTTGTTCATCTCCCCCTGAGGGGGAAGCAGTCTTACCAGGCCACAGAGGAAGACAATGGAGCCAGTCCTAATAAGACCTGATAGTTTTAAAGCTTTAAAATATGTTTCATAAACAGTGAACATGCCCTGAAAGTATCAATTATTACTGGTCTTATAAATTTGAATTTTAACTACATGTTTAGAAAACTCTCATTTGTTCACATTGTTTAATTTATCCTTTTTAAATGAAGTCCATAGCATTTTAAAATGACAGTTTTAATGAAAATATAGAATTGCAGAGAAAGGAACTGATTCTGTTTCAATCTATATGTTCACACTGAAGATGTTAATATAATATATATATTATATATATCATATATATAATACATATATTATACACACATACACACGTGCGCGCGTGCGCACACACACACACACACACATATCCCGTGCCTGAAAGCTTTCATTCATTTCAGATAACTTACCTTTTTAATACTGTTTCAAATCACTGCCGAAGAGATCTGAAGCAAATAATGTTTTGTCAACGTAACAAAACCTTGAATTAGACTTCCAACTGAAGTCATTCCCATCAGCTACAAATAATCTTCCTGGTTTATGAGTCAGGGTATACCTTATGTCTAAGGATTTAGATACATAAAATTTTGTGTTTTAGCCATAGATATATTTCAATGTTCTGCTGAAGTGGTTTAAAAGTAAAGTACAATACTTTTTTTAGTTTATTAAAAAGGGTATTAATTTAGAATAATAAATCATTTTAAGATTTTCATTTTTTAAATTTGAGAGTTTGCTTTTATGTGTGTGTGTATTGATACATGCAGAAGCCACAGAAGGGTACCATGTCACCTGAAACTGGAGTTATAAATGTTTTTAAACCAATATGTAGGTGCTGGAAATAGATCTCAGATGCTCGCATGAGGAGTAAACGTTCTTCCCCAGAGTCACCTCTCTAGCCCTTAAGCAATGATTCTTAGAAGTATTCTCCTGTCTGTCGTGGCTTCAGAGAGAGGACAGCTTGCTCTAACTTCTTCAGCAGCAGCAGGACTCCCTGCTTTGACTTATAAGGGCGGAGTGCTAAGATGTCTACTTTCTCTACCCTTTAATCCTCTCCTTTTGAGAAAGTGAAATGAACAAGAATTATAATTGGAAATTTAATTCATATGAATTATTTAAGAGATAGGCATGAGTTGATCTCACATTTGTAGTTACTATGTAATATACTGTGCCACAGAGGTTACCAAGGATTAAAAATGATTGATGGTAACACATAATTTAATTATGTGTTGTTATTATTATTAATTATGAGTTATTTTATGAGTATTGTGTTAGAATAATTATAATATGCCGTAAGTACCACATTTTTCTTTTGAAATGATGTTTGATATGTCAAATTTTACCATCATTGTGGAAGGCCCTGTCTTAATTCAGTAGTAAACATGAAAAATGAGATTTACATTAAAAATCATATGGATTAGCCTCGTATGTGAGAACAAATTTGTTTTTGTTATTTGAAGAAAAAGTGAAGCTCACACTCTTTCAGGTTGGGTATAAATTAAACTGATTTAAAGGGGAATTGATGAGAATTATTGGCATTGTCTTTGATGCTGAGACTCAGTGGACTCATGGACTAGATTCCCACCCTTCCCCTGGGGCTGTACTGAGAGAAGGGAGGGGCCAGATGGAGTGAAAGATGTGCCAATGCAGAGGCAGGAGACTTTGTGTGTGTGGAACGCCCTTCTGGAAATTTAACACAGACAAAGGAAGCCCAGGAGAAACACCGTTATGAGAGGAACTAACGGGAAGGACCATGGGCACACTTGCACCTTTTCCTGGTGTCTTCATGGAGTTACCCTGGGTCCAGTCAGGCTTGTGCAGCGGTTACTATGGATGAGTCTTCGTGCTAATGTGTTAGATGTTTTGCTTAGATGTTTAATAGTACAACTAGTGTCTTATACTGCTTTTGATATTTTTCTTCTATGACTCTTGAATATCAATGTTAAATATTTCCCTACCACCTATTTTCTGGGCTTTTGCTCAAATGTCAAGGTAATGTATTCCACACAAACCTTACCTAACCACCTTCTTCTTGTTTCAAGTCAATTGATATACATTGCAATCTGAGGAATTGAGTAAAATTATATACAAATTTATAGATTCCTTAGTGAATATTAATAAATGCACTGTATGCATTATTCATTTTCTTTGCAGGTTGAACTTTTGAGAACACACACTCCATGTGTTTCAGATCCTACAGAGGGCACCCTATACATGCAAGTTAAGATCTCAAAACTCCAACAAGGAAAAGCTTCCAAGCATACATACTATGATTTCGTGGTTAATTTTTTTAGTGTCAATACTATGTATAATTTTACAGAGGCAGACACTGGGGCTAAATTTGTTGGAGTCCTTATAACAAACACTTTCATTTTTATTTAGAAAGTTTTCATTAAAAAATTAAATCCTTTTGAATATATGCCTAGGAGTGGAATACCTCGATCTTGATGAAGCACTATTACTAATTGTCTGAGAAAGCAACCAATTGATTTCCATAGTGGTTGTACAAGTTAACATTCACACCAGAAATGGAGGAGGGTTCCCCGTTCTCCACAACCTCTCCAGCATGTGTTGTCACTTGAGTTCTTGATCTTAGGCATTCTGATGGGTGTAAGGTGAAATCTCAGGGTCGTTTTGATTTGTATCTCTCTGATGGGTAAGGACATTAAGCATCTCTTTAAGTGTTTCTCTGCCATTCTATATTCCTCTACAGAGAATTCTCTGTTTAGCTCTGTGTTCCATCTTTTAATTAGTTTGCTTGATTTGTGACTTTTTAACTTCTTTAGTTCTTTACATATTCTGGATATCAGCCCTCTGTCAGATATAGGGTTGGTGAAGATCCTTTCCCAATCCTTAGGCTGTCTTCTTCTGACAACAGTGTCTTCTGCTTTAGAGAAGCTTTTCAGTTTCATGAGGTCCCACTTATTGATTGTTGCTCTTAGAGCCTGTGCTGTTGGTGTTCTGTTCAGAAAGTTGTCTCCTGTGCCAATGAGTTCTAGGCTCTTCCCCACTTTTCCTTCTAACCAATTTAGTGTGTCTGGTTTTACGTTGAGGTCATTGATCCACATGGACTTTAGTTTTGTGCAGGGTGATAAATACGGGTCTACTTTCATTTTCTGATATACACATCCAGTTGGACCAGCACCATTTGTTGAAGATGCTGCCTTTTTTCTGTTGAATGGTTTTGGCTTCTTTGTCAAACTGTGTTCATAGCAGCTTTATGTGTAAATGCCAAAAACTGGAAACAACCCAGATGTCCATCAACGGAGGAATGGATTCAGAAATTACATTTACACAATGGAATACTACTCACCAATTAAAAACAAGGGAATCATGAAATTTGCAGGCAAATGGTAGGATCTAGAAAAGATCATCCTTAGTGAGGTATCCCAGAAGCAGAAAAACACACACAGTATATACTCATTTATAAGTGGATACTAGATCTATAAGATAAGATAAACATACTAAAATCTGTACACCTAAAAAAGATAAACAAGAAAGAGGACCCAGGGTAAGATGATCAATCTTCACCTAGAGAGACAAATGGTATAGACATTGGAAATAGGAGAAAACAAGTAACAGGACAGGAGCCTACAACAGAGTGCCCCCTGAAATACTCTACCTAACAGCGTATCAAAGCAGAGGCCGAGACTCATAACCAAACCTTGAGCAGAGTGCAGGGAATCATATAAAAGAAGGGGGAGTTAGTATAACCTGGTGAGGACAGGACCACAAGGACCTAATATATCTGGGCACAGGGGTCTTTTCTGAGACTGTTTCTCCAATCAAGGACCATGAATGGATATATCCTAGAACCTCTGCCCAGATAGAGACCATTGCAGCTTGGCATCCAAGTGAGTTCCCTAGTTAGGGGAACAGGGACTGTCTCAGACATGAACTCAATGGCTCTTTGATCTCCCCCTCGGAGTTAGAAGCAGCTTTGCTAGGCTACAGAGGAGGACATTGCAGCCAGTCCTGAAGAGACCTGATAAGCTAGGATCATATGGAAGAGGAGGAGGACCTCCCCTATCAGTACACTTAGAGAGGGGCAGGGAGAGATGAGGAAGGGAGGGTGTGATTGGGAGAGAATGAGGGAGGGGACTACAGCTGGGATATAAAGTGAATAAACCATAACTAATATAAAAAATAAAAATTTAATTAAAAAAAAGAAAAGGAGAAATCTTTAAAAAAATTAAATCCACCTAACCCATTGTTTTCTTAAAGCAGAGTCAGACATACCACAGATGACCCCTCCTGAAGAACATCCCACAGTGAGGTGCCTATTCAAGGAGCTAGTGGTCCACATTCATTGATTTCCTCTGTAAATAAAACTGTTCACTATGAGGTTGGATCAATCACAGAACTATTTTAGCTGTCTAGCTTTGCGTTACTTAAAAATTCATGAAATTGCTTACTGAGAATTGATCTCTTTCTACCCTGTATTAGTACATTTGTTGTATTTGTGTCAAATAAAACTGTAGCCTTCGAGTCAGAGTGCAATTTATAGGATAAAGGAGACTTCTTAGCTCTTTCAAAACCCTCAAAAATGAATATGGTTCTTTTTAGTAAGATCATAGTAGGAAGGAGTCAATTGTGCATGTGTGCCTGTAGAGGTATGTATGTGTGTTCATGCATGTATATGTGTATGTGTGTAAGTGTGAAACACGGTGTGAAGCATGTTTGTGTGGTCATATGTATATGTTTGCATGTATGTGTTTATGTGTGTGCATATGTTTGACTTAATATTTAATGTATAGTAGAAAGAACACACCTGCAATAATCCTTTCTCAGACTCACTTTGACTTATTTCTGATTGTGTAGCAAAAGCCTGTGGGACTCTCCTCGTAAGGTCTATGTATAAAGTTTCCAGACAGCCACTCAGCTCATCTAAGATAAAGGACTCCCTTTCTCAGTAGGCGTTATCTCTTTGCCTGACCTGGGGAACCCCGAATCCTGTAAGGAGGGTCACATAGCTGAGTTGGCTTACCTGAGGTATTGATACTTCTCAGATGCTCTTTGTGAAGCTGTACAGAAATTTAATGGACCCTTGACCTACTCTGTTTTTATACTTTATATATTAGAACTCTTGAGTTAATATTGGATATGATATTCTTCTTTTGCCTATAAAAAATAGTTGCCTCAAAATGCTTTCAGAAATGCTTTCTCTCAGTTTTTAGAATTCTGAAATTGAGACTAAAGTAGGCAAGAATTATTTTCTCACATTCAGCCAAGGTTTCATAGAAGTCTTTGTTTTTCAGTCTATAAGACTGTTTCTATGCTTAATTGTCTGTAGATATTCTTTGTGTGTTTGTCTTCTCTTCATATTCAAGTTAATCTCAAACTAATACAAGTTTCATATTTCTGGTCATGTTTTCTTTCAAATTGGTAGCACCGTTTAAACCAAACTTTGCCATAGTATTTAACAGTAAGATATTGAATGAAGTGAATTTTCAACATGGACTATATAGACTTAGACATATTAAAAGAAACAGGTATAAATGGTAATTTGGGTATCAAAATTTCTCAACCTAAAACTTATAACTTAAAATTCAATGCTTAATATGTGCTGAGAAATTTTTTCAGACTAACAGTCTTACTCTAGTCCTACATTCTTTTGTTTTGTTTTGTGTTTGTATTTTTTGTTTTGTTATTTTTTAAAACAAGATTTCTTTGTGTATTCTTGTCTGTCTAAGACTTGCTTTGTAGATCAGGCTGGCCTCAAACTCACAGAGACCTGCCTGCTTCTGCCTCCCTGAGTGATGAGATTACAGGTAGATGCTACCCATGCCTGGGCCTAGCTTACTCTTAAATACTTATCAGGTGTCAGTCATTGCTATCTGTGGCAGATAAAAATAAAAACATAGGAAAGAAGTCAGAGCTTTTAACTGCAAGGATGTGCCCACATATGTAAGAAAACTGAAAACTTAGCAGTCACACCATATGCAAGTTGTGATGCAGGGTACAGAATGACCCTCACAGCAGTTGAGCTAATGACGGCTGAAGGAACTAATGCTCCCACAGAACTTCCACTTCTTTGAAGTGAATCACTCCTAAACCACGTGCCACCACCATTACATTCATGCTTTACTATATTGGACTGTCAGTATTTCCTTCCTTCTGGGAGTCACCCTGTACTGTGTTTAAAACATCTGCCTCATTCCTAGGAAGTACATGCTGTGTCAGCAAAATAGCCTGAAACCAAAGGCTTTGCAGAGTCATTGGTCTATTCTGGTTCCCTGACTGTTACCCTCAGAATCAAGTCCGGTCTTGCTGTATTCTTCCTGTTCATGCTGGAACCATCTCCACAAGTCCCATTGGTACTTAAAGGGCAATAGCTACTGTTAACTACCCTTTCCATTGGGCTCAATTATTTTGCCCAAATGAACTCACCCTTTGACCCAGTCTTAGTCTGTGCATCATATGGGTTTGTGGTCCACACAATCATCATGAAAGGAGGGTATATGTTTGCAAAGAATAGAGTCTTTGTGTAAGTACAAAATGAAAGAAGTTTAAACCAAACACAGATATGTTTCTTCACTAGAGATTTTCAGTAGCTTTATTTTTCTCCCAGAGTGGTTTAGAGGATGAATAATAGAGTAATAACTTCTTAGTTATTGTGTTGTGAGGCTTATTATTAAACAACGATAAAAAGAGTCTCAAATATTTGTGTAATAGCCGGGTTAAGGAAGAAACTGAGGATCCAAGATGGCAGTCCCTATAGGGCACTCTATCTGATCAGCAGGACAGCAGTGCTGCACAGTGACCAACAGAACAAACGGTGGGACCCCAAATACAGCAATTGTGTTCCTCAGGTGAAAGGAAAGGTTCCCAGGTTCCTGCAGGCACTCTGTCCCCAACACATTGCCACACGCATGTGCACTGTGCTCTCCTTTCCAGTATTAACTGTGGGGCTCAAAACCCCGGAGGCTGAGTCTCCCAGTTGAGAGGAAAACCTTTGGTGAGGGAAACAATCAGGTCTGACCTCAAGTTACCCAGCTAATCCCTGGAAAAGTACCCAGGATCATCCAGGCAACCGTTGGCATAGCCACACACCCGCACATTGTGCTCACCATCGCAGACTGAATTGCAGGCCCCCCCCAAACACCAGTGACTGGGTCTCCCAGTCATGAGGAAAGCCCATGCAAGGGAAACAATCAGGTCCAACCTCAGGGCACCAGATAATTCCAGGAAAAGTTCCTATTTTTCCACAGGCTCTAGCCTCTAGCCATAGGCCTGTATGCTTGCTATGCTCACTAACCACTGATTACCTTCTGGTTACAGGGGCAGGGAGCTCCAACCTCAGACTACTGACACCTCAGAGCCATGGGATCAGCTCCAGACACTGCTCCAAAGCTCAGCCTGTTTCCCTAGTGACAGCGATCAAACTTCTGAGCTCCCTGGTCCTTCAATAGGGCTGTGCCCAGCAAACACAGTGTCTGAACAGTTGCAAATCATTAGATCATTGCAGATCAGAGCAAGAAATCCAGTGGCAGGGCAGCTGTCTCCAGGACTTCCCCTGGTGAGAGGAGAGTCTCTGGGATCCCAAGAAGCACAATTGGCCCACAGGATCATACACCTGAGGAGAGCTTTAGGAATTACCTGAAAAAAACAAACAAACAAAAAACACCAGCCATTTGGAGACCATACACAACAATCTGAGGAGGGCTCCTTTAGGAATAAACAGATTCCTGCCCAGGGGATTTCCTCCATCCCCACCATGTCTAAGGACGCCAGCAGGCACCAGAAACTACAACCAATACCTGAGGCAGCCAGATGGTAAATGCCAGGACAAAAACACAATCAACAAAATCCAAAGCAATATGACATCTCCAAAACCCAGATGTCCAAGGGCAAGCAGCCTTGGATACACTAACACAAATAAACCTCAAGAAAACGACCTTAAATCTAGGCTTATGAAGATGACATTGGAGGAAAAGAATAAAATCTGTAAAGAAACACAGGAAGATAAAGTCAAACAGATTGTGGCTTTCCTGGA
The DNA here is from genome assembly GCA_028658305.1 of Pachyuromys duprasi. Taxonomy (NCBI): domain Eukaryota; kingdom Metazoa; phylum Chordata; class Mammalia; order Rodentia; family Muridae; genus Pachyuromys; species Pachyuromys duprasi. The sequence continues at coordinate 34,553,645 of CM053758.1, read as the reverse complement.
GAGGTCAGGAGCTCCACAACAACCAAATATATCAGGGTACAGAGGTCTTTTCTGAGACTGTCTCTCCAACCAAGGACCATGTATGGTTATAACCTAGAACCCCTGCTTTTGGACATGAACTCAATGGCTGGCTCTTCGACCTCCCTGCTGCCCGCACCCCCCCCCCCCCCAGGGATGAGCAGCCTTGCTAGGCCACAGAAGAAGACATTGCAGCCATTCCTGAAGAGATCTGATAAGCTAGAGTTAGATGGAAGGGGAGGAGGTCCTCCCTTATCAGTGCACTTGGAAAGGTGCAGGGAGGAGATAAGGGAGGGAAGAGGGGATAGGGAGGGAATACAGGAGGGGGCTATGGCTGGGATACAAAATACATAACCTGTGATTAATGTAAAATAAAAATGAAAAAAGAGAGGAAATAATTATTCACTGTAAGAAATGAATAAAGGAAATAAAGGAAAGTTCAAACAATCAGGTGAAATCATTGAATGAAAGGCAGGAAAATACAAACAAGTAAAGGAAATCAACAAACAGTTCAAAATCTGAAGATGGAAATGGAAACATTAAAGAAAACACAAACTCAATAAATCCTGAAGAGGGATAACTTAAGGAAAGAAAACAGGAACTACAGAGGTGAGCATCACCAACAGATTACAAGAGTTTGAAGAAAGAATCTAAGGTGTAGAAGATACAACTGAAGAAATCAATTCATCCATCAAAGAAAATGTTAAGTCTGAAAAAATTATTGAAACAAACCATCCAAGAAATCAAGGACAACATGAAAAGATGAAACCTAAGAATAATAGGAATAGAGGAAAAGGAAGATTCCTGTCTTCAAGATCAGAACATATTTTGAACAAAATGACAGAAAAATATTTCGCCAATTTAAAGAAATGTTTATAAGCATACAAGCACCCTACATAACACCTGATAGATTAGGCTAAGTAAGAAAATCCTCTTGCCACATAATAATCAAAACACTAAATATACAGAATAAAGAAAATATACTAAAAGTTTCAAGGGAAAAAGGCCTAGTAATATATAATGGCAAACCCATCATAGTCACAGCTGACGTCTCATCAGAGACTATGAGAGCCAGAGGGGAATGGATGGAAGTCATGCAGACCCTAAGAGAACACAAATGTCAGTCCAGGCTACTATATTCAGAACACATCTCAATCATCAAACATGGAGGAAAGAAAACATTCAATGACAAAACAAATTTAAACAGTACCTACAGACAAATTGAAACCTACAAAGATACTAGAAGGAAAACACAACCCAAGAAGACTAACTACATCGAGGAAAACACAGGAAATAATAATATATAACAAAACTAAAAATAGACAAACACACAAATACACTACCACAATCAACATCAAAATAAAAGGAACTAAATGATCGATGGTCATTAATCTCTCTCAACATCAATGGTCTCAACTCTCCAGTAAATAATACAGACTAACAGAAAGGATGCATAAACAGTACCCAGCATTCTGCTGCATACAAGAAACACATATCAGCCACAAAGATAGACATTACCTGAGAGTGAAGGGCTGGAAAAAGATTTTCCAAGCAAACAGATGCAAGAAGTAAGCAGGAGAAGTAGTTGAAATGCCTAATAGAATAGTCTTTCAACCAATTAATCAAAAGAGATGAGGAATGTCACTTCACACTCATCAAAGGAAAATTCTACCAAGAAGATATCTCAATTATGAACATCTATCTCCTCAATACAAGGGCACCCTCATTTATAAAAGAAACATTAATAAAACTTATACCACACATTAATAGTGGGAGACTTCAACACCCCACTCTCACCAAAGGACAAATCAATGAAACAGAAACTAAACAAAGAAACAATGACTCTAATAGCTGTCATGAATCAAATGGATCTAACAGACTTTTACACCCAAACCTCTACAGAACTTTTCATCCAAACACTAAAGAATTTACCTTATTCTCAGTACCTCTTAGAACCTTATCCAAAATGGACCATGTATTCAGTCACAAAGCAAGCCTCAACAGATACAAGAAGATTGAAATAATCCCTTGTATTCTATCAGACCAGCATGGTCTAAAGCTGGATGTTAACAACAACAGAAATAGCAAAATGCCTACAAATGCATGGAAACTGAACAACTCACTATTCAACCACAACTTGATCAGGAAAGAAATAAAGAAAGAAATTAAAGTCTTCCTAGAATTCAGTGAAAATGAAGACACAACATACCCAAATTTAAGGGACATTATTAAAGTAATGCTAAGAGGAAAGTTCATAGCACTAAATGCCTTCATAAAGAAATTTAGAACATCTCACACATCTCACCTGAAAGCCCTAGGATAAAAAGAAGCAAACACACACAAGAGGAGTAAACAGCTGGAAATGATCAAGCTGAAGGCTGAAATCAGTAAACTAGAAACAAAGAGAAAAAATTAGAGAATGAACAAAATCAAGAGCTGGTTGTTTGAGAATATCAACGAGATAGACAAACCCTTAGCCGAACTAAGTAAAAGGCAGAGAGACACTGTCCAAATCAACAAAACCAGAAATGAAAACGGGGACATAACAACAGACACTGAAGACATACAAACCATCCTTTGGTCTTACTTCAAGAGCCTATATGCCACAAAATTTGAAAATCTAAATAATGTTAACAGTTTTCTTGATAGATTCCATTTACCAAACCTGAATCAATATCAGGTAAATAAACAAAATAGTCCTCTATCCTCTAAGGAAATAGAAGCAGTCATCAAAATTCTCCTAACCACCACCAGCCCACAAAATAAAAAAGTTCAGGGCCAGATGGTTTCAGCATAAAATTTTATCAGACCTTCAAAGAAGAGATAATACCAATACTCTTCAAACTATTCCACAAAATAGAAACAGAAAGAACACTACCAAACTCATTCCCTGAGAACACAGTCACCTTGATACCTAAACCTCACAAAGAAAGAGAATTTCAAACCAATTTTCCTTATAAACATTAACACAAAAATGCTCAATAAAATACAAACTGAATCCAAGAACCACTACAACCAAGCAGTCTTTATCCCAGGCATGCAGGGGTGGTTGATTATATAGAAATCCACCAATCTAATTCATATGAATAAACTGAAAGAAAAAAATCATATGATTATCTTCTTAGATGCCAAAAAAGCATTTGACAAAATCCAGCACCTGTTCATGTTTAAAGTTTTTGTAGAAATCAAGTATACAAGGCACATACCTAAACATAGTAAAGGTAAAATACAATAAGCCTGTAGCTAATATCAAATGAAATGGAGAGAAACTTAAATCAATTCCACTGAAATCAGGGACAAGACAAAGCTGTCTACTCTCTCTGTATCTCTTCAACATAGTACTTGAAGTCCTACCTAGAGCAATTAGAAAACTAATGGAAATCAGGGGGATACAAATTGGAAAGGAAGAAGTCAAATAATCACTATTAGGAGATGATATCATAGTACACATGAGTGACCCCAAAAATTTTACCAGGAAACTCCTTCAGCTAATAAACACCTTCAACAAAGTGGATGGATACAAAATTACCTGAAAAAAAATCAATAAGCCTCCTCTATACAAAAGACATGGGGTCCAGGAAAATTCCAGAAACAACACCCTTCACAATAGCCACAAAAATCCATAAAGTATCTTGGTGTAACTCTAACCAAGAAAGTTAAAAACTTGTATGAAAAAGCATTCAAGTCTCTGAAGATATTGCAAAAGATATTACAAATTGCAGAAGATATTGTTATACCTAACTCACGAGAATCTCAGAGACCACCAAGGTATGATTCGATGAAAGAGCAAGAAAGTTTTATTACAAGAGTGATCAAACTCGGGATTCAAGTCTCACTGATGTAGCAGTAAAGAAGTGGGACCTGGAACCCTGGGTGAACAGCGTTTTTAAAAGGAAAAACCACAAGCTGTGGGTTTCCATGCCTTGGTGTTACAGGATTGGGTAAAAGTCAAAGGGGAGAGGTGACCTTTTAGCTGAAGCCTAAGTTACATTGGCTTTTCATCTAAACTACATCTGGAATATTAAGGAAATTTTTCTCTCCCAATTCTTATTGCTTGTTGCCAGGGGAATGATCTCTATTTTCTACCAAACATTTATTCTGTGATATTTCCTGGAAACTATTGCTAGGAGAGTTAACTCTGTTTTCTGCCTAGTGAACATTCTGAAATTCTTCCTGGTAACTGAGTTCAGGCCCTGGTCACAGGTGTGCACTAGATGGCTTCTTATCTCAAAATGGAGTCACCCAATCTAACTTAAGCTCTTCAATATCAGAAGTTGGAAAGAGCTCCAATGTTCATGGCTCGTTAGGACTACATAGAAAAGATGGCCATCCTACCAAAAGCAATCTACATATTTAATTCAATTCCCATCAAAATACAAACACAATTTTTTACAAACCCTAAAATAAAATTTTTCAACTTTATATGGAACAAACAAACAAAAAACCAGACTAGCTAAAACAACCCTGAACAATAAATGTTCTTTGGGAGGTATCTCCATCCTTGATCCCAAGCTGTATTATAAAGCAACAATAATAAAACATTGCATGATATTGGCATAGAAACAGCCTGGTGAATCAGTTGAATTAAATCAAAGGCCCAGAAATAATCCCTCAAACCTATGGACCTCTGATATTTGAAACCATACAAGGGAAAAAAAGAAAGCATCTTCAACAATGATCTAGCTGGTCTTGATGGATATTTACATGTAGAAAATGCAAATAGACCCATATCTGTTATCCTAAAAAAAATAATAAGGTCCAAGTGGATCGAAGACCTCAACATAAAACCAAATACACTACTACAAATACAAGAAAAAAGTGTACAAGAGCATTGTACTCATTGCCAGAGATGACAACTTCCTGAAAGAACAGGAAAAACTCAGACTCTAAGATCAATAATTAATAAATGGCACCTCATGAAACTGAAAAGCATCTATAAAGCAAAGAACATCATCAGTAGAACAAAACAGCCTACACTGGGAAAAGATTTTCACCAACCCTATATCTGATAGAGGATTAAGATCCAGAATATAAAGAACTCAAGAAGTTAGACACCATAGGGGGAAAAAAAATAAATAATCCAATTAAAAACTGGAGTACAGAGCTAAAGAGAGAATTCTTAACAGAGCAATTTCAAATGACAGAGATGCTCAACATTCTTAGTCATCAGGGAAATGCAAATCAAAACAACCCTGAAATTTCACCTTGCACCCATCAGAATAGCTAAGATCAAAAACTCAAGTGACAATGCATGCTGGAGAGGATATAAAGAAAGGGGATCCCTCCTCCATTGCTGGTGGGAGTGGAAACCTTGTACTACTACTTTGGAAATCTGGTTCTTACTCAGAAAATTGGAAATAGCACTACATCAAGATCCAGTTGTACAACTCCTGAGTACATACCATTCAACAAGGACATTTGCTCAACAAGGTTTATAACAGCAATAGCCAGAATCTGAAAACAACCTAGATGTCCATCAACAGAAGAATGGATAAAGAAATTCTGGCACATGTACACAGTGGAATACTATTCAGCTACTAAGAATAATAAAATCATGAAAACTGCAGGCAAAAGGGTGGAACTAGAAAAAAGATCACCCTGAGTGGGGTGTCCCAGAAGCAGAAAGACAAACGTGGTATATACTCACTTATACACAGACATTAGCCATATCCTTTAGGATGCTAAAATCTACAGATGAAGAAGTTAAACAACGAGGAGGACCCTAAGGAGGATGCTTAATTCTCATTCAGAATGGCAAACAGGACAGACACCAGAAGAGGTGGAAGAGGGGGAACATGAAGGGAAGCTACCATGGAGGGCCTCTGAAAGAATCTACCCTGCAGGGTATGGAAGCAGATGCTGAGACTCATAGCCAAACCTTGGTCAGAGTTCAGGTAATCTTATGGAAGAAGAGGGAGATAGAAAGATGTGGGGTGCGAGGGTAGGAGCTCCACAAGGAGATCAACAGAGCCAAAACTTCTGGGCCCATGGGGGCCTGCAGAGACTGATACACCAACCAAGGGCCATGCACGAAGAGGACCTAGACCCCTTGCTCAGATGTAGCTCATGGGCAGCTCAGCCTCCATGTGGTTCCCGAGTAAGAGGTGCAGGGACTCTCTCTGACATGAACTCGGTTGCCTGCTCTTTGATCATTTCCCCCTGACTGATTCAGCCTTGCCAGGCCACAGAGGAAGAGGATCCAAGCATTCCCGATGAGACTTGATAAGCTAGAGTCAGATGGCAGTAGAGGAAGATTCCCCTCTTCAGTGGGCTAGGGGAAGGGGGAAAAGTGCAAGAGGGAGGGTGCGACCGGACCGGAAAGAGATGAAGGAGGGGGCTACAACTGAGATATAAAATAAATAAATTGCAAAAAATTATAAAAATAAAATGAAAAATAAAGGAATTGAGAAATGAACACAGTTTTATAAACATAACTTCAACAGTAATAACCTCCAGTATAAATGAAATGTTAAAATTGCGTGTTGCAATTTGAAACTTATTTAGAACTTTCATGTTTGAGACAAGTTTTTCCTTTTCTCATTTTATATCAGTTTTTGGACACCAAGGCTTTGCTTTGTTGGTTCCCAGAAAGAGAAAAACAAAAAACAAAACAACACAAAACAAAAAACCCATGTACTATGAAAGTAAAACATTACCAAAAATATAATTCAGCTATGGGTTATTTCACAGCAGTTTATTTGTTCTTTAAAATGTTTTTAGTTTATAACAAAATAATGCTTGCAATTCAGGATAACTGATCACAAGATTTCATACTGTGAGCAGCATAGAAATAAGTGAGAATCTACTGACCTTATTCACAGATCACTTTTAAGAGCTGACTGTCATGCCTACCAAGCTTAATGGCCTGGAAGAAGAAAGTATGCCAAATTGGATCTTTTAAATCGCTCCAAATGCTAAAATAACACACAGTGTTCTCAGAGATAGTGACCATCAGAAGGAAAGAGGATCAGATAGTCTACAATCACTACTAAAATCAAAAGATGCGGAAGCTAAATGAATCAGCCATATTTCCAGGAGTTAGAGAAGTATAGACAGGGGAAACCTCTTAGCAAAAACAGAGAGAACATTTGAAAAATAGTCTTTTCATTATTTTTACATTAGCCAAATATATATGTTTTGAAAATATACATTGTTTGGCTAAATAAATATACATTTGTACATATACATACATATGTCATATATATGTGCCATCTCAATAGAAAACAATAAAAAATTATCATTTTTCTTTTCATTTTTACCCCTAGTATGAGTATTTTTATGTGTAGATTTTGAAATATATGTTTAAAAATATTTTTTATATTATTAAATATGTGTGTGTGTTTGTGCAGGTTAGTAGTGGTGACTTGTAAATGTCAGAAGAGGCTATGGATCTCCTGGAGCTGGGTATGAGTGCTAGTAAAGAGTTTGGGTCCTCTGAGAGAACAGAGGTGCTCTCAAGAGGGTAGCTATCTCCTAAGCAAATTGGTTCACATACATGGTTTGGGTTTACCTCTCTTTTCCCCATTTCCCTTTTCCCTTCATACCTTCTTTGTTCTGCTCTTTCTACTCTCATGAGGTCTTTGCTTGCCTTTTTTTTTTTTTAATGTAAGGCCCTTTATAGTTCTCTGGGTTCTGCAGGTACTTCCAATTAAACGCCAATTTAAAGGTTCAATGCTGAGAAACCTACATATAAGGGAGAATATTTATTTTGCTAGATATGGTTTTTCCCACTTGGTATGTTTTTCATCTCCATCCACTAAACTTTGAATTTTATAACTTCATTTTTCTTTCCAGTTGAATTAAATTTCATGACACTACATTTTTATCCGTTTTCAATTGAAGAACATCAACACTGTTAGCATGTCCTAGCAATTGTGAGTAGAGCACCTAAGAATATGAATAAGCATGTGTCTCTATGGTTGGAAATAGATTTCTTGGGTAATATAAAGTAGTACCACGTTTGGGTTCATTTGGTACTTAGATCTATGTCTACTTTTCTGTGGAACTACAGTATTGATTTTAACAGGAGCTATACCAGTGTGTGCTCCCTCCACCTGTGTTGAGGGATCTCTATTTCTCACATATTTTCTGGCATTTCTTTTGTTTTCATTGTCTTGACATCAAACAGATTGCTATAGGAAATATAGAACTTAAATTATTACTTATCAGGAAGCTCCTCCCTCCTGGCTAGCTTCATAGTTATAGTACAGGTCGTTCAGGTTTCTGGGAAGAAAAGTAATCAAAATCTTACACAAGCTGTGAACCCAATGAATTGCAATAATTATGTATGTTATGAATACAGCCAGTGCCATTCAGATTGAATCTAAGGAGGGTTCCACCGCAGAAAGAAATGTTTGGTACTATATATATGGCAACAAATTGGACCTTGTCATTACACTCCTTGAAGGCTCTGGGATCATTTTTGGGAAAGGGGTTGAAAGATGGAAAAAGACAGTAGATGGGAAGACCAGAGCAAAACAGAGTCTTCTGGTCTTGACAGAACTATTCTACTCATGAACTTACAGTACCTGTGTTTTTCTGAGAAGATCCACACAAGATCAATCAAGCCAACCTTCTGGCATGGGAGGGATAATGTTCACCAGCTTCCAACCAAAACTGAGGCAGTGTGGACATTACAGGCTTTCTGAGGGAGGATGTAGCAGTTTGCTTCAAGGATCAGTCCTTGATCAGTCAGCCATGCTTCTCTGAAAGTCCAGATACCCAGAGATATAAAGGCAGAACAAACTGAACTTCATGACTATTTAATAAAAAGAGAAGTCATGAAGTTGAGGAATAGGAGTAGATCTGTGAGGAGGTAGTGGGAAGATTTTGGGGTTAATATGATTTAAATAATAGCATAAGAAATTATCAAAATATTATAAAAACTAAAAACAAACTTAAAAAGGTAAATATTTTACTTTATTTAAACAATAATTTTAACATGATAAAATTTAGAAATGTAGGGAACAAATCAATGTGAAATAAATAGCCATAATTTATGTTAAAAATAAACATTGGAGTGAGACATACGTATGTAAGAAGACAAAAGACTGTGAGACTTTCTACCACAGTATGGAATAAATTTTTCCATTGTTTTTATTGTAAGGGGTTTAAGGAAAATTTCTATAGGGTGTCTGAAACAACTTTGATAAGTCACAGAGACTTCAATCCATAAAAGATGCACATTTATTTGGGCCATAATTAACCTACTTTGGTTAAAGCAATTTTTTCCCAATGAGCTGAAAAACTTCTTTACTAGCATAGCTCTGAGAGTCAGACTGTTCGAGGGACACACCATTCTTCACAGAGTATTATCACACCCTCAAAACCATGCCAACCTGTCAGGACCCCCAGACCTGCAGACCTTCAGACATACCTAATTAAGACATGTTTATAAAATTTTTATTAAAAAATTTCTTATAAAAAATGATTTTATAAAAGTGTTTTTATAAAAAGGTTTACAACATTTTTTATAAAAATGTGAACATTGAGAAGTGCTTGGCAAAATTGTCATGCAGGAAGAAAGAAAGAGGAGGGAGTAGAGGAAACAGAAAAATCAAAATGCACTTTAAAAGACAGAGGAAGGGGAAGATGTCTGGAAAAGTCTTTACAAAGAGTTAATGCTAAGGTAAATGTTCATCTACACACACTAGCATTCAGATCACAGCATCCAAACCCTCACTAGCAAAATGGACCTTTATTTCCATACATCTAATTTATATCCACATGCCCTTAAGTAGAAGGACTGACCTAGTAGTTCAAAGGGAAAGAACCTTGTGTCTGGCTCCTGCATACCTTCAAGCTTTCTTTAGCATCTTAGGCAGCTAACATAGGATTTTTTTTTAATCCAGTTACATAAATTAAATGGTAGTTGCTATTCTTATGTGTTAACCTACACTTCCAGTAGCTTGGCACCTTTTAAAGAGGTCTGTAAATCTGTTTCATAGGAATATTTAGAGCTTTTCTCTTTTCCAGGATATTTTAAAAATCGAGGGTATATATTCTACCCATCAGAAGTTTTTAATTTTTATAATGAACATATCTATATTTTCCCCTGCCTTGGGGCATTTTTTTTTCTACTTTTATTTTCTCTTTCTGTGAATGATCATGTTTACTGGCTCTTGTAAATGTTTTTATTTTCTCAGATGAGGCTAAGAGATGAAAATCATTCTCAAGCGTTTTCAGATCTTCCTGAACACTCGCTGGCTGGCTGAATTTACATGTTCTTGTCTAAACTCCTCTTTACCCTGACGGATTCAAACTGTCTTCTCTTGCATGCTGACTGAATTGCTCTTCCTCTTTCCACACTAATTCTGACAATATGCTTTGATCTTTAAACTTTTAAATCTCTTTAAACCTTTGCTGTTAACTGTGCTTTTATACAATTCTGAGTCTTCTAGCATATTTTCTACTAATAATTGGTCGATCTCTTCATTTTCTTGTGCCAACAGAACATGCACAGCAGTATGAGATTGAATATGGATAGTATATAAGGAATAATTTCTGTTTCAAATTGACTGCTGCAGTTGCATGAATAATGATACTAATTTGAATTGTAAGAAATAAAGTCAGCAATTTCTATGTGTAATACAAATCTCTCTGCATGTTCTGAGTCATTAATTATATTGAAAGTTTCAGAAAAGCTAATAAAACCATAATAATTGCATATAGCATTGATTTGTTTTAACTGAAGCATATGGGCTTTTAATTACTTTACTTATATTTCCTGACTTATAAACTGACATTCCAGATTTATTTGCAATCGTGTAAAATATAAGCGCTTCAGAAATTGGTGTCACTTTTACTATAGGGGGAATAGTCCAGTTAGTACTTTTTATGAACTGGAGCTGCTTGCTTTGTGGATACTTGTTATTAAATTCTCCCAAATAATTGCTATAAAATTTTTGTCACTCTTCATTAATTATTATAATGATGTAATTTAATCATTAGTATAAGGCCCTATGATTTCTATCTCTCCCTTATATAAGTGACACATTCTTATTCTTTCTTAAAATGAAATCAGAAAACTTCTCAATGTGAGTTTTTAGGTTTTTGTTTTTTTTTTTTACTCTGAGTAAGTGCTAAGAAGATACATTCTAAAGTATTGTCTTCTCTCTGCATAATGAGTCCAGTAGGGGAATGAATAGAAGGCAAGATAACTATAATACAGTTAAGTTTGGAATTTAGACAGTCCAAATGAGCATCTTGCAATTTTTGCTCTACCTGAGTCAACCCTGAGTCAACTTTTTCTCTGCTTTGGCTTTTAATTGTCTAGGACTCTTTAAGTTCAAATAATCTTGTAAGGTTTAAAACAAATCATTCAACTCTTGAATAGTTAATCTAATAGTAGGCCATAATCAGGTAATATTTCCCAAAGATTTTTGAAAGTCATTAAGAGTTAATAACTGATCTCTTCTGATCTGTACATTTGGTTGTTGACTATTTTGTTGTCTTAATTTTAATCCTAAATAGGTGATAGGATCTTCTCTCTATTTTTCAAGAGCAATCTATAAATCCCAACTAGGTAAAATCCATCTTCTTCATTAAACATTCTCCCAAACTCTGCCTCCATCAGCAATGTCTTTTCGAGTTCCCCTTCAGAGAAGATTCATGGGTTATCACTTCTTGAGCCCACCTTCTTACTTAGCTTCTCTGAGTCTATGGAGTATAGCATAATTATGATATAATTTACATCTAATATTCATTTTATGTGAGTATATACCATGATGTCTTTCTGGATCTCAGTTACCTTACTCAAAATGATATTTTTCTCCTTTTTAAAATTCATTTGCCAGAAAATTTTAGGATGGTATATTTCTTTTTTTTCCTCTTTCTTGCTTATCTTCTATTTATTTATTTATTTATTTATTTATTTATTTATTTATCTATTTATTTTATTAATTACACTTTATTCACTTTGTATTCCCCCATAAGCTCCTCCCTCCTCACCTCCCAATCCCACCTTCCCTCCCCTTTCTCTATGATATATTTCTATTTAAACCTCTGAGTAATACTCCATTGTATAAATGTACCACATATTCTATATCTGTTTTTCAGTTGAGGGACATAAAAGTTGTTTCCAGTCTCTGGCTATTATGAATAAAGCTGCTATGAACATACTTGAGCAAGTGTCCTTGTAGTAGGATAGAGAACCCTTTAGGTATATTCCTAGGATTAGTATAGCAGAGTCTTGGAGTCAATTAATTCCAAATTTTCTGAGGCACAGCCATATTGATTTCCACAGCTTGTATAAGTTTGTACTCCCACAACCAATGGAGATGCAAGTGCCATGGGATTATGAATGGAAGGTAGACCAGATGAGGAGGAGATTAGGTAGATAGCATTGGATGGGAGCTGATAGATGGTTGGTAAGATTATTGAGCCAACATTTGTGAAATAAATGCCTGGCCCAAGTTAAATAAGGCAAATAAAAAATCTAACAGGAATCCATGTCTTATTATTCATGATAGTGGATTAAATAAAACCACCATGATAATAATAAATAATATATAGCCCAATACTTTTTTTAAATTTATAACAACATGATTCCAAGCTCAAATGTCCAGAAAATATTTTTAACAAAATCAAGGAAGAATATCTCCTTAGCCTAAAGAAAGAGATGCATATAAATGCACAAAAAACTTACAGAACACCAAATAGATGTACCAAAAAAGAAAATCCTCCATTCACATAATAATCAAAATGCTAAATATACAGAACAGAAAATGAATATTAAATGCTGCAAGGGAAAAAGATTAAGTAAGAAATAAAGGCACACCTGTTAGAATTGCACCAGGCTTCAACAGAGATTCTAAAGCTAAATGGGCCTGGACAGATGTCATGCAGTTTCTAAAAAACCATATATGCCAGCCCAGACTACTATACTCACCAAAACTTGTAATCACTGTAGAGAGAGAAAACAAAATATTTCATGAAAAAAACAAGTGTAAACAATATATACCCAATAACCCATCCCTACAAAGGATACTAGGAAGAAAACTAAAACTCCAACATAAAGAGATTAACTACACCCTAGAAAACACAGGAAATAAATAATTCCACACCAGAAAAACCAAAAGAAAGGTAACATGAGCATGCACTCACATGCACACATGCATGCACACACACACACACACACACACACACACACACACACATACACATACTCACACTACCACCAACAACATCAAAATAACTGGTCTTTAATATCTCTCAATGTCAATGGCTTCAATTCCCCAATAAAAACATACAGGTAACAGAGTGGAAACGAAAACAGTATCTATGATTCTGCTGCATGGAAGAAAAACCCTCAATACCAAAGATAGATATTACCTCAATGTAAAGGATGGTAAAAGGATTTTCCAAGAAAATGGAACCAAAAAGAAAGGTGGAGTAGCATTCTAATACCTAATAAAATAGACTATCAACCAAAAGTAGTCAAAAGAGATGGGAAAGGGTATTTCATACAGTTCAAAGGAAAAATCCACCAAGATGACATCTCAATTCTGAACATCTTTGGCCCAAATGCAAGGGCAACCACATTCATAGAATAAACATTATTAAAGCTTAAATCACATATCAAATGCCACACACCAATATTGGGACACTATAACACTCCACTCTCACAGGTCATCCAACAGAAATTAAGTAGAGAAATAATGAAAGTAGCAGTTATTGTGACTCTGACATGCCTAATAAATATCTACAGAACATTTCACTGAAACACAAAAGAATATACCTTCCCATTAGCATGCCATGGAATCTTCTCCAAAATGACCATGTAATCGTTCACAAAGCAAGTCTTCCACAAATACTAGAAAATTAAAATAAACCCCTGTATCTTGTCAGACAACCATAGATCAAACTTGGACTTCAGTAACAATAGGGACAAAAAAAAGCCTACAAATCCATGGAAATGAAATAAATTACTACTCTAAGACCACTGGATCAAGGTAGAAATAAAGAAAGAAATCAAAGACTTTCTAGAATTTAATGAAAATTAATACAAAACACACCTTAACTTTAAGACAAAATGAAAGCAGTTCTAAGCAGAAGTTTCAAAGCACTAACTGCCTTCATAAAGAAATGAATGAGACGGATGGATCCAATATGACTGCCACGAGAGGACACCATGTCTGAGGAGTAGGACAGCAGTAACAACACAGCGACCAGGAGACTGAACTCTGGGACCAAAAACACCAGCATTTGTGATTGCCAGGTGAGCGGAACTCCTACGGTGAGGAAATCAAGTGGGAAAATACTAGGGACATCCAGTTATTACCCAGAAAAAACTCCGGGTGACCTGTGGTGCACAGCCCTGATGTGAACTAGCGGTCGCACTGGGCTCCAACAGCCGCCATACCAGACTGGGTCACACGGTCTCTGGTCCAGACTGAGAAAGCCCCAGGTACCGTTTCGACCGACCTGCATCCAGCTGGTACACACCTCTAAGCTCCTCTGGCAACCACCTCATTCTGTGTGTATGTCCACAGGCCAGTCAGAGAAGGCCTAGGGTACCATTTCCAACCAGCCTGCATCCAGCGGGCATACACCTCTCAGCTCCACCAGCAACCACACCAGACCGTGTGTGTCTACAGGCCAAACTGAGAAGGTCCCGGGTACCGTTTCCACCGGCCTGCATGCAGCTGGCGCACACTGCTCAGCAATGCCTGCAACCACTCCAGACCGTGTGTGTGTGTGTGTGTGTGTATGTGTGTGCCCCCAAATACCATCTCACACCATGGTACACAGCCCCTGGCGCAGAAGGAGGCGCCAAGTCTCCAGTCCAGAGGAGAGCCCTTAGCAGCAAGCCCAGGTCTGAGCGTGGAGCCTCCTGACCAGAGCAGCACCCCCAGCTGACATCTCAAACCAGGACACTCAGCCTCTAGCTCAGAATGAGGAGCCAGGCCTCCAGACCAGAGGGGTGACCAGCCTGCAGTGCTCACAACTTCTAGCACAGAGCACGAAGCAGGGCACACAGAGCCCACAACAGAGTTCAACTGAAGCACAACACACACTATCAAACCACTGGAACCCCCTAATCTTTTTGAAGAATACTCCTGACACAAGAGATTGACAGTTCCAGTCTGAAGTTCAGCCTTAAAGCACAAACAGCTCCTTGATTATATATTAAAAAATGCCCAGAAGTCGACTTAAGAACTCACCCAACAAAAATCAGGACACCATGGCCCCACCAAAAACACCCAAAAGCAATGAAGATTTTAATTCAGCGGAGACACAGGAAAATTATGTTAAAGCTTTGATTATGCAGATATTAGAGGAACAAAAAGAGGAAATGAACAAGGCCCTCAAAGAAATGGAGAAGAATTTAACTGCCCACATACAGGAACAATTAAAGATATACAAAGAAGAAACAACCAAAATAGGAGACACAGTCAATCATGATGAAGGAAATCATACAAAGCATGAAAACAGAATTAGAATCAATAAAGAAGACACAAACGGAGAATAACCTGGCACTGGAAAACTTACAGAAAAGATCAGGAACCACAAAGGTGAGCAACACCAATAGAATACAAGAGATGGAAAAGAGAATCTCAGGAGCTGAATATACACTTCCTGAAATGGATGCCTCACTCAAGGAAAAAAGAAAATCGGAAAAGTCCCAAACACAAATCATCCAAGAAATCACGGATGCCATCAAAAGACGAAACCTAAGAATAATTGGAATAGATGAAAAAGAAGACTACAGGCTCCAAGGATGGGAAAATATTTTTAAGAAAATCATAGAAGAAAATTTTCCCAACTTAAAGAAAGAAATGTCCATAAACATACAAGAAGCCTACAGAACACCAAATAGACTATATCAGAAAAGAAATACCTCTCGTCACATCATAGTCAAAACACTAAACCTACAAAACAAAGAAAAAATATTAAAGGCAGCAAGGGAAAAGGGTCAAGTAACATATGAAGGTAGACCGATCAGAATCACACCAGACTTCTCATCAGAAACTATGAAAGCCAGAAGGGCCTGGGAAGAAGTCATGCAGTCTTTAAGGGAACACAAATGCCAACCAAGACTACTATATCCAGCAAAGCTTTCAATCAATATAGATGGAGAAAACAAAATTTTTCTTGACAAAACAAATTCATGCAATACCTACACAGCAACCCAGCCCTTCAGAAGGTACTAGAAGGAAAACTTCAGTCCAACGAAAACAACTACACCAAAGAAAATATAGCATACAGATAATTTCCCAATGACAACAACAACAAAAAAGCAATGAATCACAGTAAGACCACCAACTCCACAATAAAAGGAAATAACAGTCATTGGTCACTATTATCTATCAACATCAATGGACTCAACTCTCCAATAAAAAGACACAGACTAACACAATGGCTGCGGAAACAGGATCCTACATTCTGCTGCATCCAAGAAATACAACTATGCAACAAAGATAAACACTACCTCAGAGTAAAGGGCTAGAAAACTATTTTCCAAGCAAATGGACCCAGAAAACAAACTTGGGCAACAATCCTAGTACCTAATAAAATAGACTTTCAACCAAAGTTAATCAAGAAAGATGAGGAGGGGCACTTCCTTCTCATCAAAGGAAAATTCCAACAGGAGGACATCACAATTTTGAACATTTATGCCCCAAATACAAGACCACTCACATTTGTAAAAGAAACATTATTAAAGCTGAAATCACACATTGATCCCAACACCCTAACAGTGGGAGACTTCAACACTCCACTTTCACCAAGGGACAGACCATCCTGACAGAAGCAAAACAGGGAAAAAAGGGCACTCACAGACACCCTATATCAAATGGACCTAATAGATGTCTACAGAACTTTTCACCCTAGATCAAAAGAGTATACCTTCTTTTCAGCACCTCATGGAACCTTCTCCAAAATAGACCATATAGTTGTTCACAAAGCAAGCCTCAGCAGATACAGGAAGATTGAAATAATCCCTTGTATCCTATCCGACTATCAGGGTCTAAAGCTGGACCTCAACAACAACAGAAAAAGCAAACGGCCTGCATATACATGGAAAATGAACAAGTTGTTACTTAAAGACAGCTTGGTTAGGGAAGAAATTAAGAAAGAAATTAAAGATTTCCTAGAATTCAATGAAAATGAAAGCACAACATACCCAAACTTATGGGACACAATGAAGGCAGTGCTAAGAGGAAAGTTCATAACACTAAGTGCCTTCTAGAAGAAATTTGAAACATCTCATACAAGCAACTTTAATGGTCCAACTGAAATCTCTAGAAAAAAAAAGAAGCAGATATACCCAAAAGGAGCAAAAGGCTGGAAATAATCAAACTCAGGGCTGATAAACGAATAAAGCAATTCAAAGAATCCATGAAACCAAAGAACCATGGCTGGTTCTTTGAGAAAAATAACAAGATAGACAAGCCCCTAGCCAAACTAACAAAAAGACAGAGAGAAATTGTCCAAATCAGGAAAATCAGAAATGAAAAGGGGGACATAACTACAGACACTGAGGAAATCCAAACAATCATTAGGTCTTACTACAAAAGCCTATACACCACAAAATTTGAAAATATAAATGAAATGGACAGTTTTCTTGAGAGATTCCACCTACCTAAATTAAGCCAAGATCAGAGAGGAAGATTGAATAGATCTATATCCCCCAAAGAAATAGAAGAAGTCATCAACAGCCTCCCTATGAAAAAAAGCCCTGGGCCAGATGGTTTTAGTGCAGAATTCTACCAAACCTTCAAAGAAGTCCTAACACCAATTCTCTATAAAGTGTTCCAGAAAATAGAAACAGAAGGAAAATTACGGAACTCTTTCTATGAAGCCACAGTCCCCTTGATACCTAAACCACACAAAGACCCAACAAAAAAAGAGAACTTCAGACCTATC
>CM053758.1:34497227-34526674 GCA_028658305.1 Pachyuromys duprasi | reverse complement strand
TTCCCTTCCATCCAACCCCAGCTTATCCTGTCTCCTCAGGGCTGGCTGCAAAGTCCTCCCCTGGGATCTAGCCAGTCTGTCACTCCCAGGCTTATATGGGGGAGGGTCAAAGAGTCAGCCATCAAGATCATGACTGAAACAGTCCCTGTTTCCCTGAATAGGGTCTTCAGCCCTACACCAAGTTATCATGGGCCCCATCTGTGCGGGGGTTCCAGGCCACATCCACACATGGTCCTTGATTGTAGAAACCGTCTTTTTGAGACATCAAATCACTGGATGATGAACTCAGACATCTAAAGCAGAAATGTTTATGAACAGGCAATATGGATTTCTTTTATCTCTCCCTTGCATTAATTTCTCACCCTGTCATTTTGTTATGTAGTAACTACTAAGCTCTTAAATACATGATTTCATATTCTGAGTTGATCTAAACCAGAATCATCGGATTCTGAGACAAGATGTTCAGCTACTTTGTTCATTCAGTTTCCAATCTTGGTGTTTATACATTTGTGTGTGTGTCCAAAACCACAGGATTTATTAATGTAATGAAATTACACACCCTTTTTCCTTGATTCCCTTAATTGTGAGATTAGCATTTCCTGAGTTGAATCTTTTCAAATAAAATCCGGTGAGGATTGTGATGAGTTTTCTATGGAACTAACAAGTTGCCAGCTGGCCCTTTCTCAGATAATTAGGAAAAGTGCTACCTTCAAGATCCAGCAATACCACATCTAAATATATATATATATATATATATATATATATATATATATATATATATCAAAAAGATGCTCAAGAATAATACAACAAGGACATTGGCTCAGCCGTGTTCATAGTGGCTTTATTCAGAAGCGCCAGAAGCTGGAAAGAACCCAGATGTCCCTCCATTGAGGAATGGATACAGAAATTATGGTACATTTATATACTACTCAGCAATTAAAAACAAGGATATCATGAAATTTGCAGGAAAATGGTGGGAAATAGAAAAGATCATCTTGAGTAAGGTATCCCAGAAGCAAAAAGATACACATGGTATATACTCGTTTATAAACAAATCAAAATAACTGAGATTTCACCTTATACTCATCAGATTGGATAAGATCAAAAACTCAATTGACAGCACATGCCAGAGAGGATGTGGAGAAGAGGAAAGCCTCCTCCATTGCTGGTGGGAATGTAAACTTGTACAACCACTTTGGAAATCAATTTGGAACTTTCTCAGACAATTCGGAATAGTGCTACCTCAAGGTCCAGCTATACCACTCATGAGCATATATCCAAAATATACTCAAGTATACAACAAGGACATTTGTTCAACCATGTTCATAGCAGCTTTATTTATAATAGCCAGAAGCTGGAAACAACCCAGTTGTCCCTCAACAGAGGAATGGATGCAGAAATTGTAGTACATTTACACAATGGAATACTACTCAGCAATTAAAAACAAGGATATCATGAAAATTGCAGGAAAATGGTGGGAACTTGAAAAAGGTCATCCTGAGTGATGTATCCCAGAAGCAGAAAGACACACATGGTATATACTCATTCATAAGTGGATATTAGCCATTTATTTTTAATATATGATAAACATACTAAAATCTGTACACCTAAAGAAGCTAAGCATGAAGGACCCTGGGTAAGGTGCTCAATCTTTATTCAGAAAGATAAATGGGAGAGACATGGGAAGAGGGATAAAACAGGGAACAGGAGAGGACCTTACCACAAAGGGCCTCTGTAAGACTCTACCTAGCAGGGTATCAAAGCAGATGCTGAGAATCATAGCCAAACTTTGAGCAGAGTGCATAAAATCTTATGAAAGAAGGGGAAGATAAAAACACTGGAGGGGACAGGAGCCCCACAAGGAGAGCAACAGAACCAAAAACTCTGGGCCTATGGGGTATTTTCTGAGACTGATACTCCAACCAAGGACCAGCCATGGAGATAACGGAGGACCCTGGCACAGATGTAGACCATGAAAATTCATTGTGTAAGTAGGTTCCCTAGTAAGGGGACCAGGGGCTGTCTCTGACATGAACCAAGTGGCTGGCTCTTTGATTGCTTCCCCTGAGGAGGAACAACCTTACCAAGAAACAAAGGAGGACAATACAGCTAATCCTGATGAGACCTGATAGGCTAGGGTCAGATTGAATGGAAGTAGGACCTCCCCTATCAGTGGACTGAAGGAGGGACATGGGAAGAGATGAGAGAGGGAGGGTCATATTGAGAGGGGAAGAAAGAGGGGCCTACAGCTTGGATACGAAGTGAATAAGTTTTAATAAATAAAAGAAAATAATAAAACAAAACAAAACCAAACAAAAAAGGACTTGCCAGATGCAGATATGGCTACTGAAGACAAAAATGCAATCAGTATCAGAGATTAGCAGGGAACCCTGTCCTGTAAGCCCCCGAATCTCTCATTAAATAGAATAGACCCATTTATTTGCTTTAAGTATCAAAATGAATACATGAGATGTAGCATTTACTATTCTGTGATGAATAATTTAAAAAGCAATACAGTGAAGTACAAAATAAATAAATGATGTGTAAATATTTATGAGTTTTTAAAGATAAAATTATATGTTAGAAATGTCATCACCCTGCATAAAAGCAAAAATAATGGAATGATTCAGGCAATGCTAGTTTTTACTAGGGGAAAATTCTCTATAATTTATCAAGGTGACATGAATGAATTGGTGATCTCTGCTTTGCTACTTTGGATTTGGTTCTACATAAAGAAAATATTTACATAAAAATTACATAGCAACACAAAGTTTCTATGAAATTGGTTGTAGCTTTCATTGTAGAAAAAAATATCTTTTGGGTTTCAACTGCAGGAAAATTTCATGGGAACAGGTTTAAACATACTCAAATACAACCCCTTCAGAAGCCTAATTAGTAAATAATGGCTAGTGTGATATTTTACTTTTCTGTGATAGGAGAACCACATAAAATATAATAATACCCAAAAAATAACCTTGCGTAAGAGAAGACCAGATATGAGTATTGTCCACTGGAAATCGACAATGAATGCAGTGTGTATACAGGAGGAGTCAGTGGGACTTGGGAGAGAACTAAGCAGTGAAATGTTTTGCTGCTCTTTCAAAGGTTCAACATTTGCCTCCCAGAATCTAGAGCTGCTACTATCTATAGCTCCAGTGGATCTGAAGTTCTTCTAGCATTCATCTACACACACACACACACACACACACACACACCATTCTTATGCACAAACACACAGAAACATAAAGATATAGAGTATGCAACAAAGATGAAACCATACATAAAAAGCAATAAAATAAATAGGCACAATGAAGAAACCTAGGGCAGCAGACATTCACTTAGCACCTATACGCTGATTCTATAGTCTGAATTGCACTGCTTGTTTGTTTGTTTAGTATTTCCATATACTTGGTGGAATGTAATCCATCTCTCTCCAAACATTAACTAACACACTACCTAACATAAGATTGACTTTTTGAAGCTCAAGCAAACTTTGGCTATTGATGCCACATGGGCATTGTTGTGTTCCAGATTTAAGTCACATTCCTCTAAAAATTAACATTCTGACATGAGACCATACTAGTAACAGCTTTATCTGACTGCCTTTGTTTTCTATGCATTATTTACTCCTGTGTGTTGATTTGAGTGTGTAGGGTGGGTGGGGGACAGTTACCCTCATGTTTCAATCATACTGTGGATGAGTCTTGATGCTAATGTATTAGATAATTT
Source organism: Pachyuromys duprasi (assembly GCA_028658305.1). Lineage (NCBI taxonomy): Eukaryota > Metazoa > Chordata > Mammalia > Rodentia > Muridae > Pachyuromys > Pachyuromys duprasi. Next base: position 34,522,945 of record CM053758.1, on the reverse strand, counting down.
GACCAGACATTTATTAGCACAACTCATGTCTTATTTTGCTTTTGATATTTTTCTTCTCTGACTTTTGAGTATTACTATTAAAAGTTAAAAAGCAATAAATCAAGCAACCCAATTAAATATGGGGTACAAGCTAAACAGAGAATTCTCAGTAGAGGAATACAGACTAGCACAGAAAAACTTAAAAGAAATGCTCAACGTCATTAGTCATCAGAGAGATGCAAATCAAAACGACCCTGAGATTTCACCTGACACCCACCAGAATGGCTAAGATAAAAAATTTAAGTGACAATACATGCTGGAGAGGTTGTGGAGAAAGGGGAACTCTCGTCCATTGCTGGTGAGAATGCAAACTTGTACAACCACTCTGGAAATCAATTTGGCACTTTCTCAGACAATTAGGAATAGTGCTTCCTCAAGATCCAGCTATTCCACTCCTGGGCATATATCCAAAAGATGCTCGAGTACACAACAAAGACATTTGCTCAACCATTTTCATAGCAGCTTTATGTGTAATAGCCAGAACCTGGAAACAACCCAGATGTCCCTCAGTTGAGGAATGGATACAGAAATTGTGGTACTTTTACACAATGGAATACTACTCAGCAATTAAAAATGAAGAAATCATGAAATTTGCAGGCAAATGGTGGACCTAGAAATGATCATCCTGAGTGAGGTATCTCAAAAGCAGAAAGATACACATGGCATATACTCACTTATGTAGACTTATAAGATAGGATAAACATACTGAAATCCATACACCTAAAGAAGATAAACTTTAGTAAGAAGATCAATGCTCACTTAGAAAGACAAATGGGATGGACATTGGATGTAGGAGAAAACAAGTAACAGGACAAGAGCCTACCACAGAGGGCCTCTGAAAGACTCTACCTGAAGTTTTGAAGAGGATAAACTACAATGATTCTGTGCCTGCTGAGGGCATCTGGTGCATGTAAATTAAGATCTTAAAACTTCACCAAGCATAGGTACTGCAATTTGTTGGTCAGTGTATTTGCTGTCATTAGTGAGCATAATTTTATAGAGGCAGAAACTTGGGCTCGATTTATTGGAGATCCATATAATGTACTTTCATTTCCATTTAAAAAGCTTCCATTAAAAATTAATGCTGGGCAGTGGTAGTGGCACACACCTTTAATCCTGGAAGTTGAGAGGCAGAGGCAGTCAGATCTTTCACATTGAGTCCAGCTTGGTCTGCAGAATGAGTTCCAGGACACGTAGAGCTTTACAAAGAAACCCTGCATGGAAAGCACACACACATACACACACACACACACACACACACACACACACACACGTAAACCTCTTGTTTTTGTTAGGGACAGCAAAGCAGAGTCAGTTGTACTGCAATTGATCCTTCCTGACGAACATCCACACTGAGGCGCCTGTATAAGGAGATTAGTGACCCACTCCTATTGATTCCTTCTATAAATAAAAGTGCTCTGTAGGAGGAGGGTGGATCAATCATAGAACTCTTTTTAGCTCCCCGGCGCTGTGTTACTTAAAATGCATGAAACTGTTTAGTGAGAATTGATCACTTTCTGATCTGTGTTATTATGCTGGGTGTGTTTGTGTTATTTAAAATTGTAGCTTTGAAATCAGAGTGTGAGTTACAGGATAAAGGAGACTTTTCTTAGCTCTCTCAATGCCCTCAAAGATTAATATAACTGTTTTTCTGTAGGGACATAGTGGTAAGATTTAAAGAGTGCATTTATGCATGTATATGTGTTTATGCATACATGTGTGCTCATGCTACTTATGGTTGTACATGTATATAAGAGTGAAGCATGTATGCATAGTTGTGTATGTGTGGGGGGTGCATGTAAATGTCTATGTGTGTGCTTGCATATGAGTTAATATTTTTAAGTTCACTAAAAAAGACACTCACAATAATCCTTTCTCAGAATTGTTTTTCTTATTTCTGACTACGTAGCAGAAACCTTTTCTACAATACACGTTGACATAAAAGAAAAATTTTCCCCCGAGCCTCTCTGATGTTCTGGGGTCTGAACTGATGATTTTCTTGTAGCTTCCTCCTTACACTGCCCTGCCAGGTATCACGTTGTCGTCCGCAGGAAGTGAGATCCACAATTCATGCACATCCTGTGACTCAATACTGTGTAGCTGACAAGCATGAGAATAGGTACAAGGTCACTGCATTTATTTTTGTTATATAAAACACTTTATTTTTCAGGTGGTAGCTTCCTGGACTGTGTGACACCATCAACTTTCTATTTATCTGTGGGAAATGTGTAATGAGTTACTATTATTTAATTTTTGAAAGCATATTTTCTGGCTATATGCAGAGCTTGTACTTCATTATTCAACATCTTAGGCAGCAAGCAAAACCATATCTGGATATATTTGTGCTGCCCTAATTGAGGCCCTGCCTAAGGGCATATGCGCACACAGTCTTAAGCCTATGTTACCACTGTTTTCATAAAAACATTCATGTATGAAATGAGCAGTATCTCCAGATCACTAGCTTCAGAGCAAATTGTGCTTGAATCCTTGGTGGTCATTAGCTGCAGAGAAAATGGTGCTGGATCCCTTGAGAAGCAGTTGAAATGCCTCACCAGTGAGAGTAACCTTTTCCTTATTCTACCATAATTTTCCTGGTCTTTCTATCCTGGCATTGAACTGCAGAACCAAAAGAAAGAGATCTCATCATACAAATGAAATACGGAGAGCTGTGTGAAAAAACTCAAAGTGATGCCCTACAGGGAATACCGAGGAAGATGGAATGGGACCAATCCTCTCCAAATGCTGTTTTGGTAAGAAATTTTTTTATTAACATTCTGCCCAACTTGCTATAGACCTTACGGAAGGGGCCTCCTGGATCATGGAATCAGATATTACCTTCAGAGAAAATGGACAATGCATGGACTGCACTGTTTATAGTTTGTGTTCATCTGTCTCTCCTAGAACTAGACTATAAAGTTTGCATTTAGAGGATGGCGAACTCCAGAAAAATAACAGCACCCCTGTCTGGGTGGCCTAGGTTGGCTTTGAACCTGTGGTCCCTCTCTTTCTGCTTTTCCTGCGCAGAGATTACAGATGTGTGTCACCATGCAGGATGTCATTCATTCACAGCTGGAGAAACTGACCGTTGAGTAAGCAAGGTCACTAAGCTGACAAGAATTATGATGCAACTTTTCTGGTGTTGCTCAGAAAGAAGATACTGAATTAGGAAGAACTGCTTTTTTTTAGACATGTATTTCAAGAAAGAGCTAGAGAATAAAAAGCAAACTACACAACAGTAGCATCCCAAACAGTATGAAGATCTAAGATAGCTAGCTTCCCCTGCCAGACATAAAAAAACCAACTAATCCTGACAGATGCTCCCTGATAAAGTACATACAATGTTCAACAACAGAGCTTCAGACTATTCCACAATACCCACACAAGCACACTACACACATACCCCCACAAACACACACACAGAGGAACACTTAAAATCATAGGCTTAAGTGTTTCTATGCTTTCAATATTATTTCAGTTTTTCTACAATAAAGTGAAAGCTAGCCATAAATGTATGCTGTTTGAATTCAATAGTTCATTTTCTTCCAAATATTCTGATTAGCCAACTAAAGGCAGGAAGGTAGGGGAAATGAAGCCACATTTTATTCTGCAAAAGCATTTTTCTGCTCTTTAAAATTGCTTTCTAATAGTGGAGAAAAAGACACAGGTAACAGGAAAAGTGGTGTGACAGTATCCAGCCGTTCCTGAAGCATGTAGAAAGGTCAGAGAGAAGCTCCCAGAGCAGTGGCTTTCCATAGTTTTCCCCACTGCAGAGCAATAACCTGGAAGACAAGAGAGAAAACACGATTCTTCACCTCTGGGGTTTCATCTAGTGTCAGTTTATCCTTTGATTTGTCCTATAACTTTTGAACAGCACAAACTGGATCAGCACTTATATCTTCTACCTGTTTTGAATGTACTAGAATTGGATGGCTTTCAAAACACACCTCTTTGACCCTAGGCCACAGCCAGGATACAAATTGAATAAATTGTAATAAATGATAATAATTTAAAAATCAAAAATTTAACCACATTTAGAAAAAGAATACACCTCTTAAAAAATTCAATTTTCAATGTCCCTGTAACTCTTACTTAGGCTCACAACTAAGATAAAGGACTAACTCTTTTAAAGAAGAATCAGAACTTGCAGTTCACACAGAAACATGCTAATGGCGTGGATAAAAACGTTGGGTTTGAAGAAATATCATTAGGTAGTTTTTGGAGTTGTCTACGGAGACTCCCTCTTTATGGTTTCAATAATAAACAATTCTTTCGTTCATGTTATCTAAACAGGGGTCTAGTTCATGAATAAGAGAAATTAAGGGTGTATTCAGAAGATAAACAGGTAAGATACACAGTCACAAACTCCCAGAGCACTCTAGGCTAAGAGGGCAAACACATTTGGTTTTCTCTTGCTGTGCACCTGACAAAAAGCTACCTCCCTCACTTTCTTATGCTTTAACTACCCAAGAATAGAAGCAGTGTGAACTTTTCTCTTCATACATTTGTTCATACTTGATAGTGAATCATCAAGGAGAAGTCACAGGCTTGGATATGTCCAGTAAAAACTGAAATACATTCTTACAAATACTTCAGAATAATGTAAGCCTTAATTAGTAATCTCCTTATTTGGCTCATTATTTTTCATGTTATTGCAATTATATCACATGTGAGGCAAGACAACTGTAGCTATATATCTACCACTGTATTGTGTGTGTATATATATATATTTATATATATATATATGGTAATTTGAATAAAAATTTGCCCTCATAGGCTCATAGGGAGGAACACTATTAAGAGGTGTGGCCTTGTTGAAGAAGGTGAGTCAATAGGGTTGTGCTTTGAGGTCTCAGAAACTTAAGTCAGTTCACTTATTGTGGTCTGTTGATCTGGATGAAGAACTCTCCATTTCATCCACAGCACCATATCTTCTGGCTTGCTTCCCACCATGACAATAACAGACTAACTCTCTAAAATAGTAAACGAGCTCTAAAATGTTTTCCATTATAAGAGTTATTATGGCCATGCTGTCCTTTCACAGCAATAGAAACCGTAATTAAGAGTATATATCATCTATCAATCTATCTATCCAACATCTCTCTATATAATCTATTTTAATCTTTTATTTATCTATCTATAACTATGATATCATCTATCTTCCTGTCACATATCTGTAATCATTACTATCTATCTACCCTCTCATCTGTTTATGCCACCGTATTTACTTGCATATGTCCAGAATGTATCTATCTCCTGTCATCAATATCTATAATCTATATCTATCTCTTCATGTAGTATCCATTACTATTACTTATAATCTATCTGTTATTTACATGTCTATCGTCTCTGTTACTATCACCCTACCATTTACCTGTAAATCAAGGTTGAGTGATACTACCTTTCCTCAAAGTAAATTTGACAGGTTCAACAATTGAATTTAATTTTTTGCCTCTGAAATGGAAAGAAAAAGTAAAGGATCAGAATTTCCAGCAATACATAATAACTATTTTCACTATCTACTTTAGGATTAGATCGTGACTACATACGTGGCAAGTCAGAAGATGGATGGCATCTTCTCCTTTCATTTTTTTCATCTCTCTGGGGATAGTGACCAAGGTCTGAGTTGTGTCACCATTGCTCAGGCTGTGACCATCTGTGACTCAGTCGTCCCCACAACTCCACAGCTCCTGCTTGATTGGTTGGGAAAATTAAGCAGCATGGTGCTGAAGACACAGTCAGTGGAGCTATAGTGAGAGGATGTTTTATTTGTCGCAGCACTGCCTGGCAATAAGAAAATACCAGCTCAGTTGACTTTCCTGAGGTATTTACACTTCTCAGATGCTCTTTGAGAAGCTGTACAAATATTCGATGGACTGTTGACCATCTCTATTTTTAAGCTATATACTTCAGAAGGCTTGAGTGAACATTGGATATTATATTCCACTTCTATCTACAAGAAATTCCCAAAAAATCTTTTAGAAAGCAGAGGTTTTCTGTATCCCTTGGTTTGCAAAATTCAGAAATTTAGACTAACGTAGCTAACATTTTTTCTCACATTCAGACAAGATTTCATAGAAGCCTCTTTTACTTTTTTTGCAAAATTATTTATGTGATTTATTCTTTGTAGATGTTCTTTGTGTGTTTGTCTTAAATTTCTTGTATTTTCTATTAATCTTAAGCTAATATAATATTTTTCTCTCCATGTTTTCTTTGAAATTAAATGCATCTTTCAAACCAAATGATGCATTACTTTTTAATTGTAAGAGATTGAATGAAGTAAATTACCAACATATACCATATATAAAAACTTAGGATACATTATTATATTAACAGGAATGTGTATTAAGGGGAAATCCATGTGTCAAAACTCCCCAACCTACAACCTGAAACTTAAAGTTTGATGCTTGTTAAGAATTCAGAAGTTTCTTCTAAGTTATGAAGAGCTTTATTCTAATCCTAGTTTGTTCTCAAGTATCAGACATTTCTCTGTCCAATAAAAATAAAAACATAAAAACAAAAAATTAGAGCTTTTAACCTCAGGGATCCACGCACAAAGGCAGGGGAACTGAGAGCCTAATCAGCAGCCTCCCTGTGTGCAGGTGGTGATGCAGTCACAGTACCTGAGCCAGCGGTGCTGTGGGAAGCACAGGTTCCCAGCACCTCCACATCTTCCAAAGTAAATAATTGCTCCTCTACGACTTTAGACATTTTTGAAGTGGACTGCCAAGATGTCCTTCCTTCTGGAGACCACCCAGTAGTGTGTTTACAACATCTCCCTCATTATTCAGAAGTACATGGTCTGTTCCCATCACCCTGACTGACGCCCTCAGAATCATATTCAGGCTTGTTATATGCTCCCTTTTCAGGCTGGAATCATCTCTGAGATTATTATAGATTCTTAAGTTGCAATAGCTACAGTAACTTCCCTTCATGTTGGGATTAATAGTTGCCAGAATTAACTGTCCCTTTGACCCAATTTAGGTCTAAGTATGTGCAGTATAAAGGATTGCGAGTACACACCATCATCAGGAAACAGGGTCAGTCATTTTCTAAGAATAGGTTTCTTCTGTAAATACAGAACTAACAGAGCTCAAATTATATTTCCTCAGAAATCCTTCTTCACTAGAGCTTGCCAGTGGTGTTTTCTTCAATACTTTCTTTTGTTTGAACATCTGGGAACATTATTTTGAAATTAATTTATATTTACCATATAAAGTTGACTTTCAAGCCTTCAGAAGTGTGCACAGTATAATTTATATTTTTATGATTTACCATTTGAAAATGAGACAAAATGAGAAGTGAGTTGAGCTCACTGCTGACAGGAAGATGAACTGTGTGGTAGCATTTCAAAAACAATTTTAAATTATTTTAGCAAACCTAATAATCTCCACTATAAATGAGGTTAAAATACTTTTGGCACGTGAAATCCCTTCAGAACTTTTCTGTGTGAGACATAATCTTCTGCTTTTTCCTATTTTATATCAGCTTTAGAAAGCCAAGCCTTCATTAGCAGGCTCCCAGTAAGAGCAGAGGAAAAACATATATGCACTGTAAAAACAAAACACTACAAACAGCACATTTTAGCTATAGATTTTTTATAGGATTTTATTTGTTCTTTAAATAATTTGAGTTTCTAACACATGTTTTAAAGCTTGTGATTGAGGCTAACTAGTGACTTGATTCTATAATGAGAGTGGCACCCATAGTTCTTCATGATTCTGACCAAGGAGTTGGAAATGGTTGAGAAGCCACTGCCCTCATTCACCGGTCACTTTTCAGAGCTGACTGGCAAGCCTACCAAGCTTAATGGTCTGGAAGCAGAAAGTATGCCTATTACATCTTTTAAATTGCTCCTTGCTGTAAAAATAATACACACAGTTCTCAGAGATAGTGACCTTCCGAAGTAAAGTGAACCAGGTATTTTGGTAACCATTAACAACAGAAACATGTAGACACTAAATAACTCAACCCCATTTCAGGGTGTCAGAGAAGTACAACAGGTAAGACCTCATTAGGAAAACAGACATGACATTTTGAAAAATATTTTTTATTATCTTTAAATTGCAAGGCACAGTATGTTCACATGCCTATTATATAACTGCCATTTCAATTGAAAACAATCAAAAATGATGCATTTCCCTTATATCGTTTTATGTATAGTCTTGTACATTTTGAAATTACACATATATGTCTATATGTACATATATGTATGTGTATAATATTTGTAATATATGCATTTATGCACATAATATATGTGTATACATTTGTGTATGGGGGTGCAAGTTGTACAAGTGACTTGCAAATGTTAGAAGAAACTTTGGATCTTCTGGAGATGGAGTTGGGGCAGCTGTGACTATGGGAACTGAGTGTGGGTCCTCTGCAAGAGCAGAAGTTCTCTAAAGTTCCAGGATGTCTTCTTACTATTCTGTTCACATTTGCAGATGGGTTCACCTCCCTCTGCATCGTTCCCCTTTTTCTTTCAAATTAGCTTGTTCATATGTCTCTCCTCCGGTGAGGTCTTTGCCTTCCTAACCCAAGGTCCTTTTTAGTTCCTGGGTTCCACATGACTTCCAATTAAACAATCTAAAGCTTTAATGGTTGGATCCACATCAGAGAGAGAACACTTGTTTTGCTGGATCTGGATATAATGTTTTTCAGCTCCACATATTTAAGATTGAATTTTCTATTTTCATTTTTTCTTTCCAGATGAACAAAATTTCATTTTCATAATCCATTTTCAGTTGACGAGCATCTAGGGTTCCCATGTCCTAACCATTGTTAACAGACAGATATGAACATGAGCAAAGACATGTCTCTGTGGTTGGAAATAGATTCTTTTGGTATATCCAGGAGGGCCACAGTGGGGTCACATGCTAGGTAGATATCCGGTGACAACTATGTGAGGTGGAACCAACTGCTCCAATAGTAATAATCAGGAAAAATAACCTGGAAACTCTATATTCTGACATATCTCAGTTTTACCTGATGACTGTGGATAGAAGAAACTTTTTATCATGTTGACATCCTTACATCCCCTTTCCTTGAAACAGATATTGTAGTAAATTTGCATGCCTGAATTTAGTCAGTAAATCATATAGGACTGAAAAATGCTAAAGTACATTGCAGTGATGTAATCTGGTCTTCATGTCTCTTCCCCATGCAGTTCCATTATTAGATGCTGCAGACATTATCCTGCATTAATCCTGCATGATGTGGTTGCATAGACAGCTCTGACACAGGGACTATAACCCTTCCTGTTATCTACAAATAGATAATGATCCAGATTCCAATTATGTTGATGTTATGGGCACTCAGAGACCTATTTCTTCCATGAGCCCTGGCCTTGACGTCAGACTCTGAAATAGACTATTCTGTCATTTCTCTAACATAACCTGACTTTTTCACCTCACTATAAGTTTCAATTTTTGAAACAGATTAAATTCATTCTGTGTTCAGTCTGGGGAGGAAAATGATGAGCAAGAAGACTCAAGCTTTCTGGGAATAAAATTTCTCTGTCTCTGGCAATCAAATACCAAATATGAAATAGTTTCTGTTCCTTCAAAGTAACTTCTGTTTACCTTTAAATATCTTGAAATAAGTTCATTATTTAGTGATTGAATGCTTACATAGTGATGTCACGATGTATCTACTCTCATAAGTTTGTAATTCATTTTCTCCACTTGGCTACTTAAAAAAAAATCACATCTGTTATTATTAAAGACTGGTTTAGAAGACATATCAAAAGGAGAGGGAGGCACAGAGAGAGGGAGACAGAAAAAGAAAGACAGAGAGAGAGAAAGAGAAAGGGAGAGAGAGAATTTAAAACAATCATAACATTTGAAAAGTGAAAAGTGGAAATAATGCATACTGGTTTCTTTGTGGGCTGTCCTGCTACATTTGGTTTGCTTGTAGGAAACTCTGACTCTAAATAAATGAAATAAGGTGAAATGGGAGGAAATGAAATATATAATAAGCACAAGGCTGGAGATATAGTTCAGCTTCTCAGCACTTGTTGATCATGCCTGAGGTCCGGTGACTGCAGTCTGGGAAATTTCAGCCCATGGTTGGTTGACCCTGTTGTTTTTTGGAGTAAGTTACATACTGTGTTTAAAGCATATTCAGCAGAAAACTGTTCACTTTATGCTCATGATGCAAAAGAGAAAGGGGAGGATGAGGAAAAGTACGAAAGAAGATGAAAAGCAGGGGGAGGAGAAAGAAGAAGAAAGTGGCTGGATTCCACAAACCACCCTGGGAGGAAGCTGCTGGTGACCTATGGTCATCCAAGGAGTTCCCACCTTGTGAAGATTCTATCATTTTCCAAGAGTACCGCCCTGTGCCCAAGTTCTTAACACTCAGGCCTCTGTGCTATACTCAGGATCTGAGCTATCACAGGTACAAAGTTGTGAAACTGAAGCATTTAATAGAAGTTGAATCTAGAAGCCTATGATGTTCATTCATAGCGCTGGTCATGCCACTTCCTAAGGCATGCCTTTGCTGTGAACACACTCTTAAAGGCTGGCGACATGCAGTTATGCTCTGTGTCCTGTCAGTTAACATTAAACCTAGCTATCACAAGAACCGTGTGGCACTTACAGTGATCACACCTGTTACAGAACTAAGATTGCTTCCAATAAACAAATTCATGCCAGAACCCACTTAGTTGCATTCTTTGAGAGTATTTGACTGTATTCACACTCCTTCCCTCTGTCGGCCTCAGTTTTACAACCATCAATCTTTATCTTTTTGTTCTTTTCTTTATTTGTTGTTTTGTTTGTTTTTCTATATCAGAAATATTGTAAAGCCAGAGGTGGTAGATGACTGCAAGGAGACAGCATTTTCCTGACTCTGTAGTCTAGCTAAGCATATGAGCATTCTTTGGTTGTGATTACATGCACAAGAACTGCACAAGCTCAATCCAGCACAATTGAAGCATGGTTAGGGCAATAGGTATATATGTCTGCCCTAGCTGAGGAGCTATTGGAAATTGATAACCATCTGGACAGGAAATGGAGTTTTACTTTAAGGATGTGGCCTCTGGTAGGTCAACTACACTCAAATGTAAGGCTAAGCACTCATGAGCATACAGGTAGCACTCAGTGATGTTTCTTTGCTAAGGTTCTTTTTAAATTATTTTTTTATTTTTTAATATTAGTTACAGTTTATTAACTTTGTATCCCAGCTGTATCCTGCTCCCTCATTCCCTCCAAATTCCACCCTCTCTCCCTCATCTTCTCCCTACCCCTTTCCAAGTTCACTGATAGGGGAGGACCTCCTCCCCTTTCATCTGACCCTAGCTTATCAGGTATATTCAGGACTGACTGCAATATCCTCCTATGTGGACCAGCAGGGCTGCTGGGGCAGGGGCGGGGGGGGATGGAGGTCAAAGAGCCAGTCATTGAGTTCATGTCAGATATAGTCCCTGTTCCCCTTACTAGGGTCCCACTTGGATACTGAGCTACCATGGGCTATAACCGAGCAGAGGTTTTAGGTTATATCCATACATCGTCCTTGGTTGGAGAAACAGTCTCATAAAAGACCCCTATGCCCAGGTATATTTGCTCCTTGTGGAGCTCCTGTCCTCTCTAGGTCATATTAACTCCCCCTTCTTTCTTATGATTCCCTGTTTTCTGCCGAAGGTTTGGTTATGAGTCTCAGTATCTGCTCTGATACACTTCTAGGTAGTCTTTCAGAGGCCTTCTGTAGTAGGCTCCTGTCCTGTTATTTGTTTTCTCCTACATCCAATGTCCATCCCATTTGTCTTTCTAAGTGAGGGCTGATCATCTTACCCAGGCTCCTCTTTTTTGTTTATGTTCTTTAGGTGTACAGATTTCAGTATATTTATCCTATCTTATAGAATTGCTAAGGTTTTATGCTATGGTTTCATTCATGTAAGTCACACATTATATGTATTGGAGAAACACTCATATTGAAAAACCCTATTCACTGAGAGGTCTTTTCCTTTGATCTTGTCAGCACTCTTCAGTATGGCATTCTTAATTAACAACTAAATATAATTAAAAAAAACCAGTAATATTTTATGGTTAAGATTATAATCATTTAAGTGTTTATTAAGTATAGTTACACACTTGCTATTAAAATGCAAAATCTATTTATTTTGGCTCTCAAAATTTCTAATTGCCTTGAAAAGGACTTGTGTTTTAGAAACTATTAGTTTAGAATCCCAAGGGGTATTACACACACTTAAAGTGCATACTCCAGTTATTTGTGAAATCCTTCCCCAAAATGGGCAGATATTTTCATGGTAATTAAAAATGAAAGAATTTAGCTATCATACATTTTTTTCACACAAATCAAGGCTTAAACCCAATTCTTCCCTCAGGTTAATTAAATCTCAGTTTGACAAATGTCTATCTAACAATGAGCAACAAGGCTGAAATGCCTACACTGGTGTGCTGAATTGTTCCAACGACATCTTTGAGAATAGACTTTGCCTTGGCAGTTTGTTGGTAATTTCTATTAATAACAAGGGTTCTTAAGAATCTGTCATTTCATTATTAACAGAAGAAGAGAAAGCTCATGAGAATTTTGAAGGGAGTTTTCAAGAAACATTTAACAAAATTGAGGTCACCACTTTTTCTCTTGAGTTTTAATTGAGTTTAATTCCTACCTTTGCCTGGACACATAATGAACAAAGAACCTCTATGTTTTATCATGGAAAGGCTCATTCTAATTACTTTAAAACAGACAAAGTAAATAGGCCCTACTTAATAATTAATTCCATACTTAATTGTGAAAACACAGCTATTAAAATACATCAGATCATCAGTAACATGTTTAGTTGTTTGTTGTTGTTTTTTTGTTTTTGGTTTTTTGTGTTTTTTTTTTTAATTTGAGTCAGTCCCTCATATTTCCCAGGCTGTGGTATAGCCCCAAATCATATTGAATCTTTTCATCTCTTCTGACCCCTGTCTCACCTCCTAAGTGCTGAAATTGGACACTCCACCATGACCAGCTCAGCACAGCTTAGGTCACATTCACTAACTAATGAGAAATGGACCTACCCATTAGCTTCAGATTTGAAGTGGCACGTTGGGGTTTGTCTGATGATTGTATTTTGATGCCACTTACTGGTCCTCAAAATCTGGTTACCACCTGGATACACCTCTCCTTGTTGTGAAAATCTGACTGAGGTATTATTTCTGTTTGGTTAATTAAAAAAAAGTCTTGTATATTATTTTAAATAAAAATATTATGAATATTGTATTGGTTAATAGAAAAGTTATAGGCAGGTCAGAAAGAGGTGGGTGTGGCTGTTTTATGGCCTTTGGGGACAGGAGAATTGTTGGAAGGAGAAGGAGAGGGAGGAATGGAGAGAGAAAAGAGGGGGAAGCCACAATGGATTGTTGTGGCGAAGGAACCATAAGGGATGGGAGGAAGGACTCCAAAAGAGGCAGGGAAAGGAGCAATCCAGATGATGGATAACCAAATATTTATAAGATTATATGGGGAAGATAGCCCAGATAAGAATCGTTACGGTAGATGGCATTGGATGGGGGCTGGGAGGTGGATGGTGAGGTTACTGAGATAGCATAGGTGGAATTATTTGCCCAGCCCAAGGTGTTATAAGGCATTTAAAAAATCTAACCGGTTTCTGTATCTTATTGATTATGATAGTGGGTTAATACCCCCATAATAATTATAAGGCTTTCAATAAACATTATATATCTTAACACCATTTTATTTCCAACAACAGTGGCACAGTCCAATCCCCAGTAGGGAGTTTTGGTATTCCTCTCCCTTAATCTCCCTGGTCACTCATGGATCACTTGTTCAAACAGGTTCCTTTTATTCTTTTTTCTGTTCTTCTTTTCTCTTCACCTATCAATTCTCATGTTGCTTTCCACCCTCTCTTAGAGTAAAGAGACCGGAAGAGTGAGGAAACTTTGCAGAAGGAGGGATTGAAGAGCAAGTCAGTGAACACACAAATAGTAGGAGAGTGGCATAAAGACAAAGGAGGGAAAAATGGAGATATAAACAGAGAGAGACAGAGGGTGAGATACACGCATATAGACAGAACTTGAAATACGGTCACTTTCGTTCACTGGAAACAAAGTTCTCGAGTTCAAATCCCCTTTTGCTACTTACGGTGCTGCAAGCCTGTGGTTTAAGTACTGGAGACATGGAAAACAAGTGATATCAGGCCTTCACGGCCACCATTTGCTACACAGAGAGCTCAGGGTTAGCCTGTGTTACCTGAGCCTCTCTCTCAAGAACAAAACAAATGCCACCCCACAAAACAGCAGCAATCACAATACTTATATTGCTGTTGTATAAATAGTGTATATTTATGCAACATGAAGTATAGCACAGAAGTAGATCTAGTTTTCAGCTGTATAATCTTGTGAAATTATTTCAAAACAAAAGAGATTTAAGAAATAATATTAAATAGCCATTACTGCTTACAAAAACAGAACATTGACAAAGAAAGTGATTGAGGCAGGAAAATCCCAGGATCACATACTTGCTCTAATTCTTCGCAAACCAGGAATGTTCCAACACTACAATTCAAACTAAAACAATTCCTCTGGGAATATAATAGAAAAAATATGGATTAATATGAATGATGCCACATTCCAGGAAGCAGAGACCGGTAAATATTTTTCCTGCAGTGTATATAAATAATTAATAAAATAAATTAGAATTCAAAATGTGTGCTGTATGGAAATTTTTCTTTTCTTGAAGTAAACACAAACAATTCTGCTTATGTCCTATATACTCACAATGCTATTGTGTTTACAGGTGTTGCTCCTAATAGGCTGATAATGACTTTTGGCAATTGGCAAGCCATGAGAAAATCATGAAATGACTGCACAAAAGTTTGCGATAAAAGTACTTTCTCATAGCCTAGTTTCTTCTCTTACCTGACTCATCATTTTCTGTTATTTATATTGTTTTTAGCTACAATGTAGACTATGGCCCTCTGTAACTAGTTCACAAACTAAAATTTTAAAACTTCGAGGAAAAGAAGAAATGATACTAGACAAATTCATCACTTTCCAGAGATTAAAACTCTCAGGAGGACTGGTTAGAAATAGCCATCTAGAACTTATGCCTGTGTGAGCACCTGGACCCCAACTTTTGGGTTCTCATTCTGAGCAACAACGGCTATAAAAAGAAACTGAAACTTACATAAAGGAGGTAATACATATTTTGGACTTTCTATGTGTTATTAAATTGTGTTCTATTATTTAAACTTTACCTTTGATCAAGTAAGTAAGACCCATGATCATGCTGGAAAACTTAGGTAAATACCTTGGGCCTCCATCTCGCTCTCTGTTTTTCTGTATCTATCTCTCTGTCACTGTCTCTGTCTCTGTCTCTCTGTCTCTCTCTGTCTGTCTCTGTCTCTGTCTCTGTCTGTCTCTGTCTCTCTCTCTCTCTCTCTCTCTCTCTCTCTCTCTCTCTCTCTCTCTCTCACACACACACACACACACACACACATACACACACAATATTGAAAAGGAAAAGTTAGTTTCTTCTACTTAGATAGATATACCTTAAAGTTTGTAGTTCAGGAACTTTGGTAGACATTTAACTTTTAGTGGAATGAGAGCTTTTCTGTTACTAAAACACATAGAAAAGTCAGTTTTGAAACCCTGATTCAGCCTGGTGGGTACTGATTTGATGGCCTGGATCCAGCTCTGCATGAGCTTTTTATATTTAAAATCTATACATGAGCTCTCCTAGTCGAGCTAATGTCTACCTTTTATTATTTTGCACTTCATTAGTTTTATCTCTACAAATTTGCTGCTGTAACTTAGAGATTATTACTAATTCCAGGGTGAAGTCAGAGTTTAAGGAACCAAAGACTCAAGCCCAATTCCATAGTCTCATCTCCAATTCAGCAGCAGCTCACCTGCGGCCACCTCACCTCCCCCTCTGCTGCCATCTCAAGCGGGTCACATACATCCTTCCCCAACCACTCACTGCTTTATCCCAGCCCGCAACTCCAGCAGGCATCTCCTGTGCACTCTCAGGCCACCAGGCTACCAGAGAAGCAGGTAGGCTACTTGTAGGCTTCATTCCCCTCCCATCGTTCCATGTCCAATTGTTCAGCCCCATCCCCACCTCTGTAACAGACAACCTGCTGTGGACTCTCCTCACTCTCTGCCCCTTTCCCAGGAAACCAAACAGATTCCCAAAGAACACCCTGCCTTCCTCCCTCCAGCGGATCCCTCAGGCACTCCACTTCCTAGTTCATCTCCATTCTTAAGTGTCAGCTCTCAATACCTAGAAGTAATCTGATCTCTCAGTACTCATTAGACAGGTTTCCTACTACAGGAAACGGGAAGAGCTATAGTGATCCACAGCAGACATTATGCAGAGAGTGAGAGACTTGGAGCTCTCAGCCCTAAATGGAATGTCTCCATCAAATTCTTCTCCTTATAATTCAGGGAACTCTGTGTGAGTGGAGTAGAAAGAGTGTAAGAACCAGATGGGATGGAAGACACCAAAGAAACTAAGGCCATCTAAGTCAACATGATTGATCCACATATGAAAGGACACACAGCCACTGAGGTGGCATGCACAGGACCCACACAGGTCTTCACCAGATGACGCCAAGAGTTGAGAGGAGAAGTGACCAGGTACAGAAATTGATATGAACTTGCAAGTGAAAAGCTCTCTGTAGGAAATACACAACTCTTAAGGATATGTTGTGTAACTAGACGTAGATGGCTAACAGAAAATGAACTCAATTGAGTCTTTTAAGGTTTCTTGACTCATGTTAGGGCTTTTAGTTTTTTCATAAAAAAAAAAAAATATCTGCTCCCCACAGGGAGGAGATGAGGGAGGGATGGGGAGAATGGGAGGGAATGAGGGAGGGGGCTACACCTGGGATGCAAAGTACCTAACCTGTGATTAATATAAAAATAAATAAATTACATTAAAAAAACAAAAACAAAACAAAAAATATCTGATTGTTTTTATTATTTTAATTTTGCTCATTTATTTCTTCTTTTTTTACCCTAAACATTTTTAATATGTATTATGGATTTTGCTTGTGATTTTATGGGATTCTGGGGTCTCTGTTTCTTACATCTTCTTTTGGGTTTTTTCCTTCTATTTGTCTTGTCTAATTCTAAGGTGTCATTATGTTCTTTTTTATTATTATTATCCCATAGAAGTCTGTTTGGTTTATACTGAAAAACAGAAAGGGGGTGAATCAAATAAGAAGGGTGGTGAGGAGGAAATGAAAGGGATAGAGGAAGGGAAACCATATTTATGATATGTCAAGTGAGAACAAAAAGCAAACAGTTTTCAGAAAAGGAAAAATAAAGAATTATTGCAGCATCGGAAGTCTTTTAATGTTAATCATATTTTATGTCAAAATTAAAATTTTCATCTGGAAAATATTCAAGGCACTGTGGGTTGATATCAGAACATAACAAAAAAAGCAATAGTAGTAAGTCCTAACATTTTTACTGTCCCCCAGACTATTTCATGTTTAAAATACACTTTATCCTATTAACTGCAATGACATTACTTCCTAAAAGCAATTTTTATTATTTAATTTAAAATATTGTCTAGAAATGCTAACAGTAACTAAGCTTTCAGTTACGTGATGAGCTTTGTCCTGGTGGAAGGTGTGGTCTCAGTGTTGATGGAAGGTGATTGGTTGAGGTGAGACCTCTGTCTTGCAGGAGGAATGAAGGGTGAGGAAGCCTGAATAATTGATTAAAAAAAACAAAACAAACAAACAAACAAAAACTTTAGCAATGGTGTTTGCAGCATTGTCTACCTCTTCCCTTCATGGCTATCTCCTTTGAGTATGCTGTACTCTCTTACAGCCCTTTCCCACAGTGAGATGTTTTTGGAAATTAGTTCAGTGCTCCGGAATTCTTCCAATGCTTTAGGAAGTATGTTCATATGGTGTTTTCCATCATTGTTGTTACTTTTATAGTCTCCACTGCCTCTTCAGCAGGACTGCACATGGTTCATGGTAACACTCTTGTTTTGTTTATCAAGAAACATTACGAAAGCAATTCCTCAACTAAGACTTATCAGATCACAAGAGATGCAGCCTCACCATCTCCTTCTAGATCAATAAAATTTGTAATTACTACGATATCCACAGTTGCTTCCACCACAGATATCTCAAGCTTCTTACGTCCTGCGTGGAGACTGGAATCATCCTCTTTCTAGGTTTCCTTAAGATTATTGCTTTGACCTCCTACCATAATCACACTGACTCCAAATATCTTTGGAGGGTAACCCCTTTCCAGAAAGGTTTCAGAAAAATCACTGTGAAAACTCCAGACCTATGAAATGTATTTATTGTATACTATGGCCAGCAAGTTAAAATAATTCCTTAATCCCTGTGCTATGGAATAAACCAATGAGAAAACACAAAGGCATTGATCACATTCTACCTCTCGGCAAAGATTCTCAGAAGATCAGGTATGTTGTCAACTAGTGCTCATTTGTTTAAAACAATAGAAGTGTCTCTAAGTTGGGCTTTGAGAGCATCATATATGTGGTAATCCGTGTTATAAACAGACGCGCTCTCATCTGTGCTTTATCAATCCACAAGCATAGTGTTCTAGCAGAGTTTTAAAAGTGTCATGAGGCATAGTATTAGGTACTGACTTTGACATAAAGTCACCAGCCCCAGTGTGGCATAAGAGAGACTATGTCCTGGAGTTTCATCAATAAGTACTGACTTCTCCTCATTGTAAACACCAGTTCTTAGAGTCCGTCTCAGACAAGGCTGTTTTCTGTACTACTAGTCTGTTTGTCAGAGACAAATTCATTATTGCATCTTCTACATGAGAGCTCGCTCTGTTGCCCAGTACTTGAAAGCTGTGGATGCAACTTAGTTTCTTGACCTAGAGTCACTTTTTTCTTGAATATTGCTGGCATGGTTCTGTTCCTTACCTCTCTTTGTTGCCCTGTACTTGAAAGCTGTGGAAGTGGCTGCTTTCTTAAGCCGCGTGGCAAAATCTTTCCTGTAATCTTCTTTTCCCACCTTCTCTAGCTTTATCAGTTTTTGTAGGCAAGCCTCACTCCAGATGGTTTTTCTTGTTAGGGAATGATATGGCTGCTTTTATGTATCCACATGACAGGATGATGTTTTTCCAGATTAACAATAAGAATATTTGCTTGCATACCCTTGTTGCTTTCAATGATTACATATTTTATTTCATTCATCTCTTTTTTAAAATTCACAATGTGACCAACTATTTATTTAGAGCCCTAAACAGAGTTCAGTTTGTTAAATGTCTTCTACATTGACCTTAGTTATTTCTTTTTTTTTTAATTTAAAGTAAGTGGTACACACCTATAATCCCAGCACTCAGGGAGGGAAAGGCAGGTGAATTGTAAATTCTAGGCCAGTCTGGTCTACAATTTGAGTCCAGGACAGCCAAAAACTACACAGAGGAACCTGGTCAATAAATAAATAGATAGATAGATAGATAGATAGATAGATAGATAGATAGATAGATAGATAGATAGATAGATAAAGTCAGATTTCAATCATGTGGCTTATGCTTAACAACACTGAGGCCTTGGGCACCATTGTGAAGACTGGCTCACCTTGGTCAGCCTTCTAGATAGCCGCTATGGACTACTCCCACCTAATTTTGCCCAATGTAAACAACAAACATCTCAATGCCATATCATCCAATTGCTTCCACTATGAGCTACTATAAACATTGTTTGAATTAAATATTTCATCACAATTGAGACAAAGCAAAATCTAGGTTGGCAAGAGAAACCTATCTATGAAACAAATTTAGTAATGCAGTCACTTTCTAGAAAAAGCTCAGAAAAGGAAAATGTATTTTGACACAACTTTTTATAACAATATATTGATTGTTGCTAGAAAATTAAATTTAAGACTAGTTATAAGTATTGGGTTGGGTTGGCTTCTACCTTCAACTATGGTAGAATCAACAATAATGAGAAATATTTCTTTTCTTTCTTTCTTTTAGAAAGTGGACACACATACATAAAGACACTACATGTGTAATTAGAAAAATGAAGATAAAAGCAGTAGAACCACAGGGTGAGAAATAACATAATGGTTAAGTCATGAATGTTATATGAACAAAATAAGATGTACAATTCTTGCTGCTTTCAATTTGTACAAACTGATTTATGGAGATAGTTTCCAAGAGGGAATCATAAATTGGAGTTGGTTTGAGTAGGGTGTACTAGATCAGAAAGGATAATATTTCAGACCAAGGAAACAGAATGTGATGTGAGTGGGTATCAGGAGTGGATACCATTTATTTTGTTCACTGAATAAAATAATTTAAATTTGCATAATGGGAATAACTTTGCTGAATGAAGAGTTAGAAAATACCACAGTGAAAGGAGGAGAATATCCAACTATAATATAGAGACACTGAGAAAATTTTATGTTCTTAACCTTACCTTCAAATTTTTGCCAGAAAACATATGAAAATCTCTTTAAAATGTCACAATTGAAAAAATTGTTTAGATGTAGCCAACTGTGCCTGACAGGTGCTAGACATTATGGTCTAAACATTGAATTTATAGCCTCCAGGATTTCAGACCATAAAAATGTTTCCTCTTAGAATTTCCCGGCAGGCACACAAGCATGCATTGCTAGGCATACGTTTCCTGTGATTTATGCCTTCTAGGGCAGCATTTCAGCTTCTAATCTACCTACATTCATGCTGTGACCTTTTACAGTTATTTTTCAAGTACACTGCTGTGATCCCTGGCTGCAAATAGTCAACACTGTTTAGCAACCATCATACTTATGTCACTCTCCAGACACCCAGAGTCACCACAGCTGTGTGTGTGTATGCAGATGTTCATATGAAAATCAAACCTGCATGTACTTTTAGCATCACAGCATTAGTATGTGCATATGAGGCTGCTATTCCCCTCTCCTTTCAGTTTCTGTAAGTGTAGAGTTACTGACACCATGTATAAAAAAATTTTCCACTTGTTTACAAAGACCACATTGGCTTACCTTCTCAAAATGGTCTCTGTTTCTGTGACAGGTGTCAACAGCTTATTAGAAACAAGCTGAAATAGAAACAGAAGTCAAACTATACTCAGGGATTTTGATGCTGGTTTTTTGGTGTAATTGATAATCAGATGAATTTTTACTACAGCTGTTAGTCTATTTTGTCCTCAATTTCACAAGCATTTCAGTATTACCTAGAATAAGGTAATACAGAAGTGACTTTTCATTGTCCTTTCTTTTCACAATAATCTATAAAACTATGAAAAAGATAGAATATTGGGGTACAGGTTTGGTCTATCTAGCACTCTGGATGCTAAAGTTTAAGGATCCCTACAGCTCATGACTTCAATACTTCAAGGTATCCCTGTGTCATAGTGAGACCATACAACCAAGTGTGTGCACACAGAGAGAGAGAGAGAGACAGAGACAGAGACAGAGAGACAGAGATAGAAACAGAGATGCAGCATCTCTGACTCTGGATCATGGGATCTGCAATTTTAACTGCAGCCTCGTGGATATTGTACTAAGTTCTCCTATAAGAAAACTTATGAAATTTTTAAAGTGATTGAAATTTTGTGGATGGAAGTCTTTTGTTACCCTGACTATTGGCAGGAAGAAGGTTGGAATGGATACTTTCATATTAATTCTATTTCATTTTTGCCTGTAACTGGGATACTTTATTGGAAGTTCAGTAAATGAATGAAAATTATTACCTCCATAATTTACACTTTTACTCCTAAAAAGAATAAATAGCTGGTAAAGAGTGAATTAGAAAGCTATTAAATGCAGTATTACATTGATGATTAATAAATTAGTTAAGAATTCAGACATAAAGTTACATTAATTTTTTTCTACAACCATAATTTAGTTTGACACCTAATGCTTCAGAACTGCTTTCAAATTTGTGTGCAACCTAACCCTGTCTCTTCACAGCTCCATCGAAGTCCACACTGCTGTCAGATACCATCCCTGGAACACTGGGGTAGCCTCATCACTGGACTTCCAGGTCCTTTCTTCGTATTTTTCCATGTCCATTTTGCAGATTCTATTCTCCACAGTGGTGTTAATGGGTAAGTGTATGCAAAAATTTCCTCTGAGTTTACAAATTATGTTCGAGAGAGGCTAGTTAAGACTTGAGAAGTCAAGAAAAAGTGCAATGCTCATGAAATAAATTACAAATTTCAGGAAGTTCTTGAAATTTACAAGAATCATTCATACCTTTTTTTAGTAGGGACTCAGGGAAGGAAAGACACTGACTTGTTGACCTGCCTGAATGTTGTATGATGAGCTTGAGGGATGCAGTTTTCAAGTGTTGTCACCCATGTCAGGGGGGATTTTGGTGGTGCTGCTGTATTTATGTCACCCACGCACCTCTAAGAATATACTCACCCATCCTTAAGCAACCCTCGTAAACTCTTTGATGTGGTAGCCTAGACACATGAGGAACTGTTTCCATGACCTCTGGCTTTTATAAATTGTTTCTTTGATCCCTGTCCTTTTTGCCCTATCTGGAGTAAGTAGATATTTCTTATATCTCCCTAGGACAACTCAGACAATGGTAAACTCTATTTTCCTCTTATGTTTAGCTTCCCAGTTGGATGTTGAGTTCAAATAAGCTTGGAACTCTTTTTGTTTTTAGAAGGGTGCTCTTATATTTTGCATGACTTTCTTCAGGGGTGAAAGAAGTCATCTTGCTAAACATGTTTCCTATTTTCTCTTGATATCTTTTACACAATGTAATTTTGTAGAATATAGTTATCAAAAGATAAAAAGAACAATAAGCACTAATAATCTACATGTAACTATTATGTCAATGTGTTCCCAGTCCTCATGTTCAAATTTCAAAACAAAATTTCGTATTGTAATTATGTGGGGATCAAACATAACAACCAAAAAATACTTCAATGTAAAGCTAATGACATTCTATTAGCAAAATTATTACATAAAGTATTGGATTTGACAATTAAATATGGTTATTTTGCTGTCTAGACTGAAATATAAAATCACACATAGTAACAAGGGAAGGCATAAAGTGGTGAGGCCAATCACATCCTGTGGTACTCAGAGTTCAAGTGAATGTAAGTGGAGTCACCCATTAGGCATTTGTCATGATTTGCATTGTTCAGTAATCTGATTCACAAAGAATTCAAAACTATGCATTCATTAGATAGGTCAGTGAGCATCCTTTAGCACATAAAAAGTTCAAATTCCACTCAAAGTATTAAATATGCAACAAGATCTAAGAGATACATCCATTCTAGATGATACTGAAACAAGCCCACATTTTAGGGCCACTGGAGAGAAATGGGAAGATAGATAAGGAGAGAGTAGCTGTTACTTTTCTGTTGCTCTGAGAAAACATCACCACCAGGACACTTATAGAAGGAAGTACTTATTTGAGAATAATAGATCCAGGGACGAGAGTGTATGATGCCGGAGCAGACTTATTAGCAGATGGCAGAGGCAGCAGCTGACAGCGCACATCTGGTACCACAAATAGGAAGCAGAGAGAATTAACTCAACACAGAGTCAACCTTCTGAAACCTTGAATTAAATAAATCCCCAGTGACATATTTCCTCCTGCAAGGCTAAACCTGTGTCTTCCCAAACAGTCACCAACTGAGGACTAAGAATTCAAATGCTAGATATTGTGACAACTCTTATCATTTTCACACCACAGTAGTCACTCGAGTGCTGATGCTACGTTATATAGTAATAGAATACAAAGGAAGTCTTCCTGAGGATGAAAAATGCTTCAGTAAACTGAATTAAATTTGGATATATGGAGAGATCCAAGATGGCTGCCCCAGGAGGACACTGTGTCTGAAGAGCAGGACAGTAGTGTAGGCATAGCAACCAGGAGACAGATCTCGGACCTAAAACACCAGCTTTTGCGACTGCCAGGTGAGCAGAATTCCTATGGTGGGGAAATCAATTGGAAAAGTCCAAGGGACACCCAGCTATTCCCAGGAAAAACTCCGGAGGGAGACAGGCTGCGCACAGCCGGGTTGGGCACCTAAGCCGCCATTTTGGTCTGGGGCACACAGTACCCCGGACGGACTGAGTTTCTCCCAGATACCGCGGGCTGCACTGCGTGGGCTGCACTGCACAGGCGCGCAACCCTCTGTTCCAGCAGCCACCACTTTGGGCTGGGGCGCGCAGTACACCGCATGAACTAAGTTTCACCCAGATACTGCAGGCTGCTCTGCGCGGGCACATAACCCTCAGCACCAGCACACAGTACCCCAGACAGACTGAATTTCACCCAGAGACCGAGGGCTGAACTTTGCGGGCGCACGGCCCTCTGTGCCAGCAGCCGCCACTTTGGGCTGGGGCACATAGTACCCCAGACAGACTGAGTTTCACCCAGATACTGCAGGCTACACCAGTCAGACCCACACCCCTAGGCACACCCAGCCACCACCCCGGATTGGGACTCATAGTATCAGGTCCAGAGCGAGGTGCCCCAAATACCATCTCAGACTGTGGTACACAGCCCCTGACCCAGAAGGAGGTGCCAAGGCTACAGTCCAGAAGAGAACGCTTAGCAGCAAGCCCAGGGCAGAGCTCGGGGCCTCCTGACCAGAGCAGCGCCCTCAGTGGACATGTCAAAGGGGGACACAGCCTCTGGCACAGAGTGAGGAGCCACACCTCCAGACCAGAGGGGAGACCAGCCTGTGGTGCTCACAGCCTCTAGCACAGAGCACGAAGCCAGGCACACAGATCCCACAACAGAGTTCAACTGAGGCAACAACACACACTGTCAAACCACTAGACCTCCCTGATCTTCTTGAAGAATACTTCTGACACAAGAGATTGACAGTTCCAGTCTGAAGTTCAGCCTTGAAGCACAAACAGCTCCTTGATTATATATAAACAAATGCCCAGAAATCGGTGTAAGAACTCACCCAACAATACTCAGGACACCATGGCCCCAACACAAACACCCAAAAGCAATAGAGATTTTAATGCAGCAGAGACACAAGAAAATTATATTAAAGCTATAATTATGCAGATATAATTATGCAGATTTAGAGGAACAAAAGGAGGCACAAAAACAGGAAATGAACAAGGCCCTCAAAGAAATTAAGAAGGAGTTAACTGCCCACATACAGGAACAATTAAAGATAGATAGAGAGGAAACAACCAAAATAGGAGACACAGACAATCAGATGAAGGAAAAGATACAAAGCATGAAAACAGAATTAGAATCTATAAAGAAGACACAAACGGAGAAGATCCTGGAACTGGAGAACTTAAAGAAAAGATCAGGAAAAACAAAGGTAAGCATCACCAATAGAATACAAGACATGGAAGAGAGAATCTCGGGAGCTGAAGATACGCTGGCTGAAATGAATTCCTCAATTAAGGAAAAAAGAAAATTGGAAAAGTCCCAAGCACAAAACATCCAAGAAATCAAGGATGCCATGAAAAGATGAAACCTAAGAATAATTGGAATAGATGAAAAGGAAGACTCCAGGCTCCAAGGAACGGAAATATTTTTAAGAAAATCATAGAAGAAAATTTTCCCAACATAAAGAAATGTCCATAAATATAAAAGAAGCCTACAGAACACCAAATAGACTAGACCAGAAAAGAAATACCTCTCGTCACATCATAGTCAAAACTCTAAACCTACAAAACAAAACAAAAAAAAAATATATTAAAGGCAGCAAGGGAAAAGGGTCAAGTAACATACGAAGGTAGACCGATC
>CM053758.1:34463304-34496727 GCA_028658305.1 Pachyuromys duprasi | reverse complement strand
CATAGTTGAGCAAATGCCCTTGTTGTGTACTTGAGCATCTTTTGGATATATGCCTAAGAGTGGTATAGCTGGGTCTTGAGGAATCACTATTCCTAATTGTCTAAGAAAGCGCCAAATTGACCAGAGTGGTTGTACAAGTTTGCATTCCCACCAGCAATAGAGGAGGGTTCCTCTTTCTCCACAACCCCTCCAGCATGCGTTGTCACTAGAGTTTTTGATCTTAGCCATTCTGGTGGGTATAAGGTGAAATCTCAGAGTCATTTTGATTTGCATCTCACTGATGGCTAAGGATGTTGAGCATTTCTTTAAGTCTAACCTCAATTTTTAACATGTGTTAACCAAATGGAAGAATCATTCTCCCCCCTTACTCTCTCCTTCCTCACAATGAAAAGAAATAATAATGAAAAACATATTATTTTTTGTCAGGAGTCTTTTTATAACAAGAATTATATACTTGTTAATTCAAATGTCTCATCATATCTAGATTAAGTGGACTGACCATTCCATTTGATCAAAGGGGGAATTAGTCAGGACATGCACTGTGGTACTACACATTTCTTGAGTTGGAATAAAACCTCAGGATTTTGAATGAAAATGTCACACACTTCAATGTTTAGTCCTATTCATGATCAGAACTAATTGGAAACCATACAATAAGTTGGAGACATTCTTTCTTATGCCTTTGCTAAGACATTAAATATTATTTTAATTACTGGTTTAGAAAATTTAACCATAAGAGTGTCTGTGTACCTGCGTGTGGGTGTGTACATTTGATTGTAGGTACCTCCAGAGGCTGGGAGAGGGTATCTGATACCCTGGAACTGGAGTTAAAAGTATTTGTGGGCCACTTGATGTGAGTCTCTGCCGAAATACCATACCTTCTTAACCACTGAGTCATCTGCCCAGTTCCTAAATATTAATTATAAAGGGCAATTTCCCCAGTTAAAATATAGGCAAAAGACCAGAAGATGCACCTCACCAAAGAAGACACAAAAAGGAGAAATCAGTGTGTGGAATGAAGTTCAGCACTATGTCTTCGGGGGAAAGAAAGGAGACACCATTTGTGCCTGCTCTGAGCATCCATCCCTTAAAGTGGCTGCGTGCAGAGTCCCCAGGACACTGCTGCTGAGGATGGAGGATGAAGAGCACCACCCTGTGCTCATGGCACTGCAGCATGATGTACCTGCTTTGATGCTGCTCAGTCATTCTAAGCATTTTTGCCATGTCAATGAGAACTTTTCCCTATGGTGTTTACACAGATTAGTTGAAAATGTATGCATTCAAAAACTCTATGTAGAAGTTTATTCATAATTGACAAAATTGGAAGCAATCAGAATTATCTCCCCTAAGTATATGGATATAGAAATTGTTTATATTCCCCCATGTAACCTTATTTATCAATAAAATTTGAATGTATCAAAACATAAAATGGTAATCTCATACATATAAGCCAGAGAGCAATCTAAATTTATTAAATTGTATAAGATTTTAAATTTACACTTTTTAAAATGGCTTTCTATGAAGAGATTAAAGAGATCAGTGCTTGCCAGTTTCTGAGGGTGTGAGGAGGAATAAACACATGATGCAGCTATGATGTGGATACAGACCCTGAGTGTATAAAGAGACACGAACATGTGATACCCAAGTGCTTCATCTGGCAGATCTTTCCTGTGTTGTAATGTCATATTAGATTGATATTCTAATAAGAGTTATATTTATGGCTATTTCCTCTTCACAATTTACCATCCAGTGATCTTCCCTCTGCATCTTGGTTTACATCCCCACATCACCATGCTTGTCGAATGTAAGATCCTGACTCCGTAACATGGCATTATACTCTGAGTTGGTCCTTAAATACATCAGAAAAGATCAACTGAATGAAGCCTTCTGTAAATCATCACAAAGGGAAAGGGCTGTTTCCTTTCATATCCACATAGGTGTTTTGTCCTCTTTCCTCTTTAGTATATTTAAATAACCAAAAGTCAAAAAAAAACCTTTAAATCATATTTAAGTTATATGAATCAGCATAATATCTTTTCATGATTGTTAACCAAAGGAAATATCAGTCCTCTCAGGCATAAATTTGGTTTAAAAAACTTAATGAAAGTAATTATAATAGTAATTGACCATAGCTAAATTTGAATTGGAAGTGACTTCTCAGCCTCATAAACGGCTAGAGTCAACATCACTATCTCCACTTTGGAGTTTCAGAATATGAATCTCAGGATCTCAGGGAACATAGAAAAAATTAAAATATGGTATGTGCTGGTTTGAATATGTTTAGGTTCAAGGAACCATGTGTTTCAAAGCTTGGCCTATAGAAAATGGCACTATTATGAGGTATGGTGTTGTTGGTAGGTGTGGTCTTGTTGGGGGAAATGTGTCACTCTGTGGGTGCACTTTCAGGGCTCCAGGCTCCAGCTCCAGCCAGTTTGGAAGCCAGTCTCCTTCTGTTTCTTCCTCCATTAACACATTTAGATTTTTTTTATCTATGTTCATCTTTGTGAGCACTGATCTGTGAACTCCTATCTTGAAACATGAACTCACCATCCTTCATCAATCTCCTGTCTGAAAACCTACACTGAAACAATCTTCTACAACATTAATGATTCCTGAATTTGCTTTGAAATATTACTTTGATATATATGTATTATTTAGCTGAAATCATTTTAAAACTATGTTTGAATGACATTTAAACACATTGAATCTGCCTTCACTAATTATTTTACATCATTTCTCTGGGTAGTTATTCCTACGTTTTTATTTGCTATTGGCATCTTGGGAATTATTACAGTATGATTTGATTTATCTACTTTACTTCATGTACCTGATATAAAAAGTTCTTGAATACCCACTCTTTAATATCAGTGTCTGAACTAATTAGTTAAAGAGTAAAACTTCACAAGGTTATGAAATCTAAACAAAAGACTAGGTGCACAAGTTTCTCCCTGTACCATCTGGGTAAAACAGCCCAGTTTCTTTCACATCTTGTAACTTTAATTTCCTTATCTGTAATTTCAAAACAATACTGTCCATCAGTATGCTTCACTGTGTAGCATAATGTCAAATAGTGGTTAGAAATGTGCTTTATAAAGTACAAAATATTGAGTTATTGTTTGACCTTTTCTCCTACATTGTTATGTAAAGACATTAATAATTAATCAAAGTCAAAAACATTTATTGAATATATATTATAACCTGGGCTCTATTCTCGGTACCAGATATATAATAACAACCACATGATTGGCTCCTGACATAGAGATCAAGTGTGCAAAGTAGCATTTTTTTTAATGCTTTGGGAAATTACTGGAACTAGGTAGCTCAGTCTAAAAATTCAATGACACCACCTGCTTTAGATAAAACAAGCAAATAAATACTGTTCTCATCCTCAGGAACAGCTGCAATGAAGTTGCATGTCCCTGCTTTCTACTGCCTAGAAGGCCCTTGTTTCTCTCTGTCCTCTCCATCCTCAGAGCAGCCATGTTGAGCTTTCCACTATTACACGGCGAGGTTCTGACAAGAAAGCATCTGCTTTCCTCCGTCCCTCATAAGAACCCTGAGATCACACCGGATCTACCCACATCCTGATCTAGAACCGTCTCCTGCCAGATCAGTTTATAACCAGCCTTAGTTCCACACACAGTCTAACTTTGCTTTCCACACATTTTCTCAGCTTCCAGGGAGTTAAAGATGGGATGTTTAGGAAATCAGCTCTCTACCTGACATCATCTCAACAGAAATTGTTAGTACTTTTGTTTTCTATGTTTTTTTTAATGATTTGGTGTGGTAGGATACCATAACAACCACATGGTAAAAAACACAACTAAATTGTCATTTAACGCTTTGGTACTAGGAGTCCCTGTTTTATTAGCTCTTTTGACTTGGATAATCCTTTATGATACTTCTTAGTACTGTAAATTTCCCCTAAATTGTTTATAGTAATATTTTGTTGTGAGTCAGGAAGGAGTTTTTATGCATTTTTGTTTACTGTAATAAATAGTGAAGATCCTGAGGGTCATTATTACTGTGACCAGACACAAAATAATGAAAATATAATCTAATAACATTTCAGATATTTCAAAAATATTTTGGGTCATCAAGATGGATCAGGATCAAGAGATAAAGATATTTGCTGGCAAGCCTGAAGACCTCAGTTTGCTGCTCAGAGACAATGTGATGGAAAGAGAGAACTGATTCCCAAAAGTTATCCTTGACCCCCACAGGTATGCCTAACACATACATAAAACACATACACATTAAATACATGAATAAATGTTTATAATACATTGCATTAAATTTGTATTTGTAAGCTGAAATGTATTTAGTTTGGAAAATTACATATATATTTAGTTACATAAAAAATATTTTACTAAAATTTCTTTAGACCTAGAACAAGGACAGCCACATACACCTGTATAAACCAATAGGCATAATTACTTCTCCTTCTTTCTAAAATGTGGGCAAGCTGATGCTCAAATGTTGTTAGCTCTACACAGAAAAGTTCCTAGCCTTCAGGAGTTAAGATCCAAACACATCAGCTCTTGGTGTTAGCTCCTATTGACCAAGGAAAGGGTGGTAGACCACATAAAATATACTGTCTATATATACATTGATTTTTTTAAATACATTGCAATAACAACATTTACTATTTATAAAAAGCACAACAAATAACCAAAGAAAGTAGGAGTCATAGCAGCATGAGTTACCTTTTAAACACTCAATAATTTAAGGAAGTTTATTGGTAGAGAGGGAGGTTTGAAAGAACATTCCCCATGGTATGTTACTAGGTAATGACATACTTGTGCAAACAGAGGGGCAGATAAAAAATGTTGTCAAATTGCAAATCACTGAGAAAAACTCATAAATCAGAAGCAAGGGAGAACTGGTAAATGAGCCACATGGGAAAAGGGTTAGTTTAACTGATGATACAGGATTTCTAAACCTCAGTGGAGTTTGAATTTAACTACTATGTGCAGAAACAAATTTGAGTGCAGTGGTTTCACATGGAACAAAGCTTTTTAGAAGTGGTTTTAGAATTCTTTGATCCCACTTAGAGAACATGTGATCCATGTGAGGGAGCAATAGATCAGTAAACTTCAATGTTCCTGGAATGATGAGGCTCCATGAAGAGAAGGGATTTATTCATTGCACACAGTGTGATACCAAAGCGCAGGTGTGGGTGTGGTTGCTACATGCACTCAAATCAATCCAAACTAGTCTGTAATCAGTGTACTTGTGATCAGGCCAGTGCCTCTTCCTCAATGTTCTTTCATCAAAAAAAAAAAAAAAGAATTAACCAAATGAAATTCATGAGGTGTTCGGCACATGATCTGTTAGGCACTGAATCACAATGTGTTGATTCTATTTATTCTGTTTCTTGGAAACCACGTCGGGAACTAGAAAATGGAGTTTCTATCTCAAGGAATGAAAAGCAAAGAGGTAGGCAATGCATTTTGGGTAAAGCAGTATTTACTGTGATTGAAGAAGAACATGGCCTTCATAGTAAACACAGTAGATAATCACCTAGCTCCACCTGAGTATAATTGTAAGGCTTCTAATATGGCAGCCTCTCATCTGAGATGCCAAAGATGATACAAAGTCTTGTGTGAAGTCAGGAGGGGTTGCAGATGAAAAGCATATGTGTAGGCACACACGACAGCTACTGGATTCTATGTAGATATAAGACCTAGAGAACAGAGAAAGTAGAAACAGAAGAGATGAGAGGAGACTGCAAGGGAACCTCATCCAGATACAGCTCAGTTCCTGTAGACATGATTTGACGTGTGCATCTTATGTCTCACTTACTCTTCAATCATTTTGATGGGCAGAGCTACGTATTGTTAAGAAACAATGTGTTTACCAACATATCAACAGCTCAGAGCTGTATGTGTGACCATGATGGAGCACAGCACTAGGGAAATGGGGTTGTGGTGGAAGCAGTCTAACTCAGACAGAAGCATGCACTCAGTGACTGAAATGTCATTTTGACAAAAGTTGCATCAACATTTGCCTTGAGATTACTTTGTGTCCAAATATCCCCTCCCACCACATATGTGTGTGCTCACCCACACAGATGCTTGCAGACCCCACTTCTCTCATTTTCATCTGCTGGAACACATGTTCAAGCACAAGCACTCCAGGTACACTGATGAAGTTGTTCTTTTTAATTTATTTATTTATTTATTTATTATTTACAACAATTTATTCACTTTGTATCCTGGCTCTAGTCCCTCCCTCATCTCCTCCCAGTCCTACATTCCCTCCCTCTTTTCACCTTATGTCCCAACCCTAGTCCACTGATAGGGTCCCAAAGTTCGTTATGGCTGCCATAGATCTAAAATGAGAATGTACCATAAGCAATGGACCCTCTAGCTTCAAAACAATTTTCTATGTTGAGTGTTTAGAACACCACAATGTGGTGTGTGGAAAGGTACTTGGAGATTTAAAAACACTGATCAAGCTGGCTTCCACAAGCTCTGGTGTTACCAGGAGCCAAGCAGGGAAATATTATAAAGATCTAATCTCTAAAAATGGAGAAAGCAAGAATGAAAGCATAAAGACATTAAGTGCAGCAATAATTTATTGTTATGCTGTGAACTGAAGTGATCACCCTCATGCTTCACTGTACCACAGTAGAGAACCAACTCTCCCCTAGGCTTTAGGAGCCCAGCTGGTCTTTGGAATGTTGTGTAAGTTGACTGAGCATCCTCCTGGTTTGAGAACAGAGACTAAATAATTCCCAATTTCAGATAGTAAAGAGCTCGGAAGGGAGTTCCACCTCTTCAAAGAGTTAGTTCACTCCCAATTCAGAACACTAGGTGTGTCCATAACAAAGCTATGTGAATTATAGTCCCTTTGGCTTCAACAACCATCTTGCTGAAGAAAACACCAACTTTATGCAGGATGTTTTTCTCTTCCTTTCTGTTCCTAGGCTGTAATTCAACTTGACCATATTAGGACAAAATTAAGAAATTTATAAACAAAATGAAGGGTGAAATAACCAGTTAGACAAGATGTGATTGGATCAGTAAAAATGTTCTTGATATGCACTCAAGAATTACTCAGTATTTATTGATTACAATATACAAGAGTTTCAGGAAAATACATGTTATAAAGTAACAGTTCAAAAGGGTCACAAACTGTTTACAAATGTGAATTAAAAATACATTAGAAGGAGTGATGAAATGGTGTATAAAGATTGAACAATGAATATATAGTGAAAATTTAATTATTTTTAATGTCAAAAGAGTAAGTAATGCTAAAATAAGGTTTACACACACACAAATAGAAAAAGGTAAACTAATGCAAACACAGTGTTCATGTGGACTCCATAGTAGTAGGGACAGGGACTGTCTCTGACATGAACTAATTGGCCTGCTCTTTGATCACCTCTCCCTGAGGAGGGAGCAGCCTTGCCAGGCCACAGAAGAAGACAGTGCAGCCACTCCTGATGGGAGCTGATAGACTAGTATCAGAGGGAAGGGGAGGAGGACCTCCCTTATCAGTGGACTGGAAGAGGGACATGTGTTGGGAAAAGGGAGGATGGGATTGTAAGGGGAGGAGGGAGGTACAGGGGAGATACAATGTGAATAAACTGTAATAAAAATTAAAATTTAAAAAAAGAGCACTTACTGATTTTCCAGGACCAGAGTTTAATACCTAGCCCCCTTGTAGTGGTTCAAAGCTTTCTGTAAATCCCGTTCCAGGGGATCCTACACCCTCTTCTGGTTATGTGGACATGACACACACACATGTCTTTGTATACAAGCATGAAAAAACATTAATACACATAAACTGCATCTTAATAAAACAAATAAAATATATAATTGAAAGAATGAGACACACTTAAGAAATACAGGAAAATGTGGCTAATTTTTGTACTGGAAAATTATGTTAACTTCTGAAGGGGTGGACAAGACTTCAGATTTCTGGGGGACAGGGTCAGGGGGGCTGCAGGGACACTTATTCGAAGAGTGGAAAGCAGATCAAATGTAGAAGCTCACCCACACAGTTCTCTGAAGCCTGGATAGGAAGATGAGCCTTAGGCCCAACAGTGGGAGGGAACTCCACTGTCACCTCAAAACCAGCAACCACTGGGAGAAAATGCCACAGCCCCCAAGGACTTCCCGTCAGATATCTGAATACACCGTGCCTCATGAGGAGACTTTTCATAATAGCTTTCTATCAATATTTTCCATGCAAGACATTTGAACTCTAGAAACAAAGGGTTATGTTGGAAATCAGTATCAAAATTTACAGGAGAAATGCTTAGGGTCTTTGTGGACATTAAACAATAAAAATCAGCAGTTTTACCCTGGAGGAACTAATGTGTTACGAACTTCTAACAGGAGCTCAGCACTCTCCTGAAAGACTGACCGCTTTTATACTGCTTTTTCTTTTCTCTACCTCTGCCATTATGAACAATTCACTTTCCAAAGACTGTTTATTACCTTTGCTCATAATAGCAACCTTGGCAGACTAGCATGTTTAAAGTATTTAAAAGCTTTCCCCCATGATGCTTTCCGTCAGTGAAGAGAAGAACATACACACAAAAGGCCTCCTGCAGCAGTGCTGCCCTTGCTGTTGGTAGCTTGCTCAGACTGTGTGACAAAAGCATCCTCCGGAAGAGGTTGTATTCAGGAGAACCTGTCGGTGCCATGAAGGGAGGCAAGAAGAGGAGGTCTTGGGACAATTAAAGACAGCCACACTGAACAAAGGCAGCTGCGGTATTTTTAGAAGTCAAGAAACATAATAAAGCCCATTGCTGTTCTTAATCCACACACCTCATTCTTTTGGTCAACCATTTATAGTAAAACCATTTCACTTAAAATCATTCTATTCCTGACAGTATTGTCCTGGGAAATGCTATAAAATGAGAGTCTCAAACCAAGTGTGAGATATTGCATAATTTCTATTCACTAAACCCCATGAAAAAAAACACAAGTTAAAACCAAGACTTGTACATGCTCTATAAGGAATAACTGCTGTCAGGTAGGACACAGCAATCACGTTCCCCTCCGAAGAGATGAATGTCTGTGCAGGACAAAGTCAATGAAACTCAGGAAGAAGCTGTTGTATCTGAAATGCAGTGGCATCTCAAAAGTAGCTTGGTGGAATTGACGGTGAATTGCTTTGTTCATTTGCATTTTTACTTCCGGTCAGCACTATTCCCACACAATTAATTTTTGCAGGGCGTTTGTTAAATCTGCACAGAATGCAGTAGCCATCTTATATGAAATCACCTTTTGCTGATCGAGGAATACAGACTAGAGGATCTGCTGAGCTGGCTGAACAGTCGTGGGAAATCCATGCAAACCATGGCTAATGGTGAGTCAGTGATGAGCTTTGGTGATAACAGTATTCAGTATGGTTTCACAGAGTTTAGTGAGTGCAGCACAGTGGCAAGAGGTGATGGTAACAGAGAGAACCTGCTTAGGAACAGGGAAATTTCCTCCCCTTCTGCTACAAGTTTTGAGGCACTTAGATCAGTTAGAAAAACAAAACCTGTTAAATAAAAATTCCCTTAAAATGACTGGCACAGCTTTAGTTTGCTTATATTAAATCATTTTAGTTTCATGACATAAGTAGATGAACTATGCCATGATTATATATATATTTCAGATAGATACAGGAGATTTCGTACAGTTACTAAAATAGGACATACAAAATCATTAAAGATTAAACATACCAGGGAGATGCACCCTATGTATTCATTCAGTTTTAACACAGAAGCAAACTCTGATGACAGGAGAAAGCAATGAGTCAATAATTACAATTGCACGTCTGAACAACTGTAGTGTTTGTGTATATGTATGTGCATGATTGTGTGTGTATGTATCTTTTCTGAAGTCTCCATGAAGGAAATATGCACAAATTTTATACCTTAATTTGTCTGGCTGAATTTACTCTTAAGTTGTAACAGTTCCTTGAATGTATCAGACACACAACACCTATCCAACCCATTTTCAGTACCTTTCATGGAGAAGACAATTAATCTTCATAAAGCCTTTTATGTTAGGATCTTGTTACTGGTGTTTTAAAGCCTTCCAAATTTAGCTCTGAACATATCTCTAAATGACGACTTTCCTCTCTGCGTTTCTTTTCAGGTTACCATGTTGGTAAATTATTTAAGATTCTCTAGAGAAACAGAGCTCCAAGAATTGCTATATATTATGAAGGAGATCTACTGTATCGTTCAGATGATATACAATGGACAGTACAAAGACGGCAGTCTGCACACTGGGAGACAGAGAACACAACACTCTATTATTCCAATAGTCTGGGTACTGTTCTTTTTAATTAATTAATTCAGTTTACATCTCAGGCATAGGCCCCTCCTTCCCCTCCCCCCAGTTTCCTGAGATCCTCGCTTCCTGAACAGGGTGTTTTCATGGACACCCTCACTATTCCTGAGGGATCTCTTCCCAGTGCTTAGCCTGTCTATCATTGCCTCCTAGAGGATCTGGGACAAGGCTAGAGAGATGACGCAATGTTAGGAATTGGTACTGCTCTTGCAAAGGACCCCGATACCCAGAACCTACTTTGAAAGAATCTTAACTACCTGTGACTCCAGCTCCAGGGGATCCAGTGTCTCTGGTCTCCTGCACCTTCACTCACAACCACAAACCCACACACAGACCAACACTCATATATCTAATAAAAAAGTAAATCTTTTTTTTTAATTTTAAACAAAGTGAAACTTAAATTTGTGTTTCTAAAATATGTATATCAGTATATTTTACTTTGGGGTAGAGAGGAAGACTGTGATTTTGTCATTAACATATTCCTTCCACCTGTTACCAATGCTTGTCTTTAATGTGTGTTTCTTTTTATAATTATTACTATTATTTATTCACTTTGTATGTGGCTGTGGCCCCCTCCCTCATCTCCTCCCAATCCAACCCTCCCTACCACTTCTCTACCTATTCTTCTCCCCCAGTCCACTGATAGGGGAGGACCTCCTCCCCTTCCATCTGACCCTAGCCTATCAGGTCTCATCAGGTCTGGCTGTTTTATCTTCCTCTGTGACCAGTCAAAAGAACAAAAATCCTTGGCTGGACTGAAGCCATGCCAACCAGTCTAGCCTCCAAATCTGAGAGAGACTCCCCCTGGACCAGAGATCACAGAGGGAACCAGAAACACAGCCCACAACGGCCACACTCAGCTGCAACTGCAGCAGCACTGACTGTTCCTTCCAGCTGAAGGCTTATCCCAATGTCCCAATGTCACCTTTCCCATGAAAACTTTCAACTGATGATATCAATTCTCTTGTTGTCACCTTCCAACGTTGACATTGCAGGTGCTTTTACTAATCTTTCCATTGAAATAATCATTATTTATTTATTTATCCTGTATGTATTTTGTTTCTAATTCTTGACTAGAACACTTGCTCCATAGAAGAAGATGACTTGCTCAAGTTTGCACAAATATTGTGAGAATCCAAGATTTTGGATTAAGGGTGAATGCTTTCTATATTCAATACAGTTCAAACCGTGGCCCCCAGCGTCCCATTTGCTGGCTGGCTCAAGCAGGTATTTCAGTTGCCTCATTCCGGATTATTTAACTGCCTCAGAGATACTGAATCATTGATTTCTCTGTATCCCTATGCTTACTGAGATGCTCCCTGAGTGTGTGTTTATAATCTCTGCTCCCTGAGAACCTTGCAAAGCAGTAGATTACCACCACGCATAAATGTGTTTTACTGTTTTTGAGAAAATAATTCACCTCAATTCTGAAAACTCATCATTTATGGGAAAGCATCATTAGTGCGATGAGAACCCGAGAGCACAAAGTTGTAGAGTGACACTTAACTTCTTCTGAAGAGGAGCTGTAGTTTTATTTCCTGTTTAAGATGACACCCTAGTTCAGCACAGATGATGGAAATTTGTATCAAAGAAGACTATTCCCCTATTCCACAAAATAAAGAAATTACTTTCTCACCCTATGAACCACTGCCCCCTCTAGCTGAGGTTAAAGATAGTGTTTGAGAACTCTGCTCCAGGACTTCATGTCATAGGGAAAATTGTTCTAACCAATGACAATAATACTTCTGAACTGGACTAACATTTCAGATGTTCTACTTTAACTTCTGAAAAGTGCATTTTATGATGTGCCTAAAATGTAATTATTTTCACACACCCACAGACAAACACATCCAGACACATACACACTCACATAAACATACACACATACTTAGACATATAGACACACACTCACAGAGACATACACACACACACTCACACACATGCACACACAGAAAAGCTTGTAAACTCACACAAAGGCACAGAAACACATCATCAGGTACAAAAACAAATGCACACAAAAACACACATATACACAAAAAGAGACACATACACATATACACAAACACACATATGCACACATGCACACACTTATAAGGACAGACCCAGACATAGAGCCACATACACTCACAAAGATACACACCCTCAAAGACATATGCTCACACATACATACACATAGACACACAGACACACAAATGCAAGCATGCATATGGGTGTCAGTAGCAACTTGAGAGCTAGAAGAAGTCCCAACTGTAACTGCAGCACTGACTGTAGCTTCTCTCTGAGATCAAGGACTTGACTGTCAACTTGTGTCCATGGTTATCTAAAAGTATCAGAACAAAGCTGGCATTCTGCCAGTTTTTCGCCAGAAAAACACACACACACACACACACACAGGAATTTATGTGTAACTCGTTTCCAGGTTCCATCAGTTTGTTCTCTCACATGGAATTGCTGGGTTCAAGCAGGTGAATTTGTCTTAATTATCCCCTCAGTAGCATTTTCTGGTGGTGTTGAACTGTGTGAGACCTCTTATTTTTCAGAAGAAAACACTGGTCGGGCTTCAGTATCAACTCAGCCCATGGAGAAAAACTCCAAAGAATGTTTTCCTCTCTGCCCTTGTTTTGAAATCACCCCACATCTAGACACTACTGCTACTTCAGTTTTAAAGTATGTATTATCGCTAGTATTTGTTCTTTTACACACACACACACAGACACCACCACCACCTTCTCTGTATACCTTTCTCTCTGCACTAAAATTCCTGGAGGTAACACAAACAATGCTCACTTGTCTGTATATGATTTCAATTGTAAAAGTATTATTTTAAATCATGAATGTGTATGTCCATCTCTGTGTCTTGTACGCACATGATTTAGTGCCAGGGAGACCAGAA
Source organism: Pachyuromys duprasi (assembly GCA_028658305.1). Lineage (NCBI taxonomy): Eukaryota > Metazoa > Chordata > Mammalia > Rodentia > Muridae > Pachyuromys > Pachyuromys duprasi. The sequence goes on along the minus strand of CM053758.1, from coordinate 34,483,530 downwards.
GGGGACTGTGGATTGGAGTTAGAATCACAGGCAGTTGTGAATGGCAGTATGTGAGTGCACAAGCCCTCAGCACAGCATCTCTAGGTATGGGTCATGACCTCTTTGAGTGGGGTCCAAGGGTAGCCTAAGACCATAGGAACACACAGATATTTGCATTAGGGTACAATTTTGTTACAGTTATGAAGTAACAATAAAAACAATTTTATGTTGGGGGTCACCACAGCACCAGTAACTGTATTAAAAGTTTGCACAAGTAGGGAGGCTGAGAACCACTGGCTCAGCAGGAGCAGTAAGCACTCTCAAAGGCTGAGCTGTTGCTCTAGCACCTTACTGCTGTTAAATACTACACATACGGCATCTTTTGTTTCATATGAGCAAAAAAACTAAATATTTCCTTTTAACATTGGTCATGAGAAAATAGTTAACTTAGCTAACTAACTGAAAAGATTATACTCCAAATGCTTTGTTGAGTGTAAATTTCTTGTTGGATTCTCATGAATCTGACCATAACTAAAGTTCTTCTTGGGAATATTTCACTTCAAGTTATCATCACGAAAATAAAGAAAAGGAAAAGGAAACTGAGGCAGGGTATAGAGAGAAAATGCAAAGGGCTCTAGATGCCATTGGGAGCAGTGGTGACTTCAACTGTGGAATTTCCTTCAGAGAAATTAGGTAATTTCAGAATGAAATCCTACAAAGATTGCCCAATAAACATCCAATTAATGGTTGCTCTTAAAGAGTGCTCACTTTCATTTGGATAAGTTTTAATTTTATAATTTAACAACCTCACATAAAAATAATAAATAAATTGAAGATCTCGGGATACAGTGCAGTTTTAGGCAGTAATACACACACAAGTATACTAGATTTCGCTGTTTTTAAACTAAGAATGCTAATAGAAAATAAATGAGTTGTATAACATTTTAATGAGTCCATAATGTTTTGTAGCTATCAATGAGATTATAGTTTATTTCATTAATTTTGTATAAATATCTTTTTAACTTTTTATTAATTACACTTTATTCACTTTGTATCCCCCCTGTAGCTCCCTTCCTCCTCCCCTCCCAAAACCTCCCTTCTTCTCCTTTCTCCAGGCATGCCCTTCCCCAAGTCCACTGATAGGGGAGGTCTTCTTTTCCTTCTGATCCTAATCTATCAGGTCTCATCAGGACCGGCTGCTTTGTCTTCCTCTGTGGCCTGGTAAGGCTGCTCCCCCCTCAGGGGGAGGTGATCAAAGAATAGGCCAATGAGTTCATGTCAGAGACAGTCCCTGTTCCCATTACTATGGAACCCATTTGGACACTGAACTGCCATTGGCTATATCTGTGCAGGGATTCTAGGTTATCTCCATGCACGCTACTTGGTTGGAGTATTATTGCCAGGGAAGACCCCTGTGCTCATATTTTTTGGTTCTGTTGTTCTCCTTGTGGAGCTTCTGTCCTCTCCAGATCTTACTATTTCCCACTTCTTCATAAGATTCCCTGCATTCTGCCCAAAGGTTGGCTATAAGTCTTAGCATCTGTTTTGATAGTCTGCATGGCAGAGCCTTTCAGAGGCCCTCTGTGGCTACAGATTCAATGAAATTCCCATCAAATTACTAACACAATTCTTTACAGACCTTGAAAGAAAAATTCTCAACTTCCTATGGAATAACAAGAAACCCAGAATTGCTAAAACAATCCTCTACAATAAAAGATCTTCTGGAGGTGTCTTTATCCCTGATCTCAAGCTGTGCTATAGAGCAACAATAATAAAAACTGCATGGTACTGGCATAGAAACAGAATGGTAGATCAGTGGAACTGAATAGAAGACCCAGAAATAAACCCACACACTTATGGACACCTGATTTTTGACAAAGATGCCAAATCCATACAATGGAAAAAAGAATGCTTCAACAAATGGTGCTGGTCTAATTGGATGACTACATGTAGAAAAATGCAAATAGACCCATACTTATCACACTGCACAAAACTACAGTCCAAGTGGATCAAAGACCTCAATATAAAACCAGACACACTAAATCTGTTAGGAGAAAGTGAGTAAGAGCCTGGTACTCATTGGCACAGGAGAAAACTTCCTGAACAGAATACCAACAGCACAGGTTCTAAGAGCAACAATCAATAAATGGGACCTCATGAAACTGAAAAGAGTCCATAATGATTAATATCATATTCCTTATATTTAAAAAGCAGTTTCTCTAATAGATTCACTTGACAAATGCACTATAGTACAGCATATGGACAGGTTTTATTTTTTAATTCTTATTTTTCATATTAATTACAGTTTATTCATTTTGTATCGCAGCTGCAGCTCCATCCTTAATTCCCTCTCAATCCCACCCTCCCTCCCTCTCCCTCTCCAAGTCCATTGACAGGAGAGTTCCTCCTACCCTACTATCTGACTATCTAGTCAGGACTGGATGCATTGTCTTCTCTGTGGCCTGGCAAGGTTGAGTGTTAGTGAAATGAATGTTACTGTTAGTAAAATAACTTGGGTGAAGGTAAAAATGAGAATTTTCACAAGTAGTTCGTGGAATCCTTTTCTCCTGAGTTGATTTACTATGACATGTGGTTTTCGTTTGTTTAGTTTTTAAGGTTGAAATTGTACTTTTTTTGTGGTTCTCAGGGTCAGACTCACTGTCATGCATATATTTCCAGTGTTGCCCAACTGAACTATGGTTACAGCCAGAGCTGCATATCAAGTCAAAGATCTGTGCTTTAATAGCCATCTATGAAGGAAATCACAGGCTGTGCCAAAAGGGGGGGGGGGCTTGTTTTCTTTCTTTTTTCATTTTAAATTTATTTCTGTTATTTATTACAACTTATTCACTTTGTATTCCCAAGCTGTAGTACCTTCACTCATCCCCTTCCAATCCTTCCCTCCCTCTTCCCCTCCCATGCCCTTCTCCAAGTCCAATGATAGGAGAGTTCCTCTTCCCCTTCCATCTGACCCTAGCCAATCAGGTCTCATCAGGACTGCCTGCATTGTCTCCCTCTGTGGCCTGGTAAGTCTGCTTCCCCATCAGAAAGAAGTTTTCAAAGAGCCAGACACTGAGTTCATGTCAGAGACCGTCGCTGTTCCCCTTACCAGGCAACCCACTTGGACACTGAGCTGCCATGGGCTACACCTGTGCAGGGGTTCTAGGTTATCTCCATGAATGGTCCTTGGTTGGAGTATCAGTCTCCAGAAAAGACCCTGGGCCCTGATATTTTTGGTTCTGTTGCTCTCCCTGTGGAGTTCCTGTCACCACCAGGTTTTCTATCTCCCCCTTCTTTCATAAGATTTCCTGCACTCTGCCTGAAGTTTGGCTATGAGTCTCAGCATCTACTTCAATACCCTGCTGGGTAGACTCTTTCAGAGGCCCTCTCTGGTTGGTCCCTGTCCTGTTCCCTGTTTTCTCCTCCTTCCAATGTCCATCCCATTTGCCTTTCTGAATGAGGATTGAGCATCTTGCCCAGAGACCTCCTTCTTCTTAGCTTCTTTAGGTATACAGATTTTAGTATGATTATCCTATATTATATGTCTAATATTCACTTATAAGTGTATAGATAGCATGTGTGTCTTTCTGATTCTGGGATACCTCAATTAGGATGATCTTTTCTAGTTCCCACCATTTGCCTGGAAATTTCATGGGGGATGTTTTCTAATAACAGCAAGAGAAGCTGGTCTTGTGGACTGGGATTGCAAAACTGGAGACAGCCCCAGGAAGTGCTATGAAATCTCTCTGTTGTTTTGGATTTGATGTTCATGTCACTTGCAACTGTGAACATTGTAGCTGATAGACTGTACACATCATGAAATTGTGTTATCATTCAGTAATGATATTTTCTTTAAAAAAACGTTTAAGTACTGTGTAATTTGCCATTACAACCTTTGTGGATTAAAAAAGTCCTTTTCTTGGTCCTTAACTGACTTTTCATTGGATTTTGTTATAGCTTTTACATTTAGTCAGCCCTTTTGTTTGAATGGCTTCTTTTCTCAAATGTTTCTATCAGACAATTAAAAAGTATCCTAGTTGTCATGATTAAATAATCATAGCAGCTAGCTCATAGTAGCTCTCACCAAACTCAGTTAGAGCTATCCTCCTGCCCAGACATTTGCCAGCTCTTCCACTGATGTCTGAAGTTCAGGGTGGTCAGTTGAGGTTCATCACAGTGACTAATGAGGGCTCTGGCTTACAAAGTCAAGAACCAGACTTGCTGGGGTTGACAAAGTGACCAAGAAGAGAGTTCAGACTGCAACTAAGCTCACAGATAGGCTTAAGGAGAGCTGTTTTATGGCAAGTGACCAACATGTGTGACTAGATCTCTAGAACTGTCAAGAACATCTGAATGTTAGATCAAATGGGGAGTCAAAAAATGCAACAGACTTTTCCAAGTCCACAGATGAAGACATAACTCAAGCTGTGACCTACATTTAAAATGAGTTAAAGACATGTCATTTCAATTTAGGATGTTGGAACTCCGAGGCGGAACCCCAATTGATAGGCAAATTCGAACTCAATGCACAAGCAAGAGGTTTTTATTCAGATACCAGAGTGCTCTGGGACCCCGCTACCTGCTCATGTTGAAGGAACAGTGCAGAGTCCCCAGCAACGAAATTACAGAGTTTATAAAGGCACAAACCACAAAACAGGAGGGGGTCTAGGGGTAAAAGATCTTTCTCACAGGGCAGTTATCACCAGGAAACAGGAGGGGGTCTAGGGATAAAAGATCTTTCTCACAGGGCAGTTATCACCAGGAAACAGGAGGGGGTCTAGGGGTAAAAGACCTTTTTTACAATCAATCTATGATTGTAATCTATGATTGATTGTCACCAGGTGCAGCCTGGATGGAACAGTTAGAAATTGTATAGGCTTTCTTATCCATAACTACAGAAGGGTGTCTCTTAGAAACATTTTGTATCAGATCCGGGTTCGATAATAATTACAGCTCACAAGCTTTAGTTCCCATGGTTGGTTCCCATGGTTCCTTTTGTTAGGGCCAAGTTAAAAATTTTCCATCCTTACAAAAATATAAGCTATAAGGCAACTAAGAGAAACATAGGTTACAAAGTTAGTCTGATTCTTTCAAGGACATGGGGGAATTGGATAAACCAAAATCTAAATCTAAAATCTGTATACCTAAGGAAGCTAATCAGGAAGGAGGACTCTGGCTAAGATGCTCAATCCCCATTCAGAAAGGCAAAGAGGATGGACATTGGAGGAGGGAGAAAACAGGGAACAGGACAGGAGCCTACCACAGAGGGCCTCTGAAAGGCTCTACCTTACAGGGTATCAAGGCAGATGCCTGAGATTCATAGCCAAACTTTGGGCAGGGAATCTTATGAAAGAAGTGGGAGATAGTAAGGCCTGGAGAAGACAGGAGCTCCACAAGGACAGAAACAGACCCAAAAAGTCTGGGCACAAGGGTCTTTTCTGAGGCCGATACTCCAGCAATATCTCATCTTTAAACTGCAAAAATATTGTCCCTCACTGCTTTCTTATATTCAAAAAATATAGATTAACTAAAATTCCATTATGTGATATTATATAAAAATTCATTAAGTATGTTTCCTTATAATCATTGTTTGATTTATAAAGACTTCAACACTTTAGAATCTTTTGTGTATTTTTTTATTCTATCAAACTCCACAAACATATCTTTTAATGCTAGAATAGTCATCTCATCAATGTCTTGAATTTCCTGATTGTTCGATTGTTCCTCTCACTTACCAGCCTCTGATTCCTTTGGATCAGCAGTAATTACCATTCTACAAACCTTCACCTCTTCTGGTAAAACAATTCTCTCTCAAAAAAAAAAAAAAACACAATTCTTTCCTTTTGATGGAATCCAAGTTACATATTCTCATGTCCATATAAACATGTCATTTCATAGCTGGCTATAATTGCATGTGTATAGTGTACATTTTCTGCATAAACACATAAATCTAAAGACTATGATTATTGTGTGTGTGTGTTTTTTTTTCACAATTACTTGACTCCATGATTCTGTGTTTCTAAGTGGATGGAGATGTCCATCTTCTACAGAATAATTATGTATCCTTGTAAGGTAATTTTGTTACCATCTCTTCATTAGCTTTTTCAATAATTCATATAAATAAACATAATCTTTTAGGTCCACCTTAGTCATGCAGCATTAAACTTTTGAAGTATCCTCAAAATCACAATTTATTAATTTCTTTGGTGAATATTTGGCACCCACTTAGAAATATATTACTGTTATTTAATCAATCTCCTGTTGAGGGATGTTTGTGCTATGTGGAAACTGTTATGAATAAATTATCAATATCTGTGTGTAGGATTAGTGTAGGTATATAGGTCCATCTTCCTCAGCATATGGCTGAAGTATGGCATAGATAACTCTCTAGTGAGCATTTCACAGACTCTCTAGAAAATACATCATTCTTCTACCGGGCTCTGTAAACATCCTTGGATGACACATAAATATGTAGGAGCTTCTTTGTCCCAGTAAAACTTTTATAAGGAAAGCAGAAAGGAGACAAACTTAGCAAGCATATTCACTTGTGTCACAACTTCCCTGCGTTACCTCTAACTTCTGACGTCATCACTTCCTGTCTTCATTTTAGCCATGTGAATAGATGCTATGCTTTGCTCTGAAAATTGAGAACATTGATTATGAAATCGTTGTTGTTAGTAGTCTTTCATATAGATTCTGTCTACAGTGTCAGTTCAAACTTGTTTTCAGTTCTTATTGTGTTGTTTACTTATTTTTTTTTAGGAGGAAGCAGATGAATTTTTTCTTTTAGTGTATATGGAAAGAGTTTTTCCCATGTTTTTCTTACTATTGATTTCCTTAGTGGTAGATCTTCATTAAAATGCATTAACTTTCCAATATTTTTTAGAATTCTAATTAGATGATGTAATCTAATTACATCACTTCTCTCTTCCCTATTCTCCATCCATCTCATTTACACTTAAAACAAATTCTCCCAGAGGTTCTACTGTCTTTATGTGGAATGCATGCATATTAATGATTCGTGAAAAATTCTGTAATGATTTTACTATAATTTTATAGGTTTTCCCATAAATTCAGACCTACATTTCCATAATGTATAGTATTTTATGAAATGTGATGTGGAGGCCAATATAGGCCAGTATATTTTCTCTAGTGTGAGTTGGATAATGCTAAATGTTTTATCTGAGTTTACCAAATGGGTAGAGAATTATGGAACTAGTCATACAACTGAAGTATATGGTCTCAAGAACCCATGATGTGGGGTTTATGCAGTTAATAAGAAATTGATATACAAATAATACATATTCATGTGTTTCTGTTTGTTAAATCACCAAACTTGTAAAAAGAGATGATCTCTTGTTACAATACATAAAATGAATTTTCATTAAAGGGATAGGTCCTTGTCTATGCTGGGGTCTTCCAAGGAGAACCTTAGAAAACAGAAAAGATTAATACTTTTCAGGAGCTTCTGGAATGAGCAAACACCTTAAAGATATGTATGTCAATCTCTTTTTTTTTTCTTTTTCATGAGGCTAAATACATAAACATTGAGTAGGAAGAAGCTGAGATTCTAGTGTGACTCAGTAGAACAGACTCGCTAACACATTAAAATCCTTGCATTTGACACTAGCCACCAGAGCAACCAGAATTTCCCTATACTTTCTCTCTCCAGCCTCCAATTGCAGTAATGAAATCCACTGACACAATTTAATGGAGAAAGGATTTATTTTGGCTCACTTCTGCATGGTAATATGATCTATTGTGGTAGGGAATTATTGGGAGCAGGTGATAGAGGAAACTAATGGCATTGCTTCCAAAGTCAGTGAGAAAAGACAGAGGAAAGGTAGAGTCATCTCACTTTCTCCTTTTAACCAGCTTAGGACCCTGGGCCCACAAGATGGTGGGTAAAATAGATCCTTATTTCAGTCAACATAATTTCAATAATTTCTCCCAGGCATGGCTCCTAGGGAACTCTATCTCCTGCCAAGTTGACAGTATTAACCATTATAATCTCTTTATGCTCTGTGATTACCATCAGCATGTCAGTGGCAAAGGCTGACAGCAGTGAAGAACTTTGAAGCTTACAGATTCAAGAATGATTCCTCATTATCAAGATGAACACTGTCCCTTAAATTAACACTGGCTCACTGTTCTCAGTTGAGATAACTAAAGCAAAACATACATGAAGATGACCAGCATCTTTAGTCTGTATGCTTACTGTGCCTGTAGATAAAATTACCTTAAATCCATACTATGTTACTTTTAATAAACGAGGTAATATATTTTTTTTCTATTTAAGAGTTCTTTTAAGAGAGACTACAGGGTCAAGCATAGTTTCATAATTCTATTTTGTTTTTTTTTAATTCTCTTTCATTAGTAAATGTCAGTACTTGCCTAAGACCATGCATAGTATCGAAAATATTATTTATGTTACTATGCTCTGAGTTTATTTTTATGTAAAAATAAATGTTATTATATAAAAACAAAAAAAAACATATTTTCCAGCAGTAGTGGTGCATGCCTTTAATCCCAGCACGTGGGAGGCAGAGCCAGGCAGATCTCAGAATTCACGTCCAGCCTGGTCTTCAGAATGAGTTCATCCAGGGCTACAGAGAGAAATCCTGTCTTGCAAAACCTAATATGTGTATAGTGTGTGTATGTAAGTGTGTGTGTGTGTGTATGTGCGTGTGTGTATGTGCACCAACTGCATGGGTTGGAAATAAAGGTAGATATTTGAGAGATTTCTTGGCATTCACAAGGCCATGCATTCAACACAAAGCACTGAAAAAAACACAAACATAAACCCTGAACACTGGCTTTGCACCAGTCAGTATTACTCTACCCAACCCAAGTGAACAGTCTAAAAGAATAGATAACCTCCAGGAGAAGATACATGTTTATTAATTGTCATATTAAAAGATGTGCCAAGAAGGACAGTAATAGTGGTAAAAAAAAAAAAGGTATTGAAATTACAGGAAGTCAGTGTCCCTGAAGACATATTTGCAGTTTTTTTCAGACATAAGCAGAACTTGCTGTGCTAGTGATCTCTTGGAGGTAACATGGAGTAGGCTATTTCCACAGATATAAGAATGTGGAGATAAGATCATGTTTGTGAGACCACATTGTATGGAGGCAACTGTTCTATAATGATCACAGTAATTTGATGTCACCACCCCCTTCATCCGTGGTATAGGTTATACACAATTGAAATTTCACTTGCCCCATTCTTTGAGCAGATACTCGGCTTGGTTGCCTTGACAACTGACAACTGGATACGTAACTACTGAACCATGAAGAAAGTCTTTTTATTTTCAATACTAATCAACTTTTTTAAAATATTTAATTTGAAAGAAAATAATTTTAGTGTTATAATCCATATATATAATCTGGATTGGAAAACTGTAATGTGTGCATGCAGAGGTGTATGTACGTAGGATCATTTTTGGTGTAAAATTTTTAGTCATAACTTATTTAAGTAACACTTAATTTTGTTACCATACTATAAACAAATTTTAATTGATACTTTGTCATGAAGATTAACAGTTATTTTCAATATGTCAAGATATCCACATAAGTATAAGTTAATATTTGTCTCCCAAAAGTTGTCTAATTTTATTTTACTTAGTTTTGGAAATTAATCTGATGCTTTTTTCAGAAATTTGGGAATAGCTCTACCATCCAGCTTTACCACTCCTGGGCCTAAACCCAAGGGATGCCCCACCATACAACAAGGATATTTCTTCAACTATGTTCATAGCAGCTTTCTCTGTTTTTCTTTTTATTATAAATTTTTATTTTTTTATTAATTATAGTTTATTTACTGTATACTGTATATGCTGTATACAGAAAGCTGTATAGCAGCTTTCTTTGTAATATCCAGAAACTGGAAACAACCCAGATGTCTCTCAACCAAAGAATGGATAAGAAACTATGGTACATTTACACAATAGTATACTACTCAACTATTTTTTTTTAAATCATGTAATTTGAATGCAAATGGATGGAACCAGAAAAGGTCATCCTCAGTGAGGTAACCCAGAACCAGAAAGACACACATGGCATGTGTTCACTTATAAGCAAATGTTAGTCATATTGTAGAAGATAATAAGACTATAATTCACAGATCCAAAGAAGCTAAGTAACAAGGAGGGCACAAAGGGGGATGCATGAATATCACTCAGAAGGGGAAATAGAATAGGTTCTGGAATTGGTTGGAAAGAGTTAACAGGATAGGAGAGGAGTGTTGAGTGAAATGAGGGTGGGATCAGATATGGGGAGAGCAGTGAGGAGGAGAGAGGGCTTGCAGAGAGAAGAGAAACCTTGCCCTGGACATCTGTTAGGCAAGCTGGACACCTACAACAGGGTGAGCTCCTGGGAGGCTCCTGCTGACTCTAGCTGAGACCCCTAGTAGCAGAAGTCATGGAGACTGAGAGGACCACCTTCTGACCAGACAGGACTCACAGTGGAGGGAGGGGAACACCAACCCACCTACCAAAACTTTGACTGAAAATTTACCCTGCCTGTTAGATATACAGGGATAAAGACAGAGCAGAGATTGAGGGAATGTGCAACCAATTCCTGGCCCAACCAAGCATCACACCAAGGGAGAGAGCCAATCCCTGCACTATTAAGGACAGTCTGCTATGTTTGCAGTGGGACCCCAACATGGCTAGGTATGGAAGCAGAAGCTGAGACTTCCAGCCAAATATTGGGCAGAGAGTGAGTGTCTTTGTGGAAGAATGGGAGGGAAAGACAGAATGACCCGGAGGAGATAGCAGCTCCACAAGACCAGCAGTGCCAACTAAGCACTAGGCGGAGCCCAGGAGGAAGCATCAACCAAAGGCCATGCATGAACTATACCTAGCTCACTACACATACATATCTAATGGGAAGCTTGGTCCTCATGTGGATCCCCTAAAAGGGGGATAGTGGCTGTCTTTGACATGGTCTCTGTTGCCTGCTTTTCGATCACTTTGCCCTGCGTGGCTGCCTTTCCAGGACACTGTGAAAGAAGCCCTCAGTCCTGCTGGAATTGGATGTGCCGGGGTGGGTTATTGGAAGGTGCTTCCCCTTTTAATGGGTAGGAGAGTTGGGATAGGGAGACAGGGAGGAGAGGAGGGATGGGGCTACAACAGGGTTGTAAAGGAAATAACTAAATAAATAATATTTTTAAATATAAGTTTAAAATAAGAAGAAAGCCTTCTAAATATTTCAGGGGTGTTTTTCTTAAAAAATTGGAGTCTCTGTTCAAGTACTTATTCATAGTAAATATGGAAAATATGTTGAAATTATGAGAAGCCACAGAATCACTGAAAACACATTTTGTTGATAGTTTGGGTCAATTGGAGGCTAATGATTTCCAAGTGATTTTGTTTTTTGTAAAAGTAGTTGTGATTTTCTTAACTAAATTCAAGAGCACCATTGAGGCTTCTGATGCCGGAGATAAACAATGAAGCCTGTTTACAATTTGATTTCTGTCGCCAGCAATAGCTGACCTAGAACCGCCCAGCATCTTTTCAGAATGTTGATGTGAACAAAAACACATGCACAAGGTCACATACTAGACAACTAACCTTGGAAGCACTTTATTCAGAGTGGATATAGATTATATTTAGCAATTCTTAATCATAAAAATTATTTAAGCATAGCAACTAAAAGACATATTTAGGATGTTACAAATATGTCATGAAAAGAGTCTGAAAACAAACGTCCAATTTTAGGGTACCATATTTGGATCTCTCGGTTTGAGAGTCTTGAAAATAATTAGCTTTGGCATTTTTTTATTTTGTTTTTGTCAATTACAGTTTATTCACTTTGTATCCCACCTGTGGCTCCCTCCTTCTTCCCTTCCCAATCCCACTCTCCCTCCCTCTTCTCCATCCATGCCCCTCCCCTGTCCACTGATAGGGGAGTTCCTCCTCCCCTTCCATCAGATTCTAGTCTATCAGGTCTCATCAGGAGCAGCTGGATTATCTTCCTCTGTGGCCTGAGGGGGAAGTGATCAAAGAGCAGGCTAATCAGTTCAGGTCTGAGACAGTCCCTGTTGGCCAATACTAGGGAACCGACTTGGAGACTGAGCTGCCATGGCTACATCTTAGCAGGGGTTCTAGGTTATGTCCATGCATGGTTCTTGGTTGGAGTATCAGTCTCAGAAAAGACCACTGTGCCCAGATTTTTTGGTTCTGTTGCTCTCCTTATGGATCTCCTGTTTCCTCCAGATCTTTCTTTCTCCCCCTTCTTTCATATGCTTCCCTGCACTCTGCCCAAAGTTTGGCTGAGTCTCAGCATCTGCTTTCAGAGGCCGTCTGTGGTAGGCTCCTGTCCTATTCCCTGTTTTCTCCTTCTTCTGATGTCCATCCTCTTTGCCTTTCTGAATAAGGATTGAGCATCTTACGCAGAGTCCTCCTTCTTTAGGTGTATAGATTTTAGTATGTTTATCATATATTACATGTCTAATATCCACTTATGAGTGAATATATACCCTGTAAATATATAACATCATTTAATACCATGATGTTATCGTGAATTTAGGTTTACTCACTTTTTGCTTTTTAATACAGTTAAAATAATGATGGTTTGAGAACCAGAAAGAATTTAAACCCAATAAGACACCATTAAATAACAGATATTTAAATTATATAATTATCTCAAGAGCATTTTACAGGAGAGAAAAATATTTAAAGCATCTGCCACAAAATAGATTCAAACCAGCTTCCTTAATCTTAATTTAATAAAAGACAGGAATATTAAGAGAATATCAAATTGAAACAAAATATTTTTCAGAAGCTGCATGTCTTTCTCTGAAGAAACATAGGTATTGATTAACGACTCCTGTCCTGGGTTACAGTATGCTGGATGATATATTTTCTTTTGAAGGATATATTTAGGAAAAGTAACTTGGCTGTGATATGAATTAAGTTGACTTTCACGTGGCTTTCTGTTCACCCTCAGAAAGGTTAACACTGTGTAGTATTGATTTCCTTCTTCAGAGGGTATATTTTTATCAAAGTAATAATACTAAATGAAATAAATCTTTCAGAAATGGAAAAGTCCACAATTTAGAAAACATTAAAAGTCATTAACACAAAAAGAAATAGAATTTAAAGGTCGTAGAGTTATTCATTCATACCAATACATTTTCAAACGCTGTGAAAAATGTTTTTTTTTTCTGTTGCTTTGGTGGTGGAAATTATTTCGACATGTGTCGCTAAGTTTTGATTGATATTCTATCAGGTAACTTAGTAATCTTATAGAAGACTAAGTTAAAATGACTGCATTATAATTAATCCTGTTATTTGACTGCAAGAAGTTTACAAAACCAATTATATCTCACTTTTAACATCTTCAAAATAAGTTTGATCATATAACATAACTCATACTTGTTTTGAGAGTCAACATGAGGATCATTAAGTTTCGGCTAATACTTCTGAAATATTTAACTGCTGAACATTTCAAATCATTTCTTCATATCCCCAAGGTTCTGAAGCAGATGTCTACAGCTCTTCCATTTAACTTCAATTCTGCATGTTTCATTACAATAATTGACATACTAATATTAATTCTTCAGTTTTATTCCTTGTTTGCATATTATATAACTCTTTATAACCTGAGTGCCTGGTATTGATGAAAGCAAGACCAGTGTATGAGATCCCCTGAAATTAGGTTATAGAGTGTTTGTTTATTTCTTTATATGGTATCCATGAGTTTGGGAGATCCCTTGAGACAAGGTTTTAGGGATTTTGTTTCTTTGTACTGTTGAGACAAGGTCTCCTTACATAGCCCTGGCTCTTCTCAAACTCACAGGGATCCACCTGTCTCTGCCTTCCAAGGATTAAACACATGAACAACAGCACCTGGCAAGAGACCTTCTGAAACTGCAATTATAGGCTGTTTAAGTCATCCTATGGGTATTTGGAAATAAACCTAAGTCCTCTGCAAGTGCAGCAAGTATCTGCAACTGCAAATCTCTCTCTTTCCAGCTCTTACATCCATTTTTTGAGATGTAGATCTTCCTCCATCTCAAATAGGATTTACCTATTTTTATACATCATGAGTTAATGGGGAGTCTCTTATAATTTCAAATTTGAAACCACAAAGTCTCATTTTATTTATTTTTTATCTTTTTTAAATTTTATTTTTATTATTACTACATTTTGTTAAGTCTGTATCCCAGGGGAATCCCACTCCCTCATTCACTCCCAATCCCACCCTCCCTCCCTCATATATTCCCTGCCCCTTTCCAAGTCCATTGATAGGGGACAACTTCCTCCCTTTTCATCTGACCCTGGTTTATCAGGTATCTTCAGGACTGGCTGCAAAGTCCTCCTCCATGGCCTAGGAGGGCTGCTCCTCCCTTGCAGGGTAGAGAGGTCAAAAAGCCCACCATTGAGTTCATGTCAGAAATAGTCCCTATTTCTCTTACTAGGGTACCCACTTGGATACTGAGCTACCATGGGCTACAGGCAAGCAGAAGTTCTAGGTTATATTCACACATGGTCCTTGGTTGGAGACACAGTCTGTGCCCAGATATATTTGGTCCTTGTGGAGCTCCTGTCCTCTCCAGATCATATTAACTCCTCTTTCTTTCATATGATTCCCTGCCATCTGCTGAAGGTTTGGTTATGAGTCTCAGTTTCTGCTTTGGTACACTGCTAGGTAGAGTCTTTCAGAGGCCCTCTGTGGTATGACCCTGTCCTGTTATTTGTTTTCTCCTACATCCCATTTGTCTTTCTGAGTGAGGATTGATCATCTTACCCCGGGTCCTCTTTTTTGTTTATCTTCTTTAGGTGTATAGATTTCAGTATGATTATCATATCTTATAGGTCTAGATAAGTTAGTATACAGCATATGTGCCTTTCTTCTTCTGGTATACTTCACTCAGAATGATATTTTCTACATTCCACCATTTGCCTGCAAATTTCATGATTTCCTCATTTTTAATTGCTGAGTAGTATTCCATTGCATAAAAATATCACAATTTCTGCATCCATTCCTCAGTTGATGGACATCTGGGTTGTTTCCAGATTCTGGCTATTACAAATAAAGCTGCTACAAACATGTTTGAGCCAATGTCCTTGTTGTGTACTTGAGCAAATTTTGGATTTATGCCTAAGAGCGGTATAGCTGGGTCTTGAGGAAGCACTATTCCTAGTGGTCTGAGAAAGTGCTAGATTGATTTCCAAAGTGGTTGTACCAGTTTACATTCTCACCAGCAATGGAGGAGGGTTCCCCTTTCTCCACAACCTCTGCAAAGTGTGTTGTCATTTTAGTTTTTGATTTTAGCCATTTTGATGAGTGTAAGATGAAATTTCGGGGTCATTTTGATTTCCATCTCTCTGATGGGTAAGGACTTTGAGCATTTCTTTAAGTGTTTCTCTGCCATTCTATGTTCCTCTACAGATAATTCTCTGTTTAGCTCCATACCCCGGTTTTTAAATTGGATTGCTTGATTTATTGCTTTTTAACTTCTTTAGTTCTTTATATATCCTGGATATCAGCCCTCTGTCAGAAATAGGGTTGGTGAAATCCTTTCCCAGTCTGAAGGCTGTCATTTTGTTCTGACAACAGTATATTTTGCTTTACAGAAGCTTTTCCTCATCTTATTTTTTAATAGAAAATTTACTTTCAGGAACATTTAAGGAGAGTAAATTTTCATAAACATGTACCCTCCCCCAAATTTGTATAATGTTCTCCATTAACCAAAGTGAGGGTGTTGAGGAACAGGGTAAGAAAGAATTAGGAGGGTTTGTTAGCATCCCTTACCTTCATGAGAACACACAAGTATACCATGATCTCTTAATCAAACTTGGAAAGTTGACAGGAAATGCACAGCTTCCTTGGTGTTAGGACTGTAATTTGCATGGCTGAGTATGGAAATGATGTAATGACTCTATATTTGCTCCTGACCCTATCCACAATGACCTCCCCCCCCTTACATATTGTCCATGTCTTTTGTGTTTTCTCAGTGAGATCAATTATTGCACTTTTGAGTGTTATTAAGAGTTTTGCAAGATATTTGTGGACTTAGAATGTATAATATTAAGCAGGGACACTATTCAACACAGAAAACAAATGTTATCCCTCATAGCAGATGTTGCTCTAATAAATGAGCATATGTATTCATGTTATGCATATATATATATATATATATATACACAAATACATATGTGAATGCAGTATAATATGAAAAAGGAGACTACGGAAGGACAAATGTTAGGTGATGAAGAAGGGCTCAGTGCAAGAGATGAATATGAGCCATGCAAGAGCAAAAGAAGAAAGCTAAGTGTTTTTTCTAACTCTAAATCCTCACGGATTTTTCACTTGGGAGTGAAGATAGATACACAAAAGTATGTATGATAATGAAAGTCTAAAATCAAATGAACAGCTTCAAAATGGTGTTCTAACTATATTGAAATGTTCACTGAGATGACAAACTTTAAGTCTCATTAATTTTGGTACATGACGTTTATTTATTTATTTTCAAATTCTTAGTAATAATGTTTTAGTTATAAAGAGTTCTGCACATAAAAAAAGTTTTCCCACATGAGTTTTTGTCAACTCTCATTAAATGCAGCATACTGTTGTCACTAAGTGGCTTAAAAATAATTTTCAATGCACACAGATTAAATTCATCTGGTAAGGACTAGAGAGAGAGCTCAGTGGCTAAAGGCTCATAAGCAAAACTTCCAAATTTATCCAGTAAAATTTGTATCGTTAGGCTAGGGTCAGATAGAAGGGGAGGACTTCCCCTATCAGTGGACTACAAGAGAGGGATGAGGGAGAGAAGGGTGGGACTAGGAGGAGATGAGGGAAGAGTCTACAATTGGGATACAAAGGGGATAAATTGTAAATAATAAAAATTATTATTATCTAAAAATAAATAAACCAGGTAATAGGTACAAAGGGAATATATTATACTGTCTGTGTTTTGTGTGTGTTTTATATAATAAAATATATAGACTTTTAACAAAAAACATTTGTACCATTATATAATTTTATATAAGTCTATTTAATGTACAATAACACCCTCACTATTTTACAAAATGATGGATGTAATCATCACCAACTGAACGGGAGGGTTTTTTTTCCTGCCTGCTAGAATTTCTCATAGCATATGATCCCCTAGAAGTTTATTTACCCCTTCCAAACATAGAGAAGCTCAGAAAAGAAACAGCCCTAATTGTTCTTAGAGAAGAGGATACATGTATTTACTAGATAACCTCTTAACTAATAGTCACTTGAAATTATCATTTCATGTTAATATTAAACAATGTTATGTTAATTAACATAATGTTAGATGTTAATGTTAGAAAATAAATATTAATTATAAGTCATCTGAAAATAACATTTCAAATTGTCTGAATGTTAGACTTCAGGAACAAAAAGTAACAGTGAAAAGGCATCCTATATTGCATCAAAATTTGGTAGCCTTCAAGTGAAATTACAACACATTGGCCAAGCTTTCGTCTAAGGACTGAGTAATCATACTTACTTATTTCCACTCACTTTAATAAAGCAACCTTTTCCAAGACACCAAAAGGATTATCTCTCAATTGTTTATATAGTTGAGCATTTACACTTTGTCAACTCAGGCTAAAACCTTGATATTTTCAACTTGTCGAGCTTATTCTGTGTTGTCTCTTTGTTATTTGTCATACCCGTGTAAGTGTATGTGTGTATCTATGTGTGTGCTTGTGTGTGCATGTGTGTGTATGTGTGTGTGCTTGCTTTACAGTCTTGCATTGAGTCAAACTAGAAGGTTTTGGTAGATTTTACATTTTCCTTTGGCTGAATGAGCATCTGGTAAGCTGTTCCACAACATGTCCTATGTATCAAACATCATGTTTTAAATAATATATTTTCCTTTTCCTTCTTTCCTCAGAATCAAGAGATATATTTTTAATTATTGGCATTAGTTAGCTGTGGTGGCAGAAAAGAGGGACATGAAATTCTTTTTATTTTTTCTGAGTACAAAGAGTCATGTTTATTCATCACTGATAATATCCATGAGCAGTAGAACCCATGATTCCCAATAAAATCCATGGTGATGATGAAAGTCCTGCAGACCTTCTGCCAGAACTTTGAACTATTTAAATAATTTTTATCTTTGAATCCTTACATAGTTCCATTTGGTGTCTATTTGAACGAGGAAAAAATAGCCTCAGATTTTGGTTATTACAAATAAAGTTGCAATGAACATAGTTGTGCAAATGTCCTTGTTGAATGGTGGGACAACTTTTGGGTATATATGCAGGAGTCAAATAACTGGATCTTTTTAAATTAATTCTATTGTTATATTTAGTGTTCAAGGGTACAGAGGCATCATGAGAACATAAATACAAGCATTTAAGGATAAGCATTTTCCTGTATAGATTGCAACAGCAATATATCTCCTGGGAATGAACTGCTAGAAATTAGATGTTAAAGATAATTAGAATTCACCCAGCCTCCTTGCTGAGAAAATCTTCCTTCTTCCTTAATTGGAATTTCCATGTCCCCCTTTCCAGTGTTTTATGAGGACTGGCAGGAAAAAAAAAACAGCTCTGTTTTCAAGGACAGAAATAATTACATCCACAAGTTATGATAACATCCCTGTCTTAAATTTTTAACTGTCCTTAAACCTCAGACATTTAGCTATTAAATGGAATTTGCTCACTATTTCTGGAGATCAGAAATAAAATGATTAGTAAACTGTCATTCTGACAGTATTCAAGTAGCCCAACCCTCAAAAAACATAAGAAAAGCAAAAGGCTAATGATTGGTGATTACATATACTTTGGTGTTGTCTTTTCATAATCAGTCAATAGAAGCTTTAATTCATAAGACGATCTCAATCATACACTCTCTGTAACAGGATGACTGAGGCCAAATAGGGTCAAATGGGTGGGAAGCTATTCCATCAATGTAGTATCCAGAAAAAGCAGAAAAGGGAAGAAAAGGAAGGAGGATAGGAAGGACAGAGGGTTAACAGGCAGGAAGGCTCATCATCTTAATTTTATAAACTCAGAAGAATGGCCTCTTAAGACTATTTTATAAATATGCTTGTTTTCTAGGATGTTTCATTTGTTCATTTCAATATGTTTGAAACTCTTAAACTTTAGTGACTTTAATTACTCAGTATCATAATATGAATAAAATACTTTGTTTTCCATGAAACAAATAAAAAATTATTTTATTGTCATTGTTTTTGAGCCTCTGTCTTCCCATCTATATTTCTGCTTCAGTGAGTACTCTAACAGAAAAATAGACAAACAAAACCACAAAGACATTTTTTCTGAATATCCACCAACAGTGGGATTTATTTTCTTTCTCTGAGTGTTGCAGGCAGCCTGAATGTGATATTCATCGCAGTAAGACACATTCAGCATGGTTAGTTTTTGTTCTGTCTTAGAGGTTTGACAGAACCACTGAACAGTGAAATACTAGCCAATTCTTTCTCCTCTATTATCCATAGACAGTGCTAAGATGTCATCAAAGTATATCTTCAAAGCAATAAGAGAAATTATCAAAATAGTATTAGTAACACAGTTTAGATTCAAAGATGGGAAAAGAGAATTTTCTAATCTTGTGTTCCCAAGAAGGGCAGATTTCATAGGCCTAAGGAGAAGCCTGAAACATTTCTCAATGATCTCCAGCCCTGGCTTTGCTGATATATCCATCAACTCTTAAACATAATCCCTGAATGTGGAAATGCACACATATCAAGAATTAGGTCAGGAATGAAACAGTTACATTTGAGAAGTAGTTATTAATAATACATTTCAAACCTGAGTTCTAAGGAAAATTTACACCAGATAGTATTAAATGTGTAACACCAAATGACACAGCCTAGTGGTTTTTGGATTGGCTTAATTCTTAACACCTGATCAATATTCTATGAAACACACTCTGAGGATCCTGACTAACTGGATATAGAATTCCTTAAAGTGCTTTCATAAACACAATTTAGGTGTGATTTTAATATTCCCAGAAGCAGGGTCAGAAATAGATGTGCTTCACATAATTTCAAAGGTGATTTAATACCCCAGTGCTATTTTTAAAACGTGGTTAATTTTTTTTTCAATTTTAAGACAAGATTTTATTTTATTTTTTTTGGCATTTCTTTTTTTTATTTTATTTTATTTTTTGTTATCAATCACAGGTTAGGTACTTTGCATCCCATGCGCAGCCCCCCCCCTCACTCCCTCCCACCCTCCCCAACCCTCCCTCATCTCCTCCCCGCCCCCTCCAAGTCCACCAACTGGGGAG
>CM053758.1:34370288-34462804 GCA_028658305.1 Pachyuromys duprasi | reverse complement strand
CAGTTGCAGTTCTACATTTTAATACGTCAACAATTCACAATATATCATTATATTTTAAAACTTTGTATTTCTTATTTTTACTTATGTGTATGTGTGTATATCTGAGTTTGTTCATACATATGTGCAAGTGCCCACAGAGTCCAGAATAGTGTGTTAGCTCTCTGTTAGCTGGGGGTATGGGTGGTTATGTGCTCCCAACATGAGTGCTGTGAAGTGAACTTGGGTCCTGTGAGAGCAGTAAGAGCTATCAACTGCTGAGCCATCTCTCCACACTTCATATAGCTTTCTATTATAATTTAAAAGATTTAAGCAATAAGAAACATCATTTCCTTTGCATTCACATCTCCTATTGTTCTCTCTTCCCTCTATTACAGCATAGTTTATCATGTGTTACTTCTTCTGGAGTGTTTGTTTTAGTTAAGGACTTGTGAAGATGGCAATGCTAGACACAGCTACAACAAACCCTGCCCCCCAGGCTTTCTCTAGTTGGGGGTAATTCCTTCACAAACACGAAGGACTTATTAGTGGTAGAAGGGAAACTTTTCAGAGACCAGAGTAAAAAAAAAAAAGAAAGAAAGAAAGACAACAGTCTGGCACTGTCCTTCTATTCGATCAAAGGCCCTCAGTACCAATGAGTCCAGGCTGATTGAGAGAATCATGAAATTTAAGCTTAAAAGGAGGTGTCACCATCTCCAATAAGACACCAAACTGAGACCATTATAGGAACAGAATTCCAAGTTCTTCTACATCCAAATACATAATTGTAAAATAAGTGATGGCTAATAGATTGTCTTTATGTTGAAGCAGGAATTCATTTCACTGTATTTTAGAAACATTATTACATTTTCCAACACCACTGCTAAAATTTCTGTCATAGAAGTATTTCCCCTCTGGTATAAACGATACCACTGGACTGTCTTCTGCTTGCAGCACTGAGGTAATCCCTGCTGCTGCTTCTTCTCTGGACTCTCCCATTCATGCAGACAGAGCTCACACCCTCACAATCATCTCCATTCTGTGCTTTTTCAGAGACTTGTGACTCTCATCTGCTTGTTACAGTTTTCTAATGCATTGCTCTACCATGTGAAAATAGAGTGTGGAATGCAGGCCTGTGCTCCAGTGTGCATAGGCCTGCATAACTCTGCATAACTCTGTTATGCCAGAGTTCGTGTTATGATTTAGTAAGCCATATAGAAACATTAAAATTCATTGCCAAAATGTAAAGTGTCAGAACAGAATGAGGAATTGCAGATTAGATAGAGGGTAAATTCTATACAAAGGCAAAAGGAGTTGTAATGATTCATTAAGAGGATATTTATCTTTATTTAAGACAATGCAGAAGAAATGGTCTTTCCATTATCAAAAAGCTCTTTCTCTTGACACAGAACTAAAATATGTGGCCACCATCATAGTATCTACATTAAGGGTATAATTACTTACATTAATAACCACCATATTTTTCTGAGTACCCAGGTTTAAGTTTGTGCAGAGACCACAGAACTTAAAATTTTTTTAGATTATTAAGTTTGTTTAGAAATGACCCAGAAAATGAATGCAAATTTTCTAAGACAGCATTCTGAACTATAGTCTAGTAAGTATTTCTGATAATTAATACTGAGTGTCAACTTGAAATAGCATAGAATCATCCAGTATTCAAGCCACTGGACAAGTCTATAAAGGAAATTCTAGATTAACTTTATTGTGGTGAGATCAACCCTAAAGGTGGATGACCTCATTTCATGGACGGAGATCCTGACTAAATAAAAGGTAAAAAAAAAAAAAAGCTGAGCACCAGAGTTCTTTTCTTTCTGCCTCCTGACTGTGGGTGCAGTGTGACTAGCTGCTTCAGACTCCTGCAGTGGTTACTTCTCTCCTCCATGCTCTTTTAAACCTCAAACGATGAGCAAACAAACAAACCTGACTTCCTGAAGTTGTATGTGTCATGCACTTTTTCATAACAATGAGAGAAGCATTTCTGTCCTTTGTCATTAACTAACAATAAATCCCCTAACATACTTAGGCAATACAACATAAATTTGATTAATGACTTTAGTTGTTCTTTTAAAAAATGGGAGGAATGAAAATTACAATGTAATTGGATATTAAATGTATGTATAATTACTTGCTTTGACGAATCTGTTGCTGAAACCTTCTGTTCTTTCATTCGGCTTGAAAAAGAACCCATGCTGACCAAGCCCTGAGCGAGGCAGGCTTGTCACAGACAGATTTCAGAGCAGCTGTACAGAAAAGACTGCTTCTGGAAAGCATGTAGCTGCAGGCTGATTTTGAACTCAGGGGGTAATGCTGTAAAGTGAAACACTCTTCAGATCACAGAAATGTCAACAAGCAATGAAGTCCTCAGTTGTATCTGTAATTAGAAAGGCAGTTGGCCCACAGTCCTGTCTATTCTAATCTGTGAAGGATTGTTGAGGAATATACCTTTTACTGGAATCCAAGCCTGAATCCCAGACCAGTGTTGATGCATCTGACATGATATGATGGTAGAATAGGAGCCTTTCAAAAAGTCAAAATGTTTTCATTTTAATTATTATTATATTAATTATAGTTTATTCACTTTGTATCCCAGCTGTAGTCCCCTCTTTATTTTCTCCCAATCCCGCTATCCTTCCCTCATCTCCTCCCATGCTCTTCTCTAAGACCACTTATAGGGGAAATCTTCATCCTTTCCATCTGACCCTAGCCTATCAGGTCTCATCAGGACTGGCTGCATTGTCTTCCCCTGTAGCCTGGCAAGGCTGCTCCCCCGTCAGAGGGAGGTGATCCAAGAGCCAGCCACTGAGTTCATGTCAGAGACAGCCCCTGTTCCTCTTCCCACTTAGACACTGAACTGCAATAGGCTACATCTGAGCAAGGGTTCTAGGTTATCTCTAGATTATGAACAGTCCTTGATTGGAGCATCAGTCTCAGAAAAGGCCCCTGGGCCCAGATTTTTTTATTCTGTTGCTCTCCTTGTGGAGCTCCTGTGCCCTCCAGGTCTTTCTATCTTCCCTTCTTTCATAGGATTCCCTGCACTCTACCCAAAATTTGGTTATGAGTCTTAACATCAGCTTCGATGCATTGCTGGGTAGAGTCTTTCAGACACACAAAGTATATGCTCATTTATAAGTTGGTATTAGACATATAATATAGGATAAACATACTAAAATCTATACACCTAAAGAAGCTTAAACAAGAAGGAGGACCCTAGGTAAGATGATCAATTCTCACTCAGAAAGACAAACAGGATGGACATTGGAAGAAGGAGAAAACAATGAGTCATTTTTTAAAATGTACAGTAATAGTTAGATAAAAACTGAGAGAATAAAATAAGAAATAGCACATACGTGAGAGAGAAACAACCAATCATGGCTGTACATAGGGTTAAACCTGAAGATGCAAAATGTCTGAATATGAAGAAAGACCAATGGGTACTGACTGGGGGCTATTGGGGAAGGTTAGCATCACTTTCATCTTCTGTTCAACTTCCATGATCATATGGTGTCCATCCTCAAAGGGATGCAGCATCTGAGTCCAGCATCTAAATCACCAAGAGCTTTCCAAAGACACATGCACTTACCATTGCAATATGGCTTCCTCCTTTACAGGTCTGTTTGGCCCTGCTATCATTTATTTTTAGACATAGTCTCATGATCTTGACAGGACAGTCTCAAAGTTGAGTTGATCTATGGGTTTTAGCCTCCTTAGTGCCAGGGTAAAAGTCCCACTATGGTAGATTTCCTCTTTTAATCTTGTTTGTTTGTTTGCTTGTCAGATGCAACTATAAGAAATCTCATTTCTAACAAACTTTCTAAATTATATAGAGCCTATAATTGTGTTATTTAACTAGCTCAAATTTTATATTGATATTTTTTTCAATAAGAGTAATATCTGGTCAAAAATTACAAAGTGTCGGTTATCTGACTAAGCAATGAATTAACTCAGTCTCATAATGTGTAACACAATCGTGAGGTAAGGTGATTTTTTAATTTTTCTGATCACAAAAATCTTTATTCGTGTATTAGATCATGTAATTGTAACATCTTTTCATATTGTGTCAAAGACATCTAAAATAGCCATCATACTGAGCTGTTCCTTGGGTTCTAAAGGAGGAGAGAAAATCAACAGTTGTGGTTTAAGGGTGTTAAGTATCGTAGTAATTTGCCAAACTGTATTCATTCATTTATTTATTAATTCACTTTACATTTTGTTCCCTCCTCTCCTTCTGTTCTTATCCCCCATTACTCTTCTCTCTTACCCTCTCCCCCTACTCCTCAGATAAGGGAAGCTTCTCATATAAAAACCCACACCAGCTCATCAAGTCTCACCAATATTTAGCACATATTCTTTCTCTGTGGCCTAACTAGGCAGACCTTACAGAGAAAGTGATCGAAAAACAGGCAACAGAGTCCATGTCAGAGACAGCCTCCTCTCCCCTTTCTAGCAGACCCACTTGATGGCCAAGTTACCTATCAGCTACATATGTGTAAGAGGCCTAGGTTGAGTCTATACATTTTGACAGGATCCCCTAGGTGGGCATGATGGTACATACCTGTAATTCCAACACCTGGAGAGCTAGAGCAAGAAGACCTGAAATTCTAGATGAATTTGAAAATCATAACCCCCAAAAAATCAAAACCAAAAAGGCAAAAACAACCATCTATACTAAAAGAAAAACACCAATTATTTTGTATTGTGACAGCCTATATTTAAATACGCAGCAAGTAAAGAGAACTGTATTTTTCTCCATGGCCATCCTGAAGGATAACCTTGTCATCATATAAGCTAAATGTTTACAGAAAGCTATGAGGGTGAGACAGGGGCAAGTAATATGTATTTCTAATGTTCTCATCAATTGTACAGCTATAACTAAGGGGAAAAACAATAAACTAAACTCATCATGGCAAAACAAATAGACTTTTGTCTGTGATATGGAAAATGTGTTTGATGAATTCACATGTGTGAGTAGTTAAAGTTCAAGCTAAAGTGTGAAAGGGCACATTGCTTATGTAATCGTGTGCTAATGGAGGCAAACATTTCTGTAAAGTTTAAATAAATACACACCAGCCTTTTACCTTAGTTGACTTATTTTCAAGGAGAGATTTTGTGCTCACTTGCTGAACACTCTTGCTGAACCTAAAAAAAAAAAAAAAAAAAGAAAAGAAAAAAAATTCTTTCCTCTTTTTTGTCTAAGAGTATACCAAAGAAATCAAGAAATCAAAGAAGTAGATAGTTGCTGGTGGCTGAAAGAATAACAGCCCAACCTTCCTCATCTCCTATGGGTCCTACCTTCCCTCCCTCTTTCCCCTCCCTTATTTCTCAGACAAGGGAGCCCTCCTCCCCTACCAACTGACCCCAGCCTATCAAGTCTCATCAAGATTACCTGCATCCTCTTCCTCTGATCACCCCGCCAGGGGGAAGTGATCAAGGGGCAGGCAACAGAATCCATGTCAGAAACACCCCCTCGTCCCCTTACTATGGAACCCTCATGGAGACTGAGCTGCCTATTGGCTGTATCTGAGCAGGGGTCTAGGTCTTTTCCATGCATAGTCTTTGGCTGGCGCATCAGTTTCTGTAGGCCTCCCTGGGCCCAGACATTTTGGCTTTGTTGGTCTTCTTCTGGAGTTCCTGTCCCCTCCAGATCCTTCTACCCCCTACTCTTCCATAATACTCCCTGCACTCTGCGCAAAGTTTGGCTGTAGAGTCTCAGCATCTGCTTTGATTCCCTGCTGCCTAAAGGCTTTCAGGGGACATCCATGGAAAGCTTCCATCCTTTTCCCTCTCTTCAGCCACTTAGGCAGGACAGCTGCCCTGCAATCCTCTCCCAGAGACAAAGACAGAAAATTAGCAGCAACCAGCTCGCTAACCAGGCCCGTTCATTGGGCTCAATTTGTAAGACAGAGAACAGTCAAGGAAGCTAGTCCATGTCAGTCTCAGGTCTCCATACACATTCCAGTAAGTGAACCAACACAAAGGACAGACAGACAGACGTGCACACTATACAGCTTTGTGTATGTTATCTCAGGTCCTGATAAGTACAGTTAGCACCAGAAATCAGATTGCTTAACTACACGAACACTCTCTCATAATAAGGAAAGAATTATGGACAAACCAGTCCACTTTATGTTACTGTGTTTCATTATCACATAGGTGGATTTAAAGGGAACATCTGTAATTCTGTTTTATGTGTGGATTGCTTTCACACACCCCATGCCTATCACATGCTATCTGGACACAGAGTTGGATTTGTGATACAAGAAGGCAGGTTTCTTGATGGCAAAGGCTCTGATACCCATATTTAACCGCAGCCTTACTGGTTGCCTCAAAATCTTCCCTGCCTCAGGCACACCTCCTCTCTCTGCTGCAGGGCAAAGCTGTCTTGCTCAGTGTTTCAGCCTCTGGCCTTTCACCATATTACAGAGCTCAGGAAAATATCTCGGAGTATGAACAGAAGTCTCGGATCACTAAAGGACTGCTCAATATAAAACTCAAAGGTTTCTTGATAAAACATTGATTTTTCATTGTTTAAAAAATGATTCTTCTCATGTGTGAGGCCGTATTATAGTATCCAAGAATGTATTCACACAATGCTCAGCCTGGGGCAATCATTATGCACCATTAACCATAATTTTTCACTTCACTTTAGAGATTTCATATTGTCTTCCCTGAACTTTTAGGACCTGGAAGGTTACAGAGCATGTGTTCGGCATCATGATTTTATTAAAAGAGATTCATGTATGTGTAATGTCACACTGCTTGACTGTATTAGATAATACATTAACCAATGCATAATCCCAGACCTAGTTGGTGCATTAATTTTTTACTCAGTGAGATAAAATTCCACCTACTCTTTCATTCTTGGTGTCTTCATCTCTGCTTCTTTCTTTGTTCTTATTCACAAGCACAGGTCCTTATTAGAAGATCCAGCATAGCTTTGTGTCCATGGTGTTCCAATTCTCTCAGTTCTGCTGTGATACACATTTTCAAACACTGGGGAATATTTTGCTCTCATTAAATGCAGTAAGGAGTATTGGTACTGTAGCTCAGTTGGCAGATTACATGCTCAAAGCCCCCACCTCCTACCCCAGCACTGCATAAAGCTTGCTTGGTGGTGCATACTTAGAATCTCAGCATGCAGACATGGAGGCAAGAGGAGCAAAACTCCTGTATCATCCTGTACTGCCGATCATGTCACCCTGGACTACAGAGGCTCCTGTCCAAACAAAACTACTGGCTATTCTAACCTTAATGTTTTTAAACAGATATCTTGACCATGCAGTCAAGTGACTATATTTCTTTTGAAGGCTAAAAATTCCGTGACAGCTTCTTAGACATGTAAACTGCACTGACAGAAAAGTGAACGAATTTTGCACCTTCTGAGACATTGAAGGTTGACACATCTTGTTCTGACTTCAAACCTATTCCCTCACCTTTCCTTAAAGCCTCTAGATCACATATCCTTCTTGCTGATATACCTCTACTCTGTTGTGTTAGGTAACAACCCTCTTGTGACCTGTTCTTTTCTTAGAATTCAGAGGATGACTCCCTGCAGCTCTCTCCAGAACACTGGCAAGCTAGAGGGCCTTTCAAGAGAGTTGAATCCTCCCCACCCACGGTGGGTGCAGGCTTGTCTATCTTCCCACTGCTCAGCAACAAGATGGCTTTGAATTGTAAACAGTCCTTACTACTGTCAACCTGATTTCTAGCATTTAGGCTTGGACAATAGGAAGGAAACCACCCCGCTGCTCCCTTCAGCCAATGAGAACAAGCATCTCCTTCTGCTTCCTAGGGACTGATGAAAACTGAGGGAGTCTCATCCACCTCCGGTTCCCAATCATGGCTGCCTATGAACAAAATTCTACAATTCCTTTAATAAAGTTCTTCTGAAGAGACTTGTTTTCATTTCTTTTCTAGAAACCTGTCACCTTTAAGAAGTTATAATAGTCACTTCATGCTTCTAGTCAACCAACAAGCACCATCCTGTGTGAATCTCTGGAGTATCTTCTTTATTCACTATGAACACTCAAGTGCCTTTCAGGTTTGACTCCTCTACATCAAATCCAGCAGCAAGCCATAAAGACTTTCTCCTACAATTAGAACTCCACTATCATGAGTTCACACGGTTATTTCCACCACTGTCATCTTTATTATCTTCTGCCATGAGAACTACAGGTATCCACTCTCCGAATCACAATCAGTCAAGCTGCTTCATCATTTCGTTACCTTGCTGAATTTTGACAGGTAATGTCTGAGGACTGTGGCTCTGTGGCTGCTCTCCCTCAAGTGCAACTGTTAAATTATGACTTAGTCTGTTTATATTTGAAATAAGTAATTTTGTCATAGTCCTCTTAAGTTCAAGACAGTCTTTCAAGATTGTTCCTCGTGTCAGCGGCAACCACCGTGGAAGCCTCCTCCCTCTTCCTTTGTAAAGCAGAGTCACTAGTTCTTACTTGTGCCAGAGCCCCACGCTGTTTTACATCCATCAAACTATATTGTCTTAGTTAGGTGGCCAGCACGATGTGCTTCACACAACAATTCTGAACTGTTCTTGCATCTCGACAGTCTGAGCTTCTTTTTTTATTGACCTTTACTCTAAAAAAATAATAAATAAAATGCAAAAATAAATAAAAACGTCACAGTCTAAAATTAACCATACCCCAAATCTATAAAACTTAATGAACAGTAGGAATTGTCATTCAAAACAGAAGTTGTGAAGATTCACATTGAATTTCCTTCTGTGTTGAGTATGCGTATGCGCTTTGCCACCATTCACAACAAAAATCCAACAGAATAAAATCTAGAAAAGCAATAGCTTTATATCCTCTTTTGTAATTCATGTCACTTATTTCCATTTAGTCCTTCCTCATCCCTTTATATTTAGCTTTTTTGTTCTCATTCATGCATGTTATATTTTACCCATATGTGCAGCTGTTTACATGTATACATATGTTATGCATTTATTTGTTGGTGGAGGACTAGATGTTTATTCCAATTTTTAGTAGCTAATAAAGCATAAGAAACAACAGAAAAGATAAAACAGTATTTCTTTCTTCCTAATTTCTCTGCTGAAACATATATTTCTTTATCCTTATTCTTAATATGTATTTTTATCATTTGTTTTTTAATCATATCACATTTTCATAAAATACAACAGCATATTGTCTACATGGCTTAGCTGCTCAGTCTAAGTCACAGTGTCTGGTAGTTACTAAATCACTTCCAAATCTCCTTCTGTTGCATAATAATGAAGATAACAGCTGAATACCAACTTGTATCTGATCTAGGTTCATCTCAAACTGAACTACATAAATCTGGCTTGTGTTCAGTTGGTTATCCATTACATATA
Source organism: Pachyuromys duprasi (assembly GCA_028658305.1). NCBI lineage: Eukaryota > Metazoa > Chordata > Mammalia > Rodentia > Muridae > Pachyuromys > Pachyuromys duprasi. The sequence goes on along the minus strand of CM053758.1, from coordinate 34,453,461 downwards.
TTGTGCTTGTGGGCATTTTAATTTGCAATTAATATTAAAAAATGGAAATCATAAACCTTGATGAGAACATTTATGAAATTATCTTTTCGTCTGCCTTTCTGTTAGGCTAAAATATAATATTTAGAGATTTATTTTTCATCCTTGATTTAATTGTCTCTGATAAAATTAATTGAATGCAGTAAAATGAATCCTTTCAATTTCCAGCGTTTGAACTCATAATTTCTAATAATGTCTTGGGATAGTATAATACAATTATTAATTGGATAATGCTTTATACTCCTTTATTTTGGCAAAAGGTACAGTGATGTGGCTGTAGAAGACACTAAGTTAAGACATTCCTTCTCCTGCATGGCATCCTCATTGTATATCTTTTAAGAAAGAAATGATGGACTTACATTAAAAGAAAGTATCTTCTGTCCTCTCAGCACCACTGCTATATCAATCTTGGTCTCCTTTAATGAGACACTTAGAACTTGGAATGAAAGTATGGAATCAATGTATAAGCTTAGAATCTGGTCCACTGAATGATAAATAATTTATGAGATAGATTTCCAATCTGCTGCATTCGTGATCCATTTATTTAGTCACAGATCTACAGAATGTAATGTGATTAGGACTGTATGTGATTCTGCAGCAAGGAGTATCCCTCTGTTCTCTGCTTTTCCCCTTGCCAGATGACCTTAAGTATAAACCAGTGTGGTGTGTATGGGAGTATATGATAGATAGATAGATAGATAGATAGATAGATAGATAGATAGATAGATAGAGATAAAATTGATGATAGATAAACAGATTAATAGAAATATAGATGACAGAAATGAATGGTAAATAATAGACATCAAAATAGAAGTAACATTAGTTGGCCCTATGACTCCATGTTGTTGTTTTTTCAGCAATGATATTATTCGGTTGTTTTTTTAAAATTCTTCAAGAATTATTTGATTGTAAAAAGCTAGGGTCATATGGAAGGGGAAAAGGACCTTCCCTATCAGTGGACTTAGAAAGGGGCAGGGAGGAGATGAGAGAGGGAGGGCGGGAGTCGGAGAAAATGAGGGAGGGGGCTACAGCTGGGATACAAAGTAAATAACTTGTGTTTAATATAAAAAATAAAAATTAATTTTAAAAAGCTATCTATACAACCTCATTATTTAAACAAAATAAATTTAAATATTTTCAATAACAAAAAAAAGAATTATTTGATTGGCAATGCATTTCTGTACAAGAGACTTCATTTTATAAATTATTTTATATAACAATGTGTAACAAAAGAAAAATCTGAAGTTATGCTTGCTATTAATTTGAGTCTCCTTATTTAACCCAAACTAAGAGAAGTCAAGTGCCATAAACATAAGTCAAGTGCTCACTACAGTCCTCACATAGGACAACCTTGCTTCTGAGATGCCCTTGGTCACCTGGTGCTTCTGTCTTTTAACCAGGAAGTGGGAATGAAGTCAGCTTCAGACAAGAGTTTGGGTTTTATTCTGCTGTTCTTAGCATTTGAATTAAATTAAGTTTATTAACTCTCTGAACTGTATGTTCCCTTTCCAGCATGAAAGCACTGTCTTTTAGTTGACCTTGCAAGCCATGATGGCTACTGTGAGATTACAAACACTCTGAGGCAGATCTGTAAGAGTCAGTGTTATGGCTTCAGGTTGATTCTCAGGACCTATGCAGGCAGTGCTATCAAACAGGACTGCTGGTAAAAGCATGAGTGAGTAAAGAATTAATCAAATATTGATGACAATAGAATATATTAGGAAAATATAATGACCACAAGTAAGCATCAAATTGCATAATTGGCATCATAGTGGTGCTATAGATGAAAAATGACCCTTTTTAAATTTTTATTAATTAAAGTTTATTCACTTTGTTTTCTACCTGAAGTTCCCTCCCTTTTCCCTTCCCAATCTCCTCCTCCCTCCCTCTTCCCCACCCATGTTTTTCCCTCTGTCCACTGATAGGGGAGGTCCTCCTCTCCTTCCTTCTGATCCTGGTGTATCATGTCTCATCAAGAGTGGCTGAATTGCCTTCCTCTGTGGCTTGGTAAGGCTGCACCCCATCAGGGTGAGGTGATCAAAGAGCAGGCCAATCAGTTCATGTCAGAGACAGTCCCTGTTCCCATTACTATGGAACCCACTTGGACACTGAACTGCCATGGGCTACATCTGTGCAGGGGTTCTAGGTTATCTCCGTGAATGGTCCTTGGTTGGAGTATCAGTCTCAGAAAAGACCCCTGGGCCCAGATTTCTTGAATCTGTTGCTTTCCTTATGGAGCTCCTGTCCTCTCCAGGACTTACCCACTTCTTTCATAAGGTTCCCTGCACTCTGCCCAAAGTTTGAATATAGGTTTCAGTATCTGCTTTGATACCCTACAGGGTAGAGTCTTTCAGAGGCCCTCTGTGGTAGGCTCCTGTCCTGTTCCTTGTTTTCTTCCTCTTCTCATGTCCATCCTCTTTGCCTTGCTGAATGAGGATTGAGGATCTTAGCCAGACTCTTCCTTCTTGATTAGTTTCTTTAGGTGCACAGATTTTAGTATGTTTATCCTATATTATGTATCTAATATCCACTTATGAGTGAGTATATACCCTGTGTGTCTTTCTGATTCTGGGATACCTCACTCAGGATGATCTTTTCAAGTTCCCACCTTTTGCACACAAATTCCATGAGATCCTTGTTTTTAATTGCTGAGTATTATCTTAAGAATTGACAAGCTATATATGTATCCCTTTGCAAATGGTATTGAGACACAGAAATTCAATGAGGTAAGGAGTATAGTTCTAAATCAAGTGACACTAAGTAGAAATGAGATTTAAAATCTATACAGCATTTACAAAAACAAACTGTGTATATATTACATATGTATATATATACACTTTATATTTTATACATGCATATATGTATATACATATATTATATATCACATATAATATATATAGGAGATAAGAGGTAGGTAAGTATTCAGGTTAGTTATTAGATTACTCATACAATGTTAGTAAAATACCTTTTGCTCTTGTTATTACATATATATGATATACCATATATATACATGTAATTGTTATTGTGATATATTAACAAAGAATAGCACGTATGACAAGGACTTCTAAGTAGTCAAAGCCCAGTGACTCTGCATGGTCAATGCCCTCAGTAATATACCTAAGAAGCTGAAGGAGCCTCGCTGTGACTTGTCCTGCCTTGTAAACATGCTTCACACCTGATCTTTACCATGACACTTGTTTCAACTCCTTTTGCCCTGTGACAACATCATACTGGGTATTTTTCAACATATGTTATAGCAATTCTGGACAAATAGAACACTTCTTTGGACCTGCTTTTGTTGTTATCTGCTTAGTATTCTACAAAAATTACTTCTCTCGGATAATTTGCTGGCATGTATTCACCACAGACATAGTGTCACCAACGCGGTGCAGCCTCTGATGTTGCAGTACAAAGTACAGCCTTGAGGCAGGTGTCTTATTCAAGCATCACCCTGTGATAATGGCAGTCAACAGGGTTCTCCTTTTCTCCTCCAGACTCTGGAATATGCTGTGTTTGTGGTATTACTCCTATTTTCAGTCACCCAATGACATGTGCCTGCCTCTCCTCTGTTGTCACAACTCTCCCATGTCTGGTCTGATTTCATGAGAGCTTTTTCACTGGAGTAATTTGAGTAATTTCATTTTTTTAAATTTAATTGGTATTTTTTTTTGCCTTGGTTTATGCCCATGTATTGTTGTGTATTTCTAGCTTATAATCTTGGCTTTTTGTTTGTTTGTTGTTTTTTGGGTCCTGACTCTAAGTAGGTGTGTGTTAGCTGTTTCTTTTACTGGATTTCTTGGTCAGTTGGTCAGTCAGCCAGCATGAACAAGTCTCTTCTCATTGTTCCAATACCTACTCTTCTAAAAGTTCCATAAATTTCTCATGTTCTACTGAAAACAAAATGGAGATAAAAAATAACAACAGTCTCCTGGCGTAAGTTCCTAAGATGAAGAGTGTGACTGTTACTGACTCTCTTACAATTGGATAGGTAGGAGTGGTCTGATGTTACCAAGAAACACAGATGGTATATCATTTTGGTACAAAATATTTAGGAACTGAAGGTCAGCAGTCATTGGTTTAATCTTCTTGTTTTGGCAATCTTGAAACTCCATCTTGAGAACAAGGTGTCTGTCATAAGAACATGTAGAATTTCAAACATTTAATAAATGTCAATGGTTTTAAATGCACATGAAGCTCACAGAGGAAATTCTGTTGTGCTATTATGAATATTTTCTGCAGTAAATGCTAGGTTAACTTTGTGCTATGTGACATCTTTTGGGGGAAGTATACTGTAAAGGGAACTTTTATTGCTGTGCTTCAATTGTTGTCTCTGAGGCTATTGCCTCGTTCTGCTAACCTAGGCCTACTTCTGGAAGCTTCTAGCCTCAGTACAATCTAATATAGGCCTATCATCTTTTTAGCCTCAGTCTTACTGCTGAATAAGCTCACCCTTGTTCTTTCTGAGCTCATTGCTGGCTGATTCAACTTAGCTGTTGTGGCTCAAACTTCTTTCTCAGCTGACTATTCAATCTGGCTTTTGTTCTTGGAAACTGAGTTGCTCTGTTTGACCTCAAACTAACTCCAGCAATTTTTTTCTAATCTTCTGGCTCCTTCTCATTAGGTCTTGTTCTGTCTTCCCCTGTGACTAGCTTGTTCTTTCATTCAACCTCGCTCCGTAAAACTCTCCCAGTAAAACTGCCTTCTTTCTCTCTGCATTGCCCCTAAGATACTTCCTCTTCCTCTCTCTTCTAGTGAGAGTTGGGTATATACTATTCTGTCAAATATTTCTCTTACTCATCACTTTTTCTGCCACTCAATTAAACATCATGTTCAAATATGGGTGCTTTCTTCCACAAACTAATTTTACCTTCATTGCTTGGGATTAAAGGTGTGTACCACCACACCTAGACCTAAGATTTTCTTTACCTGATACTTGCTCTATTCCAGACTAGCCTTGAAGTCAGATCTGCTTGTCTCTATCTCCTGGATTAAAGGTGTGTTTGTATTTCAACTGGATCACACAGACTTAAAGGTCTTTGAATGTGATCTGTTGTGGTGTAGCCGTGTTCTGAATTAAAATTCCTCTGCAGTTTAAAAGTATATTTCCTCCCCTACTACAGTGTTGATGACATATCAAAAAATCATTTCAGCCAAGCCTAGGTTGGTGAACTACAGTTTATTGGGTTCCTTACATGAGCAAGAGTGAGAACTAACAGAATAGCCCACATGGTTGACAATTCAGACCTGCATTCTGGGAATGTCCTACACAATTTTCAGGAAGTTAGATGGAAACGTCTGTTCTTCCATAACAACTGCTTAGTGCTGATATAACTTCCAGGAGTTGATCCTGATTCACATGAATTCCCTGTGAGTATTTGTAGCATACCTTCCTCTATGAGCAGATGCTTCAGTAAGAAAAAAATGTAGCTTCACAGAAACCCTAAACGGTGATGACTCAATGACAATTATATGTGAATAAATATGTCAACAGTATTTTGAAAAATATAACATATGGCAGAAAATATATGAATAATTAAATATGTCAAACAAGATGAAAATGTGCTAACAAAATTGTTGGTGGATCTGAGGACAGTAAGGAATATTACTACTCACAATGCACTGTAGCAGAAGTACACACTCAAGTTCTAAGCATGGTACTAAGAAGTATAAGGCAAAAAAAACAAATGATATTTAAAAGTTTTTATACTTTTATCTTTAAAAATATTATTTATTGTATGTGTTATTTGTTGACAGAGAGAGAGAGAAAGAGAAAGAAAGAGACTGTATAAAAAGCAAATGAGCAAATGAAGAATAAATCCAAACTTTAGGGTTTCCCTAAGAGGGATGTTAACTCATGTTGTGTGAATAATAGGTGATGCTTCAGGTTGGCCGGGGTGTTGAGGTCAGGAGTAAATGAGCCAATACGGTGGTAGCGCTCAACTATTGGGTTGTGACCTCTTTCACAGGAGTAGCCTAAGGCCATCAGAAAACACATATATCTCTATTACAATTCATAACAGTAGCAAAATTACAATTATGAAGTATCAATAACAAATAATTTTATGGTTGAGGGTCACTACATCATGAGGAATTGAATTAAAGGTTCACAGCATTAGGAAGGTTGACAACCACTGCAATGTGTCAAGTATTGATAGTCTATCACACTTCACATCACATGTTATTCTTAATTTCAGTAGACTTCCTGATGTGCTCCTGTAATTATCTGTGGTATCTCTGTCAGTCTTCCTTTTTCTTTATGAATTTTGTAGTCTCCAGAGAGACAGCCATACCTTTCCCTGCTTTCTTTGCAGTTTTTTTCCTTCTTTCTTATCTTTTTAAAATCCTCTTACAAATTACATGTAGACCACAATTTCCTCTCCCTCCACTCCTCTCAACCCTACTTCCACCCCTCACCTTCCCTCCTCCCCAAAATCACTTCTCCATCACCCTTCAGAAAAAAGCAGGCTTCCCAGATATGCCAACCCAAGATGGCATAAAAAGATACAATAAGACCAGGTTCAAACTCTCATATCAAGGTTGAATGAAGCAACCCAGTAATGTGGGGAAGGATTTCAAGAGCAGGAAATCCCCAAATTCCACTGTTAGGAGTCCCATAGGAACACCAAGCTACACAAACATAACATATATGCTGAGGTCCCAGGTCAGACCCATGCAGGCTCCATGACTGTCACTTGAGACTCATGATTGTCACAGCAGAGCCCCTATGAGCCCTGCTTGGTTGTTTCTATAGATCCTGTTATCCCAGTGTCTTCAGCTTCTCTGACGCTTAAAATCTTTCCTCCCATCTTGCACAGGGCTCCTCAAATTCCCCCTAATGCTTGTCTGTGAGCTCTGCTTCTGCCCTTATCAGTTGCTGGGTGAAGCCATTTTGATGATGATTAAGCTAAACATCTATGGTCTATGAGTGTAGGAGAGTATCACTAATTATCATTTCACTAACTTCTTTTGGCCTCATCAGTCATTGTTTGGCACTTGAATCTACAAGGGTGACCCTGGCAGAGACTCTTAGTAATGGAGGATGTGGAGCCTAAGCCTGTCTTCTTCTGTAACCAGGTGAGGCTTCCTGTGGTAGGACTGGGAGACTAAACTTTGGGCTACAGTTTGCCCTGCCACCAAGATAGGCTGAGGTTATGATTTTCTATGGGCTCAGATTTCCTTTCTAATCGAATTGCCAATTATCCCTCAGGATGGAATGAAGTGAAGCTATTGGTTCAGACCACAGGTTAACTGAAAAGACTTTATCTCCATTTTCTTTTTTCAATTTTCTTTCTGGAAATTCCTACTGGAAATTATTTGTAATAAATATTGAAAAAAACAAATATGGGATTTCACACTAGAAAAATGAAAAGTAGCTTAAAAATTGTGCCAGAAGGCATGCAGCGAATTGGCATTAGAACGATTGTCACTGGGGACTCAATCCCCCAATGAGTTGTCCTGTCTTTAAGTTGCTGGAAAATCTAAGCCATGATTTTGTGACTCTGATGAGCTTTGGGAAATGAATCTTTCCAGCATCCTGCAGACAACCCTAATGAGATGAACTGAATGGCTTTCAATTAAGCAATCATAGTGGATTCCAATAATGGGTTATGGGTCAGAGCATTCTTTCAGTGCCAAGAAATAATAGTGGAAATGATTTTAACATTTTACTGAAGACTATGTTAGAATGGACAACATTAAATAAGCATGCTCTCTTGTTAAACACTTGTCTATGTGATGTGTAGACTCCATTTTCTCATCTTAAATGATCGAGAGAATTAAATAGCGTACTGCAATTATGTACACAAGGTACCAGAAATGAAAGAAAATGACTAATGATGTTACCTGCAAAGTAAAAGTTAAAATACTGACTGAACATTAACATAATTCAGGGATTTTGTTCTTTTCCTATTCTTTTATGAAACATTTCTTTTAAAAAATCAAGAAATTATTTTTAAGCTATTTGAAAGAGAAAATTCTGTGAAAATAGTCTAGCAAACTTTAAATTTAGTAACGCTTGTTCTAATTTATGTGAAAATAGGAACAGTTTGTAGATATAATGAGTGCTAATATATTCAATACTGTAAAGATCCCCCAACTCCTCTTTATGTGGGTAGTGCCCACAGAGGCCAGAAGAGATCACTGGTGCTCCTGGAGCAGGAATCACAAGTTTCATAAGCAACCCAACTGAGTGTGTAGATCAGAACTCCTGCCCTCTGCAAGTGCAGCAAGTGCTATTACCTTCTGAGCCATCTCTTCAACCCTCAAGACTTTACTATGTATTCCAAATAGAACTGATATTTAAGACAATTGTAGTTTTGCTTAAAAAGTGTTCTTCCTGCATTGTATGCCTTAGTATATGACTCAGAGTCAATTACATTTCAATTTTTTTCAGCAGCATTATTACAAAGATTTTTTTAATAAAAACCAGTAGGTTATCATTTCATTGACTTGAAGCTGAAACCTTAATTCAATATATTCTGCAATTTTCCATTTAAGAAGATAAGGAATGAAAAATGGCAATTTATCCCTGAGGCTCATGTCTAGAACATGGTTATATCAAATGTTTAAAGAGCATAAAAATTAATTTACAGACATGCTGGAGAAGATTAGTTTAACTGCACCCAGGGGAAAAAAAAGAATTCTACTTACTACCTACACAGAAATGTATTTTCTAAGTTTCCCTTAAAATCCACCTGCAAAATCTGATAAACCCTGTGAGCATGTATGACCCAAAGGAGAGGCAGAAACTCCAGCCCTTTGAAGTCCAACTGTGGGGTCTGGACTTGTAATCTTCTCAAAGATTAAGTTCTCACTAGAGATGCAGACAGCAAACAGATTTGAGAAGATTTCTTCAGTATCCAAATTGCATCTCCTAAACATGGGATGCTGCTCTTGTGTCGTGAGTAGGAGCCTTTTTTTTTTTAATTTCCCTTTTCTCCACATCCCCTCCAGCATGTATTGTCACTTGAGATTTTAATCTTAGCCATTCTGATGGGTGTAAGGTGAAAACTCAGGGTCATTTTGATTTCCAATTTCTGCTGGCTACAGATGCTGAGCATTTTCTTTAAGTGTTTCTCTGCCATTCTACATTCCTCTATTAAAAATTCTGTTTAGCTCAGGACCCCATTTTTTAATTGGATTACTTGATTTGTTGGTGTTCAACTCCTTAAGTTCTTTTTTTTTTCTTTTCCTTTCCTTTTGTTTGGTTTTGGTTAAAATTCTTTTTTGTAATTATTATTATTATTATTATTATTATTATTTACATTTTATTAACTCCGTATCCCAGGTGAATCCCGCTCTCTCATTCCCTCCCAATCCCACCCTCCCTCCCTCATATACTCCCTGCCCCTTTCCAAGTCCACTGACAGCGAGGACCTCCTCCCCTTTCATCTGACCCTGGTTTATCAGATATCTTCAGGACTGGCTGCAAAGTCCTCCTCTGTGGCCTAGGAGGGCTGCTCCTCCCTTGCAGGGTGGAGAGATCAAAGAGCCCGCCATTGAGTTCATGTCAAAAATAGACCCTATTCCCCTTACTAGGGTACCCACCTGAGTTCTTTATATATTCTGGATATTAGCCCTCTGTCAGATATAAAGTTGGTGAAAATCCTTTCCCAGTCCATAGGCTGTCGATTGTTCTGATGACAGTGTCCTTTGCTTTACAAAAACTTTTCAGTTTCATGAGGTCCCATTTATTAATTGTAGGTCTTAGAGCCTGAGCTGTAAGTGTTCTCTTCAGGAAGTTGTCTCCTGTGCCAATGAGTTCTAGCCTCTTCCCCACTTTTTCTTCTAACCGATTTAGTGTATCTGGATTTATGTTGAGGTCTTTGATCCACTTGGACTTTAGTTTTGTGCAAGGTGATAAATATGGATCTATTTTCATTTTTCTGCATGTAAACATCCAGTTAGACCAGCACCATTTGTTGAAGATGTTATCTTTTTTCCATTGAATGGTTTTGACTTATTTGTCAAAAATCAAGTATTCATAGGTGTGTGGGTTTATTTCTGGGTCTTCTATTCGATTCCATTGATCCTCCTTTCTATTTCTATACAAGTACGATGCAGTTTTTATTACTATTGCTGTGTAGTACAGCTTGAGATCATGGATGGAGATACTTACAGAGGATCTATGGTTGTACAGGATTCTGGGTTTTTGTTTTTCCATATGAAGTTGAGAATTTTTCTTTCAAAGTCTGTAAAGAATTGTGTTGGTATTTTGATGGGGATTGCATTGAATCTGTAGATTGCTTTTGGCAGAATGGCCAATCCAAGAGCATAGGAGATCTTTCCATCTTCTGATATCTTCTTCAATTTCTTTCTTCAGAGACTTGATTTTTTTTTTTTAACAGGTCTTTCACTTGCTTGGATAGAGTCATACCGAGGTACTTTGTGTTATTAATGGCTATTGTGAAGGGTGTTGTTTCCCTAATTTCTTTTTTTAAATTAACTATTTATTTTATGTTAACTAGTTTATTCACTTTGTATCCCAGCTGTAGCCCCCTTCCTCATTCCCTCCCAATTCCATCCTCACTCCCTCATCAACTCCCATTCCCCACTCCAAGTCCATTTGCCCTAGCTTATCAGGTCTCATCAGGACTGGCTGCATTGTCCTCCTCTGTGGCCTGGCAAGCTGCTCCCCACTCAGGGAGGGGGAAGAGGGGGCAGTCAAAGAGCCTGCTACTGAGTTCATGTCAGAGAGAGCCCCTATTTCCTTGAGCTAGGGAGCCCAATTGGACACTGAGCTGCCACAGGCTACATCTGAGCAGTGGTGCTAGGTGATATCCATGAATGGCCTTTGATTAGAGTATCAATTGTGTTAATTTTGTATGCAGCAGCTTTACTGAAGGTGTTTATCAGCTGAAGAAGTTCTCCGTTTGAATTTTTGGGATTGATCATGTATTCTATCACGTCATCTGCAAATAGTAATACTTTGACTACTTCCTTTCCAATTTATATCCCCTTGATCTCCTTTAGTTGTCTCATTGCTCTAGCTAGGACTTGAAGTACTATGCTGAAGAGGTAAGGAGACAGTAGGAAGCCTTGCCTTGTCCCTGATTTCAGTGGGATTGATTTAAGTTTCTCTCCATTTAGTTTGATGTTGGCTATAGGCTTGCTATATATTGTCTTTATTATGTATAGGTATGTGCCTTGAATCCCTGATCTCTTCAAAACTTTAAACATGAATGGGTGTTGGGTTTTGTGAAATGCTTTTACAGCATCTGAGAAGATGACCATGTGGTTTTTCTTCTTTAGTTTATTATTTTTTTCACAAGAATGCATGCTTACGTTTATTTAAGTTGTGTTTATATATTTTTTAATTTTTATTTTTATTAAGTATAATTCATTCACTTTGTATCACCCCTATAGCTCCCTCCCTTCTCCTATCCATTCCCAGCCTCCCTCTCCTTCTCCATCCATGCCCCTCTCCCAGCCCACTGATAGGGGACGTCTTCCTCCCCTTCCATCTGATCCTTGTCTATCATGTCTCATCAGGAGTGTCTGAATTTTCTTCCTCTGTGTCCTGATAAGGCTGCTCCCCCCTTCAGAGGGAGGTGGTCAAAGAGCAGGCCAATCAGTCAGAGACAGTCCCTGTTCCCATTACTATGGAACCCACTTGGACACTGAACTGCCATGGGTTACATCTGTTCAGGGGCTCTAGGTTATCTCCATGAATGGTCCTTGGTTGGATTATCAGTCTCAGAAAAGACCCCTATGCCCTGACTTTTGGTTCTGTTGCTCTCCTTGTTGAGCTCCTGTCCTCTCCGGGTCTTACTATTTCCCACTTCTTTCATAAGGTTCTCTGCTCTCTGCCCAAAGGTTGGCTATAACTCTCAGCATCTGCTTTGATACCCTGCAGGGTAGAGCCTTTCAGAGGCCCTCTGTGGTAGGCTCCTGTCCTGTTCCCTGTTTTCTGATGTCCATCCTCTTTGCCTTTCTGAACAGGGAACAAGCATTTTAGCCAGAGTCCTCCTTCTTGATTACTTTCTTTAGATGTACAGATTTTAGTAGGTTTATTCCATATTATATGTCTAATATCTCCTTATGAGTGAGTATATATCCTGTGTGTCTTTCTGTTTCTGGGATACATCACTCAGGATGATCTCTTCTAGTTCCTACCATTTACCTGTAAATTTCATGATTTCCTTGTTTTTTTTAATTGCTGAATAATATTCCATTGTGTGGATAAACCACAATTTCTGTATCCATTCCTCAGTTGAGGGGCACCTGGGTTGTTTCCAGCTTCTGGCTATTACAAATAAAGCTGCTACAAATATGGTTGTGCCAAAGTCCTTGTTGTGTACTTGAGCATCTTGAAAAAAAGTAGGGAAGAGCCTTAGACTCATTGGCACAGGAGACAATTTCCTGAACAGAACACCAACAGCACAGGCTCTAATAGCAACAATCAATAATCGGGACCTCATGAAACTGAAAAGCTTTTGTAAAGCAAAGGACACTGTGGTAAAACAAAGCGGCTGACTACAGCTTGGGAAAGAATCTTCACCAACCCTATATCTGACAGAGGGCTAATATCCAGTATATATAAAGAACTTAAGAAATTAAACACGAACACATCAAGTAATCCAATTAAAAAATGGGGTACAGAGCTAAACAGAGAATTCTCAATAGAGGAATATCAATGGCAGAAAAACTCTTAAAGAAATGCTCAATGTCCTTAGTCATCAGAGAAATGCAAATCAAAACAACCCTGAGTTTTCACCTTACATCCCTCAGAATGACTAAGATCAAGAAATGTGAGTGACAACATATGCTGGAGAGGATGTGGAGAAACCCTCCCCCACTACTAGTGGGGATGTAAACTTGTACAACCCCTCCTTCAGTTTTTTTTTATATGCTGGATTACATTGACGGAATTCCATATATTGAACCACTCCTGTATGCCTGGGATGAAGCCTTCTTGGTCATGGTGGATGATATCTTTTATGTGTTTTTGGATTTGGTTTGCAAGTATTTTATTGAGCGTTTTTGTGTCAATGTTCATATGAGAGGTCTGAAGTTCTCTTTTTTTGTTGGGTCTTTGTGTGGTTTACGTAGCAAGGTGACTGTGGCTGGATAGAATGAGTTTGGTAATGTTCCTTCTGTTTCTATTTTGTGGAATAGTTTGAAGAGAATTAGAGTTAGCTCTTCTTTGAAGGTCTGGTAGAATTCTGCGCTGAAACCATCTGGCTCTGCACCTTTTTTCGAAGGGAGGCTTTTGATGACTGCTTCTATTTCCTTCAGGGACATAGGACTATTTGATTCATTTACCGAGGTCCTAAATCAAATGGATATAATAGATGTCTCCACAACTTTTCAAACAAATTCAAGAGAGTATATGTTCTTTTCAGCACCTCATGGAACCTTCTCCAAAATAGACCATATAGTTGGTCATAACAACAGATACAAGAAGATTGAAATAATCCCTTGTATCCTAACTGACCACCATGGTCTAAAGCTGGACCTCAGCAACAGAAATAGCAAAAAGCCTACACACATATGGAAACTGAATAACTTTCTACTCAATGACAGCTGGGTTAGGGGAGAAATAAGGAAAGAACTTAAAGATTTCCTAGAATTCTATGAAAATAAAGGCACAACATACCCAAACTTAGCGGACACAACTAAAGCAGTGCTAAGAGGAAAATTAATAGCACTAAGTGCCTTCAAGAAGGAATTTGAAACATCTCATACAAGCAAATTGATGGCTCCCCTGAAAGCCCTAGGGGAAAAAAAAGAAGCAGACACACCCAAGAGGAGTAATCAGGTCTGAAATCAATAAAGTAGAAACAAATAAAACAATTTAAAGAATCAATGAAACCAAGAGCTGGTTCCTTGAGAACATCAACAATATACCTTAGCCACACTAACGAAAAGGCAGAGAGAAACTATCCAAAACAGCAAAATCAGAAACGAAAAGTGGGACCATAACACACATTGATCACCTAGGTGATCTCCCCCTTGGTGAAAGTGGAGTCTTGAAGTCTCCCACTCTTAAGGTGTTGGGATCAATGTTGGATTTCAGTTTTAATAATGTTTCATTTACAAATGTAGGTGCTCTTGTATTTGGGGCTTAGAAGTTAAGAATTGTGATGTCCTCCTGGTGGATTTTTCCTTTGATGAGAATATAGTGCCCCTCCTCATATTTTTTTTTTTAATTTTGGTTGACAGTCTATTTTATTAGATATTAGGATAGCTACCCCAGCTTGTTTTCTGGGTTCATTTGCTTAAAAAAAAACTTTTTCCAGCCCTTTACCCTGAGGTAATGTTTATCTTTGTTGTAGAGGTGTGTTTCTTGGGTGCCGCAGAATGTTGGATCCTGTTTCTGCACCCATTATGTTAGTCTGTGTCTTTTTATTGGAGAGTTGATTCTATTGATGTTGATAGATAATAGTGACCAATGAATGTTATTTCTTATTATTTTGGAGTTGGTGGTGTTTCATTACTTGTTTTCTTCTAATTTTTGCTGTGAAGTTATCTATATCTTATTTTTCCTCAGGTGTAGTTGTTTTCTTTGGATTGGAGTTTTCCTTCTAGTATCATCTGTAGGGCTGGGTTGTTATGTAGATATTGTTTAAGTTTAGTTTTGTCATGGAATATTTTAATTTCTCCATCTAAGTTAATAGAAAGCTTTGCTGGGTATAGTACTTCGGATTGGTATCTGTGGTTCCTTCTTTTCTGCAAGACATCTCTCCAGGCTCTTCTGGCTTTCATAGTTTCTTTTGAGAAGTCTTGTGTGATTCCGATAGGTCTACCGTATATGTTATTTGGACCTTTTCCCTTGATGCTTTTACATTTTTTTGTTGTCGTTGTTCTGTCTATTTAGTGTTTTGGCTACGATGTGACATGATGAGTTTCTTTTCTGGTCTAGTCTATTTGGTGTTTTGTATGCCTCTTGTATGTTTATAGGTAGTTCTTTCTTTAAGTTGGGAAAATTTTCTTCTATGATTTTCTTGAGAATATTTTCTGGACCTTGGGGCCTGGAATCTTCTTTTTCATCTGTTTCTATTATTCTTACATTTCATCTTTTCATGGTGTCCTTGATTTCTTGGATGTTTTGTAGTTGCAACTTTTCAGATTTTACTTTTTCTTTGAGAGATATTTCAATTTCTGCAATTGTATCCTCAGCAACTGAGATTCTCTCTTCCATCTCTTGTATAGTATTGGTGATGCTTACTTTTGTGGTTCTTGATCTTTTCTCTAAGTTCTCCAACTCCAAGGTCTTCTCTGTTTGTGTCTTCTTTATTGATTCTAATTCTGTTTTCATGTCTTGTACTACTTCCTTTACCTGTTTGAATGTGGATTTCTGTCTTTCCATGATGGCCTCTATTTTTTGTTTGTTTGTTTATTTTTTCTCTACATGCCACTAATTGTGCCTCTACTTGTGTCTCTATTTGTTTGGCTGTATTTGCCTGTATTTCTTTGAGTGAATTGTTCATTTCCCTCTTTATGTGCCTCTAATAACTGGATAAGCATAGCTTTAAAATAATTTTCATGTGTTTCCGATAAATTGGACTATCCATTGATTTTTGGGGTTGCTGGTGAAGCCATGATATCCTGATGTTTGTTGAATGCATTCTTAAGCTCACCTCTGGCCATCTGCTTATCTGTAACCTTCGCTGTCTGTTCCTTGAGTATGTACTTCAGACTAGGTCTGTCTTTCTCTGGGGTCTGGAGTATTCTTTAAGAAGATGAGAGAGGTCCACAATTTGGGGGTTTCAGATCCTTTGCCCCTCAGATATGATGTGCGGTGGTCAGTGCCATCTTCCTTCCATGAGGATTTTCTTCCTGAGTAAGAGTCTTGAACAGATCCACCGACAAAGGCCCTGATGTTAGGCTAGCTCTTTTCTTTGGACTGAAAGTTGATTGCAAAATGTATTTAAATTTTTTAAATTGATTTAATGATTTTTTTTCATTTTTAACTCTTCATAAAAAATAGATAAAATTATCATACCTTATATTTGCAATGACTTATTGACACTGAAAATTGCATTCTACAATAAGGCAGAACTTTAAAAACCTGCAATTACAACACTAGATTTCTCTACTTGATTTACTTTCTGTAACTTTCAGCTATTATTTTCATTAACCTGCCATTTGCTAAATCAACATTTCATCAATAACTTTATAAAGCATTGGGTATATTCTCTCCACTTGTGTTTGTAACTTAAATGATTATACTGTGTACTAGTATAAAAACTATAAAGTTTTGCAGCTGAACAACCTGACATTTCAACATATCTGATACTAAAGTGTCATTTCTCTGATTTCAAAACTTTAATAATCAGGATATTTCTTCACTGATATTGTAAATATGTTAGAGCATTGTGGCCCCTTAATTTTCAGGATAAAACAAAAAAGCAACATGTAAAGAGTAAGTCAGTCACAGAATGATCCAGAGGGAGCATTAAGGACTTTAAAATGATTTTGCTCTTGCTATTGTTGGTTTTTGTGGTGAGAGTGAGTGAGTGTATGTGTGTTTGTGTGTATGTGTTTGTGTACCCGTGTGTGTGTGTCTATGTGTCCCAGTGTGTGTGTATATGTTTTTGTGTGTCTGTGTGTAGTGTATGTAAAGTAAGCCATAAACTAATAGAATATTTAATTGTTTGTAAAATTGGTTTGTACTGCTGTTGTTGGTCCCTCTCCAGAATATTCTAGCTTGCCTTTACACTCAAGTGCAGCTATATCTAGGCTAGGGGCATAGTAATGCCAACTCTAGTATTGCCATCTGCTCTTACACACAAATTATTTTAAACCCATGTATACATCTTGCTTATTTTTTGTCATGAAAATGCTGAAATTATCTTCTGTATTTACTTATTGATTTTCTTGCTTACTTCCCAGCTAAAATATCAATTCTATAATAGGAACTCTGCCTTCTGTACAGTATCTGCACTAGAGTCATGCCTAAGAATATAGTGTAGCCACTCGAACCATGTGTGACTGAAAGGTAATAGAATAGGACGGGTTATGTACTCTGCTTTTGTTAATTGAGTTACTTATACGTTGCTTGGTGTATTTATGGTATCCAGTTGGTCAATAATCATTTACAAGGAATTTAATTTTCTTGTATAATTATACTGAATAGTGTTTCATGAATAAATACTTGCAGAATTATGAACAATAATGGGTCATAGCCTGCAATTTTTGCTTCAAATGATGTGATATCATTAGAACTTAAACTTACATAATTACATAGCTTTGATTAAAATTAAGTAAAAAATATGGTCTTCAACATCTCTAATCACACTTCTGAAGAACTTCCATCGGTTTTTCCTACAGGGATAAAAGAGAGGTGCACATCATTGAAGTGTCCATTATATTATCAGTCACAGAGGGAATGTGCTTTAGTTAAGGACACCACTTGGTTAGTTTAAGAGGTGTATTTCTGCAATGAAGTTCAGAAGTGAGAGCATTGGATCCTGAGGATTCCAGCATGCGCGAATCATAAGTGTGAACTCCATCCAATTATGAGTGACCCCAAGAGCCAGTCATTTTTACACCTTTAACAGTGAAGTGGCCCTCCACTGGCTATCTGAAAATAGTCAGTCCTCTAAGCAGGACTGTAAAACCCTTGATATACTAAAGCTTCACCTGTACGCCTATGCAAACACATATACCAATATCCACAGCATGAAATATATACAAATAAAATCATTAAAGTTAGTGGAAGCCAAGTATGAAGATTCTCCCTGATCTCACACTCAGACCTTAGATGGGATCCAAGGAAGTGGAGTTATCAAAAAGTCTCTAAAGGGAACAGCAGCCAAGACATCTTTCCTAGGGCGTAATGGCTTATTTATATCAATGATCAAAGAAACTGGCACATTGCATTACACTCTGCCAGCCGTAGTTACCATAGTATTTACTAATATACTTTTGGACATTTTTGGTGCCTTCTAGGGATGTTATAGCAAGCAAGGAAGAGTTGTCACATAATGTTCATCTTCTGATTCAACAGTACTGCATTCTCTTGAGCATGGTTCCTCTTTCAGGAGACACTGGTTCTGTACAGAGAGCCTCACATAGATGGGCATGTATGGTGGTTTGGAGCTATAGCTTGACTGTATTACCAATACCAACCTGGCTACAGTAACTTAGACTCATGTTCCTCCTTTATGTCTCCCCAATACTCTAAGTGTTCTTATGTGTTCCGAACTGGATAAATTAGTCTTATAATGAGGCAGCAGGACCACCATCGCAGTCCATGCCAAGACCCCTTGAGGAATTACAAATCACAGATCTGGTCTAAAGAAGGTTATTGTGGGAAAGGGGGAGGGGCCCTGGAGAAGGGATAGAGACAGTGAGTGGGCCACGAGGACAGAGAGAGACAGAGCAAGGAAGAAGAGGAAGGGGACACCCAGGTCAGAGAGATGAGAGAGAAAGAACATGGCGACAGAGGAAAGCTGAAACGCACAAGAAAAAAAGATAGGGATCTGGGAGCAAAGGGGCATCCTTTTATCCCTACACACACCCGATACACTTGGTGTGGCTGCAGGTGATGACTTAAGACCTTGCTAAGACCCTGGAGGCAGGCCAAATGAATTGCCTGTACAGTAACAGAACCTGCTCTGGAATACGGGCTTCTATAATTGTCACCTTCCGCAGGAGGTGTTACGGCTCAGCAGGCAGCACTTGAGCTTAACATTGGGCACTATGTTAAATTCATGTAGTTAGATAAATATGCAGGAAGTATAACCAACATGAGGATATTATTTGACATCCCTTCAAGAAGTGCTAATAAAACTGCCAGTCACTTTCATCTTATGCATGTGGTTCTCACCTAGAATGACAGAGAATAATGAAAACTAGATTTTAAATGACTAGTATTAATACACATTAGAATGTAGCTTAGAGCCTGTTCATAACTTCTTCTAATTGCTCACTTTTTCTCTTAATGTGTGTGTGTGTGTGTTTTTACAAACTGAAATGCTTTCTTCCTCATGAGAATAAAATGTGCTCATTTAGACAAAAAGAAAATGGCAACTTTTTCATATGTGGAAAATTTTGAAGATAAGAGATATTTCTCTAAGAGTATCTTATATCTTATATCCTATGTGCTAAAAATGTAATCAAATTATTTTTTAGTTTTTATTCATATACCACTGTGTGACAGAAGAAGAAAAAAAAAATAGTCATTCACCACATATAGGAAGGTAAATGAAGATGCACCTAAAGGACTTCCTCTAATTTTTTGGAAAAAAAATTGGTTGAGGTTATTAACAGGGTGTGACTCTATGGCCAAAGGAGGTGGTAATACATCAGGATGTTAGGCAACATAGAAGCAGGCTTTTGAGATCCACTTGTGAGCTAACATTACAATTGTGATCAAGACAGGAAGAGGGATAGAAAACATGTTATCTTGTGAGATGGCCCATTACTTTTTCAAAATAAAATGATAGAGCCATTATGAATCATTATGTAAAAGTTAAAGAGGTTTGAAAATAGAGGAAACTTCCAAAATAGATCACATTTAAAGCAGTGAAGATGATTAATAATCTTTCTTATTTTTTTGTTTTGCTTCTTCTTATTATTATTTACAATTTATTCACTTTGTATCACAGTTGTAGCCCCCTCTCTTAACTCTTCCTGGTCCCACTCTCCCTCCCTCTTCCTCCCCTATCTCTCTGCCCTAGTACACTGATAGTCCCCTCTTGTCTGACCCTAGCCTATCAGGTTCCATCAGGACTACCTGGATCCTCTTCCTCTGTGGGCTGGCTAGGTCACCCTACCAAGGAGAAGTGATCAAGGAACAGGCAATGGAGTTCATGTCAGAGACTATGTCTTCTCCCCTTACTAGGGAACCCACATGGAGTCTGAGCTGTCTATGGGCTACATCTGAGCAGGTCCTCTCTATGCACGGTCTTTGGTTGATGCATTAGTCTCTGCAATCCTCCTTGGGCCCAGCATTTTTCTGTCTTTGTTGGTCTCCTTGTGTGGCTCCTGTCCTCTCTGGGTTCTTCTGTATCCCCCTTCTTCCATAAGACTCCCTGAGCTCTGTCCAAAGTTTGGCTGTGAATCTGTGCATCTGCTTTGATCCTCCACTGGGTGAAGTCTTTTAGAGAAAATCTCTGGTAGGCTCCCATCCAGTTCCCTCTCTTCTACCCCTTCTGGTGTCTATCCTGTTTTCCGAAAGATGCTCATCCATATAACAAGGTCATTTGCTCAACTATTCTCATAGCAGCTTTATTCATAATAGCCAGAATCTGGAAACAGCCTAGATGTCCCCCAACTGAGGAATGGATACAGAAATTGTGGTACATTTATACAATGGAATACTACTCAGCTATTAAAATCAAGGAAATCATGAAATTTGCAAGACAAATGGATGGAACTAGAAAAGATCATCCTGAGTGAGGTAACCCAGAAGCAGAAAGACAAGGATGGCATATGCTCACATGTAAGTGGATATTACCCATATGATATAGTGTAAACATACTAAGATCTACAGACCTAAAGAAGCTAAACAACAAGGAGGACCCTAGGGAAGATCTTTGATTCTCCTTCTTAAAATTTTAATATATATTATTTCATTGATTTTGATGTGAGTTTTGAAAGGTCATCTCTACTAATGAAATAAGCCAATTCAAGTCAGATTAAAAGTACAAAAAAAGGCAGGTTTATTCGAGAATAGAGGATCCTGGTGGAGTTCACCAGCCATAAAGGATGAGACGGAGGCAGGAGAATGTCACACCCAGGCTATGGTAGGCAGGCTGTTATAGAGGGAAGGAGCATGGGGTTGAGAGAGGCTAAGGGAGGGGACTACAGCTGGGTTACAAAATGAATAAATTGTAATTAATAAAAAATAAATTAATTGAAAAAAAAGAATTGTAGACGAAGGAGAATATTGTGCCTGTCACCATAGGACTTGTGCCCAGATATGGCCTTCCGGGATGGGGACTTGGGTGACTGGCATCTTCAGGTGAGGGGTGGTTGAGACAATCATTAAGAATGCCAGGAATGTGGAACACTAAGCTCTCCAGGCTTTCCTCGGTGAGGGCAGGATTGAAGAGAGAGAAAATGGAATTTACCAAATCCTGTGGAGGAGTAGGGGCAACTGGTGATTACAACCGAACAAGTTTTAGCAAGAAGCTCCGTCTGGGGTCAAGCTCATGAGTCTCTTATAGCTGTCAGTCTTGGAATGCCAAACTTGTGCAGTCACCTAGCTTTCTTAATTGTTTACTTGACACATAGTAATTGCATGTTCTCATGGAGTGCAATGCCATGGTTGAATACATCCATATAGTGATTCAGTGTATATGATTAGCAAGTTTGTCATTTCCAGCTTTTGCTGTGAGACCTTTCAACACCCTCCACTGGTAATCAATCACTCATATGATGGAAAAAGCCAGAGGAAGTTTTAAACCCTCTACAATGATACATTGTTTTCCCAAATTTATAGTCAGAATACGTAGCTTACAGAGAAACAGTGTCAGACTCCTGCAAATATAAATGGATTTGTATCAATTAAAATAATTAATAATTAAAAGCTGTTAGGTATAGTGTAATTAAGTTATACTGTTTGGAAAAGTAAAGCCAGACAGAAACAGAGATCACTTCCATCTCTGTGAATTCAGAAGCCTGGAGCTAACCACTGGGATTTGTTTGCATCTAGTCTCTGTGTGCTGGACCTGCAACTATCCCTGCCAAATCTGATGACCCTTGAAGCTCAGGCTTCACATCTGTAAAGTATGTTAGCCTCAAATTCCACCCATTCACAGAATCCCATGGTTTTTTTTATTTCCTTTATTCCCTTCTTCTGAAATGCTCCATCTCACTTTCTCCTTCCCTTCTCTCTCTCTTCCATTAGGCCTTATTGTTTCTTCTTTTCATGTTTTGTATGGTGTGTATGTGTTTGTGTATAGTGATTATTGTTATTGCCTGCTTAAATTCTATAGGCCGTCTGTTAAAACCTACTTTATTTCTTAGCATAATTATGGCTCCTCTGTTAACTCCTGCTGTAGCCTTCAGCACATCAGAGGCTGTTTTGCCTCCCAGTGTCCATTTTGATTATGTCTCTGTGGTTTCCTTACAAACCCTGCACTTTGTTACCTGAACACTATGAAGTCTCCCAACTGCAGAACCAATCAAATTAAAGATCAGTTAGATATGCTTTCTCTAGCCAGCCAAAATGATGTAATGTTGCTTCCTCCACCTGCACACCTGGTTGCATTTTGTTACCTGGCTATTACCTAATTGCAGTTTGTTTCCTACAATTGGTTACAGACTTGTTACCTAGTTGTTTCCTGGCTATGTCATAGTCTGGCTCAGGAGTCCAAATTATGGCCGCAACCCCCAACCAGTCAGTTTCTGTTTAGGATTCAATAAACCTCTGTTGAGCTGAGTCTGGTGTCTGAGTGGCCAGTAAACAGCTATTCCTGAACTTGTAACAATTATGAATAAACATATACATGTATATGTTCATATATTTATACATATTTATATGTATACATGCATATATGCATATGTATGTATATGTGTATTTATATGTATATGGATATATAAATATATGTACAAGTCATATATAAAAATGTGTGTATACATCTCATATATACACACATTATGTGTGTGTGTTGCATACGTGTGTGTTCGTGGGGAGGGCTTCCTACAAGCATTATGGTCAGCAGGGAAATGATCAGTGTGCCAATAACACTGAAACTTTGGTCAGCATCCCTTCAGTTAGTGCTGGGTCAAAAAACTTCTAGACTGTTATGAAGTGGTTTAATTTTCCTACACCTTTTTCTTTTAATTTTCATTTTTATTTATTCATCTTACATCCACTTGTAAGCCCCTCCCTTTTCTCCTCCCAGTCCCACCCTTTGTCCCTACTTCTCTTATCCTCCTTCCCCTCCTCAGAGAAGGAGATCCCCCATGCACCTACCTCAGCATTTCAAGTTGCATCAGGACTAAGCAAATCCTCTTTCCCTGTGGCTATGTAGTGGTACCTTCTGGGGGCACTGCTTGACAACGTTCCAGTGACCTGACAACCAAGGATTCGAAAGCGCTACTTAACAAAGTTCCAGTGCCTGGACATCTTGGATTGACACTTCACTGCCCTCTGTGGATTTGTTTGTTTGTTTTCATTGACTGCTTGTATCATTTTTCTCAAATTTTATTAGTTACAGTTTGTTCACTTTGTATCCCAGGTGTAGCCTCCTCCCCCACCCCTTCCCAATCCCACCCTCACTTCCTCTTCTTCTCCTATGCCCCTCCCCCAGTCCAATGATAGGGAAGGTCCTCCGTCCCTTCCATCTGACCATAGTCTATCAGGTCTCCTCAAGACTGGCTTCTTTGTCTTCCTCTGTGGACTGGTAAGGCTGCTCCCCCCTCAGGTGGAGATGATCAAAGAGCCAGCCACTGAGTTCATGTCAGAGATGGTCCCTGATCCTATTATTGGGGAACTGTCTTTGACACTGCCTTGGGCTACTTCTGTGCAGGGGTTCTAAGTTATCTCCATGCGTGGTCCTTGGTTGGAATATCAGTCTCAGAAAAGACTCCTCTGCCCAAAATTTTTGGTTCCTTTGCTCTGCTTGTAGAGCTCCTGTTCCATCCAGGTCTTTCTATCTCCTCCTTCTTTCATAAGATTCCCTGTATCTGTCCAAAGTCTGGCTATGCATCTCAGCATATGTTTTAATACCCTGCTGGGTGAAGCCTTTCAGAGGCCCTCTGTGATAAGCTATGTCCTGTGTCTTCTGATTTCCATCTCATTTGCCTTTCTGAATGAAGATTAAGCATCTTACCTAGGGTCCTCCTTCTTGACTAGCTTCCTCAGGTGTTCAGATTTTAGTATGATTATCCTATATTATGTCTAAAAACCACTTATAAGTGAGTATATACCATGTGTGTCTTTCTGCTTTTGGGATACCTCACTCAGGATGATCTTTTCTAGATCCCACCATTTGAGAAACTTGCAGATATTTCTTTCCGTTAAGGATCAACTAAGGGTCAGAAAGTTTGAACTTTTGGAGGAAGATAAGTTTGATGTAACAGGTGGCAGGAAATAATTTTTAATCTCTTAATTCTATGCCAACTTAAAAGAGAATCAAACTCAAACAGAATCATCCTGTCTAGCGTTTTTGTGACTACAAGGCTTTAAGACACCAATCATAAGAAAGAAAACTTTGTGTTAAAAGAAAACTTATTTTATCATAATGTTAATTTTTAGTTCTTAGGAATTTGGCTGTTCACTTTGTTTCTCTTGTTCCTATATACTTATATAATCAAGGAAGACTTAAAGCTATGTAATCATTAATTACATAATATTACAAGTTTCTGAAGAAATTATTTTGTGTATAAATAAAGCTTGCAAGAGATGCAAGTTTTCAGAGAAGGTACTGAGATGTGCTTCTTCTCTGTCCCATCTCTCATGAGAGGAAACTGAATGGTGTCCCTAGTCTCTCATCGTTCTTGCATCCATCCTCCTTCAAATTCTTGCCTAACCCCGGCCTTGATCCTGAAAATGGAGAGTCCCATCAGGGGAAAGTACCTGAAAAGCAGGTATCAGAGTCCATGTCAGAGTCAGCCCCCATTCCCCTTACTATGGAAACTGTATGAGGACTGTGCTGCCTATCAGCTGTATCTATAGGCAGTCTCAGTCCAGTCAATGCATGGTTCCCTCCCCGCCCCAAACACACACACATGCACACAGGCCATGGAGAGTTGATTCTATTGCTCTTCTTGTGGAGCTCCTGTCCTCTCTGGGTTTTTCAATCCCTGCCCCTCTCCTCTATAAGGCTCCCTGCTTTCCACCCAATGATTGGTTGTAGGTCTCTGCATCTGTTTCCATCAAATGCTTGAAGGAACAATAGAGAGGGAACAGGGCAAGAAAGGGAGCACAGAGAGAAATGAGGATTTGGTTGATATCAGACCTGAGGAGAGCAGGGGCAGGAAGACATTGGGCTTGCAAAGAGAAGAGAAACCTTGGGCAGGGACTTCTCTGTGGAGGCCTATGACAGGGTAAGCTCCTGGGAGGATATGAGGGTGACTCTTGCTGAGACTTCTAGCAACAGGGTTCATGGAGACTGAAGAGGCCACCCTCTAGCTAGATACAACTCCTAATGGAGGAAGGGTGTTAGGATATAAATTTAAACTGTGGGGAAAAGATTGTGGTTACAAAGAGGATTTCAGGGGAAAGGAAAAACTGAGACAGTGAGAGAGCTTAGAAGAGAGAGGATAATGCAGAGTGGGGAGAAAAACAGACAGAGAATCAGAGGGACAGATAGGAACAGGCAGAGAGAAGAGGAGGAGAGAGAGAGAAGACACAGGGGGACTACTTTTATCCTGAACCCTTGGCAGGGGTGACCAATGATGATGTCACAGGCTTCTAAGTAAATTAGAGTCAGGCTGCCTATAAGTTAACACTAAGAGAGAACACCAACCCACCCACAAAAACTTCAAACAAAAAATTTATACTGCCTACATCATGCTCAGGGATAAAAATAGAGCAGAGATGGAGGGACTTTCCAACCAATGACCAGCCCAACCTGAAATTCACTCCATGATAGAGAGCCACCCATGACAAAATTAATGATACTCTAATCTGCTTAGGGAGTCTAGTATAACTGTGCTCTGAGTTTTCTTACACTTTTAACACAAGTAAAACTTTAGAAAAGGGTTTCAATGTGACAATTATCACAACAAACCTTTGGGAATGACTACATAAAAACTCCTTTGCAAAGCACATCTCTTTAGCCAAGCACCCGTGACCTTTATCTTAAGAATGCGTTCTTATTCACAGAGAAACAGTATTCAGAATAAGGGCCTAAGGAGGAAAGATTTATAGTAAGCATAAGGATGGGTTCTGTCAATGAGAATGCAAAGTACATGGGAACTCTTTCATATGGATGGATTCTATTCACTGAAAGACAAAGCTAACGATAGGGTGTAAACAATACTCAGGATTTTGGGGGATTCAGGTGAGGACTGACTCCATAGAAGAGGAAATATCAGGTTGCTACACTACAACCATTCCACACAGCTGGTGAACAGGGATCAGCCAGTTCTGAAGAGACCTGATAAGCTAGAGTCAGATGGAAGAGGAGGAGGACCTCCCCTATAAGTGAACTTGGAGAGGGGATTGGGAGGAGATGAAGGAGAGAGGTTGGGTTTGGGAGGGAATAAAGGAGGGGTCTACAACTGGGATACAAAGTGAATAAACTATAATTAATATAAAAAATAAAAATTTAATTAAAAAAAAGAAAAAGGAAAAAGCCTGTGTCTTTAACAATTCTAGATTTTCTAATGCTCTCTGTGAGCTGTGTGTTAGTATTCTGCAACAACCTTGCTTCTGGTTACCTAGCAACAATGACATCATGTATCGCCCAGCCAGGTGGCCACACCTGGGGGCGTGGTTAATAATTACCTGACCTATAAAAGGACCACCAGACACGTGTTCACTCTCTTATTCCTCACTCTCTTACTCCCCTCACCCTCTTATTCCTCTCACCCTGTTACCCTCTCTATGGGGCGCCCTACCCCTCCTCCCCTTTCCTCCTCTCCCTCTCCCTTCCCCCATCTTGGCCCACGCCTGTTCCCCCTTCTCCCCTAATAAACCCCTTTCAGAGAAAACCTGTTGTAAGCCTCATCTTATTTTTTATTTCTAATACTGTGTCTTCTAACTTTTTCTATAATATATATGTGCATATCATATATATGTATGTGTGTACATATGATGCTATGTTGGGGTTCTATGATATACATGCATATCATATGTATATATATATGTATGCGTGTATAACTTCTCATACCTACACGTACATCATTTGTGTGTGTGTGTGTGTGTGTGTGTGTGTGTGTGTGTATTTGTGTGTGTGTGTGTTGAGGTTCCTACAAGCACAATGGTCAACAGGGAAATGATCCTTGTGAGGTTAAAAATGAAAAAATAATGTGTATATGCATATATATGTATACATATATAATTTCACTATCAATTCGAATATATTCATATTAAATTCATCTTCAAGCAATTAATGATTGCAAATATGAAGTTAGACAATTCTTTTATTCATAGTTATATATTGTAATTGTGTTGGGATGTAAGATTGACTGAGTTCTGTAAACACACATTAAAGCAGGAAAATGCTGGGACTAAGTTGTATAAATGAGTTACTTAATCTCAAGAGTTCATTAAATAAGTCAGAAGTCGATTCTTGTTCTTCATTCTCTCTTTCTTCCTTTATTTTTAACATTGTGATAGGACCTGGTTAATGAGACTTGGCTAATCCGTTCAGCATGACAAGCGGCTCCCATGAGACATAAAACCTGAGTCCATTTTTTTGTATAAGTAAATCCTACAGCTACCCCTGCCAGGTCTTGTTCTGTTCTGATGGAAAGTCATTTGAGCTATGATCTGCATCTCATTGACTGCATTCATGGGAAGCTGATTATTTCTCTAATATATCGTCTATAATTAGTGGCTGTGGAAGTAATCCAGTTAGAAGAGTCAAAACTAAGAGGGGCAAATTAGACATGCACAGGTGAGTTTGCACCTTACAGGTGCAACTTACAAGTGTTTGATATGCTGTTATTTAAATGTTCAGTGTCATATTAGTGTTCCCTCCTCTGAGAGCACCCTCTGCTGTCTCAGCCTCACTTTCTGGACTGTAGCCATTCTGAAACTTCCTGCAGTGAATGATTCTTGTAATTTTTGCTTCTATTTGTTTGTTTTGCTGGGTTATTCTCTCATTCATTTCTTTGGTTTTTCTCAGTTTGGTAATGGGAAAATTTTAAAATGTAAAAATTTTATGTTCCTGATTTCTAATGCCTCCTTCTCAATGGCTGGATTCTATTATTATTGCAAAACAACAACAACAACAACAACAAAAAACCACAAACACAAAAACAAGAAACAGCTGCCTTTCTTTGATGCTGCATTCTTACCTTATCTCTTCTTACTCTCCTCTGTCAACCCCTTCTCTTTCTTTCATTCATCTTTCCATTGATCACCATTTTCTTCCCCAAATCCACCCTTTCGCAGATTTTCATTTTGCATTTACTATTCATGGTTGAGGTTTTCAACTTCTCTCTCTGTCTCTGTTTCTCTGTCTGTCTTTGTGTTTGTCTCTGTGTCTCTGTGTCTGTCTCTCCCTCTGTGTGTGTGTAACTGTGAGCATGTATGAGTATTTTCAATAAAATTTCATTAACTTGGTTAGGTAGTGAAGGAGTGACCAAGCTTGTTGTATGTTTCTTTGTTTGTTTTCCTGAGATGCCCTATTTGTATAAAGAAGGGCAAGAAGTTGCAGGGAACACTACTGGTCTCCTTAGCACTGAGGTCTCCTTGCTAACTCTTTGGGATATGGAAATGAGAAAGCAGAATAAAAGTCAACCAATTCATATAATATTCCTTATTCTCACTTTTACCCATACCTAGATCTCATCTGACACATCTCACAGGCTACATGCTCTCCCAGGATGGAGGGGCAGCTGAACTTATGTCTGCATTTTTATTTAGAATTACGTGAATCTGAAGATTTCTTAGTATTCTTCAGTTTTCACCAACACTGAGTCTTCTATACATTTTCTCATTTTGTTTATTGAAAACATAATTTTTACGATCTTCTCAAATGTTCATAAGTTCAAGCTCTCTTCATATAAATATCTATGCTATATATCTCTTTTTGCTCATTAATTCCATTGTACTACATAAAATGGAACAAGTGATTTTGTGAATTTTTTCATATTTTATTTTAATATTTTTTGTGTTTCTTTTAGATACTTTTGTGTTACTGTGACTAACTATCTGGTAGATACATCTATTGTGAGCCATGGCCTCAGAGATGTTTGCCTTTAATGGAAAGCAGGCATGATAGCACAGACATTCTTTTCATTTATTTATTTTTATTAATTACAGTTTACTCATTTTGTATCCCAGCTGTAGTACTCTCTCCCATTCCCTCCCAATCCCACCCTTCCTCTCTCTTCTTCTCCTATGTCCCTCTTCCAGTCCAATGATAGGGGAGGTTCTCCTCCCCTTCCATCTGACCATAGTCTATGAAGTCTCATCAGGATTGGCTTCTTTGTCTTCATCTGTGGACTAGTAAGGCTGCTCCCCATCAGGGTGAGGTAAGCAAAGAGCCAGCCCATGAGTTCATGTCAGAGATGTTCTCTATTCCTATTATTGGGGAGCCTTCAGGAAAGACTCAACCCGGGTACACATGCCAGTGACATATTTCCTCCAAAACAAAAAACCAAAAACCTCCCCTCTCACCTGTCTTCATAATGCTGTCATGTTGTGAACCTATCAAAGGTTTCACTACACCATGGACTTCATCTAACCACCCCACAGTGACATTCTAGTAAAACACCTAGGCCTGTGTTTTCCTGCCTTGTAATCATTTCTCAATTGGGTCAAGTTGAATATCAATTAACCTTCACTGTACTCTGCATGAATTATATTCCTAGTGATTCTTTAGATGAATTTTCTTCAGAACCATCTATATTACTAGCAAAACAAAACAAAACAAAACATGGGTCAATGGTTTTCTTTTCCACATTTCCTAATACATAGCTGAATCACTGCAGGTCACAGGCTGCATATTAAAATTGTACTTCTCAGTTCTGCTATGGCAGTCAGGAAAACTCAACTTCATATTTGTGTTTAAATACTAGATTAAAGTGATTGAAAATGAACAGCAGAGATTTGGTTTAAAAGTATAAATAAAGGTCTGCTTCTAAGGTTCAAAACAATGACTATCTTTAATTTGAAATTGTGTTCTATAGACATCATAAATTTAAAAATGTTCTCTTTACTTTAGAGTGGCTATGCCTAACAATATATTCATTCATTCTTCATAAAATTTTCTATGTTTCATGTTTCCAAAACCACTTGATATCTTTAGCCAATATTTGTATATAAAGAAACAAAATTTTGATCAATGTAAAACTCTGGTTTGCTTTAACTCATTTTATGTACTTTTTAAATTTTTTTATTAATTTCTTTATTAATTACACTTTATTCACCTTATATACACCTATAGTTCCCTCCCTCCTCCTGTCCCAATCCCTCCTTTTCTCCTACTTCTGCATCCGTGTCTCTCCCAAAGTCCACTGATAAGGGAGGTCTTCTTTTCCTTCCTTCTGATTCTAGTCTATTAGGTCTCATCAAGAGTGGTTGCATTTTCTTCCTCTGTGGCCTGGTAAGGCTGCTCCCCCCTCAGGGTGAGGTGATGAATGAGCAGGCCAATCAGTTCATGTCAGAGACAGTCCCTGTTCCCATTACTATGTAACCCACTTGGACACTGCACTGCCATGGGCTACATCTGTGCAGGGGTCCTGGGTTATCTCCATGCATGGTATTTGGTTGGAGGATCAGTCTCAGGAAAGACCCCTGCGCTCAGATTTTTTGGTTCTGTTGCTCTGTTGTGGAGTTCCTGTCCTACTTTTATGCATTAGTTGGTAAGTTATTTCTCTCCCCTAAAAGGCTACTCCTTAGAGCATTTTTTTTTACTTAATTGTAGAAAGGAAAGCTTTACTCTAAGCTAATAAAATACCCTGCAACATAGTCACAAAGAGTCATATACTGGGAAATCCCAAAGTTTTGAGTGTGATATACATTTCAGCAAAATGAGGGCAGATCCCGTGTCCCCAGCTAGATTACATGGCTTAGAGTATTGTCTGGTTTAGAGAACAAATCTCTTAATTTTATAAATGTTTGGGCAGTCATCCCAACACCAGTTTCAAGAAAATGCTTATTCTTCCCTTACTGATTTCACATTTTCCTTTCTGAGAGTAATTTTGTAATATACAATAGAAAGCCAAATAATGACAATACAATTATGGATTGTTTTGTAGCTATGGTGTTAATAAGCTGAGAAAAAACTGGAAAAGGCTATTATTGAGTAATTGTTTTAGCAACTACATTTTTCTCAATTTCCTTTTCAGAAAAGTCAATGTTAATTTGCATTCATTTTGATAATTTCCAATGCAGTCACCATGTTTCCTTAGAGATTTGCAAATTACCCTACTTTTTAAACCAATACCCATGGGTGAACTGAAAAGTATTGCTTTCCTTTGTTTAATGAATTAATAACAACATATCAATATAAAAGAAAAGCAGAATTTTTATGTTGCTATTTACTCTTATGACAGACAGAAACAATTGATTATTTCAACCAGCATTTAGGCCCAATATCAGTATTAGAAGTATGCCCTTGTCTCTAGATCTATGCTCTTTAATAAGAGACTTTCTCACAGCTGCAGAGACTCCTCCTAACATGCCATGTGGCAAAAGGCTGTCACCTCACAAAGGTAGTCATTGCAGGTGGCTGTAGTCTGACTTTAAGAGAGACTGGACTACTCCACCAAGTGGGGACATCATTAGGATTGTGCATCAAAGTTACACAGCGGGTTCATAAATCACACCAAGTGATTAGTTCCACGTGGGAGGTTTTATTAAGGGAAGGGGTAGGGGTGACAGAGATCATCTCAGGGCAGGGTAGAGGAGCTGGGAAGGGGTGGAGAGAGAGAGAGAGAGAGAGAGAGAGAGAGAGAGAGAGAGAGAGAGAGAGAGAGAAAGGAGTTGGTGCGGGTTCTCTTATAAGGTGACCAGAGCTTGGACAGGTGGTTTCAGGTGGTCCACAGGGGGCCTCACAGATGCTTGATATCCTGTTTGTCATATCCCTTGGGCCTGGCCATAGAGGTGCCTGCTTAAGGATTCCAACAGACATTATGCTTTCTTTTTCACCCTGTGGTTTTCAAGGTAACAACTGAAACAAAACAAAACAAAACAATGTGTACTTTTTCAATGAAGTTTTATCCTTTCTTAAGTAACAGTTCAGGAGTTGTCTTAAATAAACATAATGACAAAGACTCCCAGCATATTCAATACTTAGAGAACACCTAGGGTCATGGGGAAAGACCGCAGGTAGAGATGTGTCAGCTCCTTTTAAAAACCCAATTTCAAGTTTAGACAGAAGGTGGAAACAGAAAGCAATTTCTTCTTTGGTTTTAGAAGTGATCTGTGTGGTTTATGAAATAAGTAGCTAGAAAGAAACATAATATTTAAAAATATGCAGAAAAAAGAGGATATATTCCACTAGTGTTTTTCAAAGTATAAAATTATTGTAACTCTTCTACTTGTCAATATAAACCTTAAAGGATAAAAGCATATATTAAATGTGCTGTGATAGGTTATAAATTGATTCATACATGATAAATGGATTATAGTGGTCTGTCATCCACACTTCCATAAAACTATCTATGAACTCTTATTGAAGCCAATTCTTAGCCTTAATTTAAAATTATATGCTTACCAACGAAGGCACACAACAAAAAGCCTTTTATTTCAGCCCTACTCCTTCTTTGTCAGATGATTAGTAAAGCCATTTACCTAAAACAATGCAAAAATGATTCAAAATAATAATTTGCAATAATCAAAGACATATGTGGATTGAAAATTGAAATGAGTATGTTAAACATTTGACTATTAAATTATATAGTGATCAGAGATCTCACAGACAGCTCTTCTGAGTCGGTTCATTGACTCAAACGTGGTACAGCATGTGAGATGAGCAGGCTGGGGCTACACAGAGACCTAATATGATTTCTACACAAAGACTTCTTTCTTGTGCATAGTGACTGTGAAGGCTTTGGTTACTAACATAGCATGCAAAGGTTTACAGATGCTTCATTTACTAGAGGATGCTGATGTGGCTTTTCTTCAACAATGAAGAAGACAGTGTCTGCATCCTCTACAACAATGAATGCAAGCATCCTATGAATCTTCACCTATTTAAACTGGTTCCATTTGCAAAAGAATGGAAAATGTGAAGAATCAGTGAAGTTGCATTGTTGCTGGCTTTGTGGGCGAAATCCTCTGATAATTACAGAAGGGAAGAGAATATACTTTTAAAAATGTTTTATTTTAATTTTTTATTAATTATATTTTATTCACTTTTTATCCCTCCTCCATACTTCCCCTCCTCCTACCCTCCCAATATTACTCTCCCTCCCCCTTCTCCATGCATGTCCCTCCCAAAGTCCACTGATAGGGGAGGTCTTCCTTCCCTTCCTTCTGATCCTAGTCTATCGGGTCTCATCAGGAGTGACTGCATTGTCTTCCTCTGTGTCCTGGTAAGGCTGCTCCCCTCTCAGGGGGAGGTGATCAAAGGGCAGGCCAATCAATTCATGTCATAGACAATCCCTGTTCTCATTACTGTGGAACCCACTTGGACACTGAACTTCCATGGGCTACATCTGTGCAGAGGTTCTAGGTTATCTCCATGAATGGTCCTTGGTTGGAGTATCAGTCTCAGAAAAGACTCCTAAGCCCAGAGTTTTTAGTTCTGTTGCTCTTCTTGTTTTCTATCCCACAAATTGTTCCTTATTTTTATCTACATGATCAGTGTGATAATTACATAAGAGGACACATATAGAAGCACATCTGGTTTGTCATTTGTTTTCAAACATATTTGTTTTCAAACATGGTTCTTTTGCTGTGGATTAGATTCTTTCTTTGGTCACATAAAATTATTTGGCTTTATGTTTATTCTCAACAATGGACAAGACACAGAGGTTAGTGCAACAATTCGACATTGTAATAGAGATGGGTTTTACTCCACATCCACAGGATTGCAAAGCCCAAGGGTCCCTGACTTGATGCATGAAGCGATCACAAATGACCACAAGCTATATTTTTCAATATAGAGCATCTTTTCTTTTCATAATTATATCTGATATAGTAGCAATTAAAAATAATGTTATATCTGGGCTAGCAATTTTTTGTGACAACCTGATATTTTCCTCAAAAGAATAAAATTCGCACAAACCTGTGGATTTGAAATTTGTCACAGCTTGTCTTACAAGTGAAATAAATTACTTCTTGCTAATCCAGTTTAAGAGCAAAATCTGCTTTAACTTAATCCTTCCTTGCTCAGATTTTTGGAATTATTCAGAAACTGGAGCAAACCATTTGAGCAGTGCAATACCACTCAGCACTCTTAAACCTAAGTCAGGAAACTAATATCTAAGGTAGCTAAGTTATCCCTAATACTTAATTCTGAGGAGATGAGGTAAAAGATGACTAATGTAACAAAGGAAGACCAGAAAACGTTTATTCTACTTCAGTGATTTCAAAGAAAATGGCTGAGAGGAACCAAAAAACTCCCTCAGTAGGTAATAATTTTATAGTTTAGGTGCTTCAACTTCACTTACCTCTGTACCCACATGGGGAGGTCAGAGTTTGAATTCAAGCATCTTGCTTTATCTTTCTTCTTCTTATCTTTTAAGGTAGGGCCTCTAGAGTGAACTTAAAGCTGGAAGGAAGGGGGGGATAGGAAGGGAATGCTGGAGGGGGCTACAACTGGGATACAAAGTACATAACCTGTGATTAATATAAAATAAAAATGTTTAAAAAAAGCTGGAAGTTTCTGCCCATTTCGTCCTGTTCAATGCAGGGATTACACCTTGCCATGTTCAACTTTTATGTAGAAACTGTTATTGTAACTATGATATGCATGCATGGCTCTTATACACTGTATCCAAGGAGTCATCATACTAATTCCATATCCGAATGTGCCTCTAAAAATATTTATTCTATATGTATGTATGTATCTGGATGTTTGTATGTCATGTATGTGTAGGTAGCAACAGAGGCCAGAAATAATGTGAAATCTATATTTACAGACAGTTGTAAGCCATACAAAGCAAGTTAGGGAGGTGAACTTGAGTCCTCTTAAATTTCAATAAGTGCACTTACACATTCAACCACCTCTGCAGCCCATACTCCCTATAGCAGAAGTTTTGGTTAGTGTTACCTCACTTTTACCAGAATTGTAATGCAATTAGTTCCATTAGTGACTCAAGGATAAGAACTTCAGTATCCTAAGGAAGTAGCAAGCATTCACTATAGTTTTCCTATTTTTACTTCAGCTTTTTTAAAAATGAGTATCCATAAAAAAATTCAATAAGATCTCTGTAAAATACACGTTCTCACATTTTCCCCTGTAGTGAAGTTAATACAAAAATATACATATTTATGATGTTTTTTCCTTCAATTAACAAATTAAAATTGTGATCTATACAATAATTTTCATTCAATAAAGGCCACAAAATCCTCAACTCTAGCAGCATTCACTGGTTTGCTTAATAATCTCACTCAACTATTTGTGTGGATAAAAATTCCCTCCTAAGAGGAACAATTGAATTCTCATAAATTTAAAATAATTGTTTAATTATTTTAGTAACAAATGTCTTGAAAAGAACAGGCTAGCTTTACAGGTTCCTTTATAAATTCTATACCCCATGTTAACCTAAGATCTCCCAATACTTTTCCAGAAAGCAGGAGGAGGAGCATGAGAATTTAAACAAGCCCCACCCTGTTACAAAGGAATGCTAAAAATCTCCTCCTGCATGTGGAGGAGTGTCCAGATCTTCAGTAGAGATAACATTGCCTAGTAACTGGTCCAGACCTCCCCCACCCACATCAGGGTGGGTCCAAATGGACTTGGGACCTGAAATGAACCAATCATTTTAAAAGTCAACTACCCAATCCAGTGTTGCCAAGCTTGCAACTTCTGGGATTCCCACTCCTTCCTTTAAAAACTTCAGACTTCTGTCTCTCCTTGCTGTTCCTCGCTGGTTTTGTGGGGGGCAGCCACATCACAATGGCTCAAATAAAACCTCCTCTTGCTATTGCATCGATAATAGGTCTCCTGAGTTCTCTTCATTCCCCTCAGGAAGTTAGGGTCCTCCTTGGGCCTAACAGTCTTCTCAGTTCTATAGCAAAATAATGCATGTAATATTTTGGAATAATTTTACCTGCTTACAGTATACTGTTTGATTTTATATGGTTGCTGGTATTCAATGCCAATTTAAATGAAAACTTTCTATAATCACATTTGAATTTATAGAAAAGAAACTTTAATATAATTATCTGGAGTAAAAAAATTAAAAGGTGTCAATGCAGAAACACCATTGTCATCTCAAAATAAAAATAAAAGGAATTCTAGGGCCAGATATGAGGGTCCAGGGATAGAAAACATACTTTGCTCCAAAATCCAAGTTCTGCCATGCAGTAATTTCATGAAACTTTCATAGTACCAGAACAAAATAAAGCCATGAATCAACATGATTTTCAAATATGTGGTGGAAGCATCAGGTAAGTAGATAACAGTAGTGCTAGGAAATCTGTGCTGGATGCCTTAGTCTCCATATGAGGATATTCTTAGCTTTTGAGTTAGTGACACTTGGGACTGTTACACATTATAAAGAATTTGCCTAGTAGTCACAAGGATGTTATGTAATTCACAAAAGTTGGCAATAAGTATCTATTGAAGCAGATAAAGATGGGCAAAAGCAATTGGGTTTTGGACCTGCAACATTCCAGATTTTTACATCATTGAAGTTATAAACAGATGATCAGCCTTGTAGAAAGTTTTATGACGGGTACAGGCTTCTCCTGGAACTTTTGTTTATAATGTAAAACATTTGTCTTAGGTTATCTAGAAACCTGGCAATATCCCCCAGTTTACCCTTGTGCAAACTGGTGGGTAATGTGACCACTGAAGGGTACAATGAGCCCAAACTAAATACATATAGAGCACATTTCCAGGTCGAGTCTAAGGTCTTCTTCCGAGGAAGCCCTTTCCGTTCATTACCCACTGACACCGTTTCTTGACAGTGCAATACTGAAAACGGAAAGTCTACCTCAGGACCGGTAGTGCTGTTTCATATCTCTCAGGTTCATTTCTGTTGCATTTAGTATTTTAAATGCCTCAATTTATATTTTGGGGCCTTCACTTCAGCTAAGGTATCTGAATTTGCCCCCCCCCCCACACACAAAATCCATCCAGCTTTCATTTGTGTATCTTACTACAAATTGATCATTTTAGTAGTTGCAATGAACTAATTATCATAATTTAACAAACCACGTGGAATTTTTTTGTCTTTTGTTTGTTTAGAAACCAAACATGTAAGAGAAAATTAGATTAAAAAAATTATCACCAGATTTAACTGGTCAGATCATAGAAGTAGATGGAAATTGCATAGCCACTGTATATAGTCCCATAAACTGACAACTTCCATTCAGAAATTGATCAAAACATTTTATCAATAACAACATGTTTCAGGATAATTTATTTAACATTAGCCAGTGTTGTTCTGTATGTCACATTCAAGACTGTGTTCAAACTGTGTGTTTTTAATTACATGCCATCAGCTTTTCCAAATATCTATGTAGAATGTGTCATGTGCCGGCTCCCTGACAGAGCTACCAGAAGAATCTGCTGATTTGTTAAACTCACATGTTTGGAAGTAATGAGAACCAAGAATAGGTAGTCCTCCTGTGTCCAGGGATTTAATCCTGGCAAGATTAACAGCTGCAAAAGTTACTAGAGGTACTATACTCCATGAACTGGAGAGGGGTGAAGCCCAGGGCATCAAATACTAAGTGTTACAGATTAAACAACACTCTATCCCAATATTATATCTATTTAAATAGTCTAAAATGTCTCTACCCCATCCACATTATTATTCTTCATAACAACTGTGAAGTCAATACCGTATTAATGTTACAGCTGAGGACAAGAGAAGCGAGATTAAGTCACCTAGCCGTCAATACTCTTACAGCTAGTTGGTAACGGGATTTGCTTGAATATGACAGACTGTTGCTCTGGTCTATGACCTTAGTGATCACACAGTAACTTTCCCATCATTACTTTTTCTACCTATGACCTTACTAGTACTCAGAGGACAAGGAGCATATAGGAATTCAGCATACCTCCTAAGAACATATTTCATTTCAATTATTTCAAGTTTATCACTTTTAGATGTGTATGAAAATTACATAAAGTGGCTGAGATCATTCAAGAGACGTTTCCAGTGACAAAGTGTATGAACTAGACCTTTGCCACTGAAGAGTTTTATTTTGAATTGTAAAATAAATTGGTCATAGAATTCATTCATATGTTTATAATCCATGCTTCAAAATTTTCATTGACTGAATATTTCAAAATTTCTTCTTCAACACATTTTCAGAGCAGACAAACTTGACCTACTAATACACAGGACCCAGTGACCTAAATACTCACTTATAAAACAGCCATTAAAAACAAAAATTAGATCAACTCCAGTTTTGAAGTTACATCAGGAATGAATCAAAATGTGTGTTTACCTTTCTGAACTCAAGATTTTTTAAATTAAATTTAAAATATTTATATACTCTGCATTCAAATTGAGAGACCTGAATATGCAAATCATCCAGGGGAGACTAGAATGCCTAATGAGCAGATGCAAGCTGGGGGAAAGGAAGCTCGTGGATGCATCAAGTTTAAATATTTATTAGAACTATGGTGCGTATCTTTTGTTTTTAGGTACTTTACATTAGACAGGCAATATAAGATCAGAGCACAATGCAATATAACTCAGAATGTGTATTTTCAAACTAAAACTTTGTATCCTCTCATAGATAATCTTGACTTCAACTTGACTCGGTCTAGAACCAGTCAAGAGACAAATCTCTGAGAACGCTGCATGCCTGCACTGCCGTTGGAATCCAGCTTCTTCAGCCTTCAAACTGAAGGGCAGAGGAACAGTGGATCCACAAGATTTCTTCAGGTCTTGAGAAGCAGATGGGGAGTTCTAAATCTAGGTACAGAAAATTGCACCTAATGTAGAAAATTGGCACTGCAGACACAGGCTTCCATTATGACTAAACTTGAACATGGATTATGTGGAAAATTTAGAAATTTACAATTTGGAGGTGGACAAGTTTAAATGCTATAAGTACAGCTTAATGGACAATCTAATGGGAGCTCAGAAAACAAGAATGCCAACAACACTGTAGACAGTGAAAGATGGAGACTCAGTAATTGAGCTAAAGGTCTTTTCCACTTTACTCTGCAGAAGAATTTCTCTGCGTGTTATTTATGCCCTGAGCTTTTAGATAAGATTGAGATGAAAGATGACTGACAAATACCTGGTGGAAGAATTTTGGGGCTGTCTGACACTCAGGCAAGGGCACTGTTACTCCTCGCTGCTTTTAGACTGGCTTTAGAGTGAGAATCGGGAGCAAAGGACACAGCAGAAATGCCTGAGAGGCCTGCTGCTATTCCGTCAAAGCTTGTGTAACTATCTGACCAAACAAGCCATGGTTTCTGAAAACATTCAAGCTACTAAGGAATAAACTACTTTGCCTAAGAATAACAGGAATGACTTCTTGAGGATGTATTAAGAATTGTTCAGGAATGGCACCTGAAAGGCAGAGGCAAATGGATCTCTGTGAGTTCAAGGCCAGCCTGGTCTAGTGAGTTCCAGGACAGCCAGGGCTAAACAGAGAAACACCCCCCCCCCTCAAATTAGTCAAAGCTTACCTATCAAAGGTGGACGGCTATAAATATATTCAACTTATCTGAAGAACTTTCCCCAGAGGAAAGAACACATCCGAGGCACTCTGCTAAGAAAAGAGCTGCCCAAAGTCGTACTGTCTCCTTTCTGAGTGAAGAACAGCCTAAATACACCAAGGCCAGCCAGGACAAGGTCCATGTCTAGCTCTGGCATCAGAACTGGTCATCACACACCAGTACTGAGTTGCAGGCATGGGGAAAGCAATAATTACTAGACTGTGAAGCCCCCTGACTAGATTTTAATAGTAGGCTTGTGGGCCAAAGCAATGTGTGCCTAGGTCCATTTATGCTGCCTCCTTTTCAGTTTTGTTGTGCATAATGCTTCAATGAACCCGAGGCAGCTGGCACTGCTTTCGCAGGCTGATTTCTTCTGTGAGTATATAGACAGGAGTGGAATTGATAGTCAATGCATGGGAGTTTCTTAAATAAAGTAGAATAATATGATATGTTTTTTCTTGTTGAAATTTGGTGTGTATAGGCATGAGTATACATGCCCACAATATCTTATACAGCAGGATTCTAATTTGCTAAAGGTTAGTAAACTGACAATGTTGCATTCAAAGAGATTTCTACAACATTTTTTTATATTGTGAGAATGACTTAGCTGAGGCAGTCGCATGCTTCCTAGAAACCTAGATTGCTTTTCCCTGTAGAAATAAAAGCAATTTACTTTCATCATTGTGAGTCAAAGCTACTTCCTTGGAGAATGAACTCTATCCACTTTATGAGATAACCACTGCACCTAGAAAAGGCATCATTAACCTACAAAAAATTTTAAATGTATTTATTGCTTTATTAATTACAGTTTATTAACTTTGTATCTGAGCTGTAGCCCTCTCCCTAGTGCCCTCCCAATCCAACCCTCCCTCCCTCATTTCCTCCCACACTCCTCCCCAAGTCCACGGGTAGGAGAGGTCCTCCTCCCCTTCCCTCTGATCTGAGTCTATCTGTTCTCATCAGGATTGGATGCGTTGTCTTCCTCTGTGGCCTGGGAAGGCTACACCCTCCTCAAGGGTGGAGGTGATCAAAGAATAGGCCACTGAGTTCATCTCAGAGACAGTCCCTGTTCCCCTTACTAGGAGACCCACTTGGAGACTGAGCTGCCATGGGCTACATCTGTTCTAGGTTATCTCCCTGAATGGTCCTTGGCTGGAGTATCAGTCTCAGAAAGGACACCTGTGCCCAGATATTTTTTTCTCTCCTTGTGGAGCTCCTGTCCCCTCTAGATCTTTCTATTTCTCTCTTCTTTCATAAAATTCCCTCTACTCTGCCCAAAGTTTAACTATGAGTCTCAGCCTTTGCTTTGATACCTTGCAGGTTAGAGTCTTTCAGAGACAATCTGTGTTATCATTTCATCAACAGATGAAAACAAAGAATGGCACAAGCCTATTGACCTGTGCAGTACTCATCTAAACTGTCTACTTAATGTAAATGAAGTCACTTGATTTCACCACCAAGTAGAAAAGGTATCCAAGGAGATTTTCTTAGAGTATTCTCTCCAATTAAAATGCTAATATCTTGTATCAGTTTTCCTTTCCAATTTGTTTTAACACGGCATTGTTTCAGTATTAGCAAAAGTTTGACTTTTCAATACATCTAACAACATAACTGATTAAGAAGTAAGCTAAGATGAACATGAAAACAAATTAGAGCCTAATATGAAGTCCAATATTTGCCTTATTCTTTATATAAATACTCTGAAGAAAGTTCTAGAACCATAGTTCTCAGTGGCAGTTTCTGGCTGTTTTTTCTTCTCTACTTACTTCTTCATCAGCTCCCAATTTTTTTGGTTTATTTATTTATTTATTTATTTTTATATCAATCACAGGTTAGGTACTTTGAATCCCAGGCGTAGCCCCCTCCCTCATTCCCTCCTACCCTCCCACTCCCTCCCTCATCTCCCTCCTCCCCACCCCCTCCAAATCCACCAACAGGGGAGGACCTCCTCCCCTTCCATCCAACCCCAGCTTATCCTGTCTCCTCAGGGCTGGCTGCAATGTCCTCCC
Source organism: Pachyuromys duprasi (assembly GCA_028658305.1). Classification (NCBI taxonomy): domain Eukaryota; kingdom Metazoa; phylum Chordata; class Mammalia; order Rodentia; family Muridae; genus Pachyuromys; species Pachyuromys duprasi. The sequence continues at coordinate 34,412,090 of CM053758.1, read as the reverse complement.
CTGGGATCTAGCCAGTCTGTCACTCCCCGGCTTGTATGGGGGAGGGTCAAAGAGTCAGCCATCAAGATCATGACTGAAGCAGTCCCTGTTTCCCTCACTAGGGTCTTCAGTCCTACAACGAGCTATCATGGGTCCCATCTGTGCGGGGGTTCCAGGCCACATCCACACATGGTCCTTGATTGTAGAAACCTTCTCATACAAGACCCCTGTGCCCTGCTCAGTTTGGTCTTTGTGGAGCTCTTGTTCTCCCCAAGTCTCACCAACCTCCCCCAGAGGCTTGATCGTGAGTCTTAATATCTGCTCTGATACATTGCTACATTGAACCCCCAGAGGTCCTCTTTGGCATGCTCCTGTCCTGTTGCTTGTTTTCTCCTCCACTCAATGCCCATCCCATTTGTTCATTCAAACAACCATTGATCATACCAACCTGGGTCCTCCTTCCTGTTTTTAATGAAATTTTTACACACAAGCAGGACTGCTCCAGTAATATTTTCATTACATTATATGCCACAGACTCCTTCACATTTTTGAGTCTCACATTTTAAGATGATATTGTAGAGAAGTGGAATTTGCAATGGCTAAGGTTATTGTCTACTCTGCCCTGAATACAGTAATCCCCAGAGTACTAGATGGAAATTTAGATCTTGATTGATGGTACATGGATTTGGCACTTTTGGTGGATCTCTCAGTGGATAGCACTTAGAGTTTGGGGATGATTAGATTTAGAGAATGTGTGGCCATGTCAGAGAAACCTTACTAATAAATTGACTGGATTTAGAATCACCGGAGGGATTTAAACACACCTGTAAGAATATTTCTTAAGATTTTCCAGAGCTGTTGACCTGATGATAGAAATTCACCCTGAATATCGTCACATAATCTCATGAGTCAAATGTTTGAAAAGGAACAATTCAACTGAGTAATGGTGTTAGCTGTATCTGTTTCCTTCAGAGCAGACACCATGCAACCGGGCTGGTGCAAATATAACTAGTTGGCTCCCAATCCCATTACTGAGCTTTCTTGCCATATCACTACATTTGTCTTAAACTATGAGCCCAAATATGGCTTTCCTTTAAGTTATGGTTAGCAGACATTTTGCCATGTCAACAATTAAATTAGATAACACAGAAGCTTACATGGTAGGCTTATTCCTCTAAAAGGTAAGAAATCAAAGATTCTTCTCAACATGAGGAAGTGAAGAAGGAAAATGGACAAATGTAAAAATTTTCTTACCCCTAGAACTTATTCTCTCCATCTAGAACTCTTGGGAAGATTTTTTTAAGCAATAAACAATTTTTTTTTATTTTTCAAAGTTACAATCTTAAACACCCTCATTTTTCTTTGCTTTCAATTTAATTAATTTTGGTTTTTACAATTTTGTTCATATGTGTATTGTTGTGATCATATTTGACCCCCATTACTCTTTCTTTCTCCCTCAGACTCTTTCTTACCCTTTCTCCCAGCTCCTCCCTCCTACTTTCATGTTTTTAACTTTTGCACACTGAATTTTATGAACACCAGAGGAGGGTTATTTCCTGGCACATGCCACTTTCGGGTCTTTCTGTCTGTCCATCTCTGTTCTTCTCTTTCCATGAATCTGCAAAAGTGAGTTTGCAAATATGAACATTGACAAGGTATGTAATGACACAGAATTAGAGCAAAGGATGGAGGGAAGGCAGGCATCAAAATGGTTCAGCTGATAAAATTGCTCACCACAAAACCTGGTGACCAGAATTCATTCCCATGTAAAGTTGGAAGAGAGAACTGTCTCATTGTAGTTGCTATCTGGCCTCCAAAAGTGTGCAGCAGGAATATGTGTGCACTCATACAGCCATCATGTATAAAGTAATTATAAGTAACAATTTAAGTATTAAAACCCAGTGATGGGGAGATGGCTTGGTAGGTAAAGAAATTGCCGCGGAAGCTTGAGGATGTGAGCCTGGGTCCTCAACACTCATGGAAAAGCCAGCACAGCGGTTTGAGACCTGTTATCTCTGATCAGGAGGCAGAGCAAGGAGAATCCCTAGACCTTGCTGGCCAGACAGGGATCTGGTGACTCAGTGAACCACCAGAGCTCCGGTTAAGTCTGTGTTTCTCTGCATTAGAACAGAGACTTAAATGGCCCTCTGCCTGGCTCTAATGATGTTTAAACTGCAGTGAGCTTTCACTCTCCCAAGCTGTACAGAGACCATATTGTGGACACGTGCTAATCTAACGCTTGACTCTAACTTGACCATGAGAGACCCTGTCCCCAAAATAAGGTGGAGAGGGACTGAAGTAGACTTTGATGCCAAACTCTGTCCTGCTCCCTGCATACAGACATGTGTACAGGCATCTGTACACACATACATGAACATGTACACATGGATACAGATACATATACACAAGGACTAAAGGTTTCACACGTCACAGTGGTATAGTTCGGTTTTTAAAAAAGTGATTTTGGGATGACAAATGACAAAATTTTCAGATTAAATTACATTTCTGGGGTTTTACTTCAACTAAGGGGGTTGAGCACACAGGGTGATAATATGGAAGAAATGGGATCATGGGTGGCAAATGTTGAAGCTGGGTTAGGAAACTCTGGCCTGTCGATTTGTGTGTGTTTGAAATTTACCAAAGTAGTTTTTTTTAATGACCAAAATTATCTAATAACATAAGCTCCCCATAATATTAGGTAATTGCTTTAGAATGAATAAATTAAACTCATCAACATTTCTAAGATTTTTTTTAAATTTCAAATCAGAAATATAAATTACTGAACTATGGATTTTAAAGTACAGCAAGGAGATGAGTTATATTAAGAACAATGCATAATTAAGATACCAAGTGTGCACAGGTTTTTCTGTATGTGTATTTCTTTATCTTAAATACTTGCTTCTCAAATTATATTTTAATCTGTAGACTAGGCAGATGCTAACCTACCAAGGAGATGCACGTTTTAGCATCACTATCCCAAGCAATTGTTACGTTGCTGACCAGCAAGACCCTTGGCTGAGATGCCAACTGGGCCTTTGCCCAGGACACAGAAAAGACTTCTAGAGTGTTCTCTGGTGTTGCTATGGCAGTGCTTCAGTGAGTTGAAATTCTACCATTACCTATTTTTTGTTGTTGTTTTTATTGTTTTGTTTCTTTTTTTTAATTTTTGTAAATTGGCAGTCCCACAAGGAGAGAGCGTAGTGGCTTCCAGAGCTTCAGTTAAGTCTGTGTTTCTTTGTATTCATCCAGAGACTTAAATGGCTCCCTGGCTGGCTCTGAGTGTTTAAAGTTGAGGGAGATTGCTCACTCTCTTAGTGCTCTACCTCACTCTACAAAGGCAAGGCATCCGCACTGACACATGCTAACCCAACACTTGACTTACAGGGGCCAACGGCAGGGTACAACTCACTAGTGGGTCTGAGCCAGGCCAGTGAGGGAAGAGAACCAGATGGAGAACATCTGAAGGCAGGCAGGTGTTCAGAACACACAGTGTTTCCCCAAGAAATACTTCATTGTAAATACCCACAGTTTACTCAGTGTACAGAAAATGTATAGCATCATATATAGTAAATATGTAAGTGAAACATTTTAAAGGTAAGAATTTTCTTAGGGTGGGTTTCTAATAAAAATCTCAAAAGCTGCTACTTCAGTATGATTTGGAGAAATCTAAGGCTTGGAAGAAAACAGACACCAAAACACAAAACAATATCAAAGGCAAAAAAAAAAAAAAAGATAGTGTTGGATAGTTTAATGTAGGCTAAAATCATTGTTGAGGTGGGAACCTCAATTAAAATGTTTCTGTAAGAGCAGGTTGTAGACAAACCTATACAGCATTTTCTTAATTAGGGATTGATGGAGAAGGGCCCACTCCATTGTGAGTGGTGCCATACTGAGGCTGGTGGTCCTGGGTTCTATGAAAAAGCAGGCTGAGCAAGCCATGGGGAGCAAGCTAGTAAGCAGCATTCCTCTATGGCCTCTGCTTAAGTTCCTGCCTGTAGTTTTTTGGGTTTTTGTTTGTTTGTTTGTTTTTGTTTTGTTTTTTTTTCCTTGAATGCTGGGCCTGACTTCTTTTCATGCCAGATTGAGATGTGAAAGTGTAACCAAAAACAAACAAACAAACAAACAAACAAACAAAAAACAAAACCCTTCTTTCTCCAAGTTGTTTCAGGTCATGGTGCTTTATCACAACAATAGAAACCCTGACTAAGACAGTTGCAGAGACTATTTAGAACCTGGTCTTCTTGGGAAGATTTAATGCATTAAAATAATCTTAGTGTGTGGTTTAATAAACAGAAAATTCATCTGTTGTGAACTCATCAAAATTAAAGTTATTTTCTTATCTCATATGTTAATATGCTAATAAAATTGACACTGATATGTAATGTATAAAGACTGAAGTTTGATGACACTCATCCATAATCCTCAGAATTTATAATGAATATTGTAATCTTATTTATGAATGTATTCATGAATATTCATGAAAACATTACAAACTGAAATTATCATTTATTTACCATGTCTTACGCAGAAGAAAAAATAAAAAAGAGTAGGAAGAAGGGATCAGGAGAAAGAAAAATCAGGGGTGCCCTTACAGAGCACCTTGGCCAAAACTAACATGATAGTGTCAAAAGTCTAGTGGAATATTTCAGTTCTCAAAGATCTTTTGAGAAAAACACTACTCATCTTGTATAGCAATGTATTATTTAAAGAATTCTTATGTATCCAGGAAGAATTTGATCACAATTTGAATTATTTAGTAATAGATTTCTATTGAATTTTTTGCACTTAACGTCTCACCAAGTCTCTTTGCAAAGGTGGACAGGTAGGAATAGGCTCCAGTGAATTTTAAAACAATCACAGCTATGTTCTGTGTCTAAATGTCATCATTATGAGATCCTCAAATTACAGCAATCTGAAGAGTAGTCTCTATGATCACAGTGCAAATCAGAGAATACTCTTGGGATTAAGACTATAGTATAAAGAGGGAGGAATCAATTTGGGAAGAAAAAGAGATATAGATAGATAAAAGAGCAGATAGATAAATAGATAGACAGACAGATGAATTTTGTTTGATTGAACAGTGAAGTCTGAACCTATAAGAATCACGTGGCTTGCTCAGAGTTGGACTTAAAGCTTAGATTAAATCAAAAGCATTTATGGTCCACTCATATGATGAAATACTCTGTAAGATACAACATGGTTTCAAAGATCACACAGTCTCCTGAAACCATACCACCAGCAGGAGACCATGAGCCTCTGCATAACTCTTCACTGTCACCAGCGATACTAGCATTCTAATGCTGTTTGACTCTTGGTGAGATGACCTCAGTGAGCTTTGATTCCCTTCTCCTGATGATTAAACATGTTGAACATTTCCACACAATTATGAATGCTTGTAGTTCATCTCTCGAAAATTGCCTTTTCAATTTGCTTGCATAATTTCATCTTGATTATTTGGTGTTTTATTCCTTTCCTGTTCTTTGTAGATTCTAGTATCAGAATTAAAACTTATTTTAAGACCCTGCTCTTGAAAAACTTCTATGCTTATTTTCAAAATAGTTGCAAAAGTTCAGAATAAAAGATGAAAATCTGAACTGATAAAATCAAGATGGACAGTGAGAAAGAGCTCTACATAAGATGGTGATGGGTTGAAAAACTAATGTTGCATTTTCATTTCTCAACTAGGTCCTTGTGGAAGTTTTCCATTTTTAAAAAAGTGCACAGCATTTATTTTTGAAAGTAGGAAACATTATTTCTGATCTAAATAATCTGCTGTATATTTTAAATAATTATTTGCTATTATACAGAAATAAACAAGAAAATGTTTTTTTAAAACTATGGCATAAAATAAAAATATAAATGAGAATAATAAATAATAAATACCCTATGACTCAGAGAAGTTAATGTCTAATAAAATCACTGGCATTTAATATTTTGCAATAAGAGATTAGGGTAAACATTTGCTTTATTTTAAATGTGTAAGAATTTTATTAAAATGTATTTAAAACACCACTAATTCTTCTTCCTTTGCTGAATTAAAATGTAAGTGTTTCTTCATATATTTGAATATATGAAAGTGGATTCCACTTTTTCTTCCAACCACAATATTTTTCCTGAAAAGTCAGATGTGCTATGCTTCTGAATAAACTGTCTTTGATCTTGAATAATGTTCCCTATTTTTCCAAAGTTGAAAATACAAAAATAAAATTTCTTGTGCAATTATTTTTTTAATTAGCATATACCCATTAAGGATGGATTATGAGAGCATTAGTTGGACATGAAAATGCCAAAATCAAACCCATGGTTTCTGTATTCTAATGACTGCAACAACAAATGTAATGAATCCTGATCTGCGAAGCCTTTGTTTCTCTAGATTTATTGTCTCATTAATTATGTTCATGTCTGTGTTTCTCTTAACATGTGCACATTAATGGAATGTCCCTGGTCAGAATAGGATATTCGGTCCTCTGGAGCTGGAGTGGTTGGGAACTTCATGATGGGGGTGCTGGGATCTGAACTCTGGTCCTGTGCAAGAGCCATTCATGCTCTTAGCTACTGAATCACCTTCCAGCCTGCCTCTTTGCTTCTTATTAATGATCAGTCAATTAGTTATGATTCACTGCACGAATACCATAAACTTGTATTATTTAGTGTTCTATGAGTCAGACAGAAAAATGTCTTTTGTTGCTAATGAGAACACCCTGTTTCTACAGGAGCATTTTATTTCTTTTCTCCTTTTTTAAAACCTCCATAAGCAGCATACTGTTAGATAATAACTCCAGTTCCCTCAGCTCTTCTCATATATTCAATAAAATATTTCTTTACTCAGCTTCCCTCTTGAATGCAGCTGGTGTCTAAGGTCCTGTGCCCTTAAGTCAAAACCACTCCACAGCCTCTCAAAAGCAGGGCTTCTCTTCACTTAGAATTGCTGCAATCATAAAATGAGAAGCTCTATATTGACATATTTTGAGAGATGTAAGTACTGAAGTGTTGGTTTGATTCAGTGCAAGCTGCTGTGGAGACTCAATGTCCAAGATGGTCAGTGGTTTATTCCAAATGCCAGGGATTCAACTGGGCTTTGATAGAACAACAACAAAATAAAACAAATCAGAATTCTAAGGCTTCTTTATTGGAACAAAGAAGGAAACACTGACTTAGCTTTGCTACATAGCAGTAGTTAATAACTGGTGCTCTGATACAACTAGAGAGTCCACAGTAGACACTGGAACAGAGTGTATATAAAACATAGTACAATAAGGTGGATGAAATTTGCATAGTTTCTAAAGCATGTGGAACTGACATGCTGAGTCCATATTATCATCAACACGTCACGCTGCTAGATATTTACTATACTATTGAAATATAAAGCACAGTTCAGAGCATGACTGCTTCAAGGAATAAAATAGTTAATTTGCTTCCTGATTCAGAATCATTTTCCTAATGGGCTTTGCATCAGTGTAAGATTAGTGATGTCAGTAGCAAACCAAACTGCAAAAGTGCCCATTGCAGTGATCAACCAAATAACATTATCCTGACTCCATGAGTTTGTTACGTCTTAAGACTTGAAACATTTTCATCTCACCCTTTATCTATGTTTATTAAATATAAAATTATCATTTAATATGGTATGAATTTGTATGTATGATACAGAAATTTGAACTCTGTGAGCTGACTTAGTTTCATAAATGCTACCAAAATTAAAGAAAAGTGAAGAAAAAGTTAGAAGATAATAGTAAAACACAAATCCTATAGCTGTTTTTATTTTTTCTCTGAAACATGATAGAATGTAACTATGAGTCGGGCCTTCCCTAGCTATTACAGCAGATTTCCATCTGGATCTCCACTCATACCTTCAGCTAGTCTAGCCGTACATATTAGATGTTTTTTTATTGACGACATTGCTCTTTCTCTTTTGTTTCACAGATGCAGGTCTGTGTGCTACGTCTAAATGTTGAACATGCTACTTAAATGAGAAACGTACGCATAGGTTTTTGAGTAAAGATTGCATTACCATACTAAGACCCAGTGAGAGCAAATGTTATCTAAACGATAAAAATATAGGGTAGAAGGTGAGGGTTAGAATTCTTCCCAAATGAGAGAACGGAAAGGAATAAAATACCCAGAAATGTATAAAAAAATAAATTTAGTAATTGGTTTTCTGTTGCTTTTTATTGACTGTTTCTGAATTATGTTCTTTCTGCAGATGATTTTTCTGAATCACATAGACGGAGCGATTTGACATCGACTTCCCTATGATAACATAAGGGAGAAACAATCTTTGATTTCATGCTTTCAAGTCCAAATAGCTTGATCATTCCAATATTATCCAATAAACTATGATTTTAAATGAACTGCAAAAATGATAATATGAGGTAACAACATTATTAAAGAATAATTACAAATAATAATGAGAACAGAGATAAAGGATCTCACAGTCAGATGTGTAATTAATATATAAATCAATCATTTCCTTCATGCATCATAGTAAATATTGTAACTGAAAAATATGAAAAAGTTTAAAACTTCTAGATATGCCTGCAAAGGCATTCAGGAGAGCAAATGCATAGATAGAAATTGGAAGTTCTGTAGTTTCTGTGGGTGAAAGAAAGATTACATACCATGAACCGTAGGGAAAGATGTGGAACAAGGCTTTAAAGAAGAACCTGAAAGTCTAATACACCAAGATAACCCTGGGAATGAAAGCAGAGTTAGGCCCAGGAAAGAAGATGGCAATGACATGTTCCAGGCTTTTCCTAACTGGAGAAGGCTTTTGAAACTGACATTTGCCCAGAGCCAACACTAGGCTTCCTTTTCTCAAGGTCAGTGGAGACACTTGAAATAGTGAAATAGGCTAGTATAGTCTGGGACATGTTCATCATTTTCAGCTCTTGGGAGAGGTTTGACATGTTTCAGAGTGATGACAAGGATGTCAGTGAGAGCATTTACAATACTGACAAAAAAACCCTTTATTTTTCTTTTAAATGTTTTTTTTTAACTTTGTATTGATTCTTTGTGAATTTCATATTGTGCACTCCAATCCCACTCATCTCTCTATCCCTTCATACCCATCCTCTACCTTGGCAACCTCTCCCATAAAGAAAATCAAAAACAAAACCAAAAGCATCTTTCTGAGGAAGCTGTAGTATGTTGCTGTGTGTCCCACAGTATACACTTCTGTCCACACATCTTTACTTACAAATGTTCACTGCAGTGAGTCATTGGTCTAGTTCAAGGCCTCTGGCTTCAGCTACTCTATCAATACTGGATCCTCACTGTGACTCCTCTCAGATATCCCATTATTGCCCTGTGTCACAGAGATCCTGCAGGGTTGGGTTGTAGGACTGACCCTTTCACACATGCTTCAGTAGTTTATAGATGGGTACATGTTGGAGTATGCCAACTAAAAGCCCTGGATATGGATCTGGTTTGTAGCTGAGTTGGTCAAACTGTCACCTCCCCTGCACCCACATCACCAGGGCCAGCTATCCACCACTGCTCCAGCTAACTCACCCAATTACGGGTGTATGGAGGAGCGTGCCAAAGAGTGCAACACTCAAGGGAAAGCAGAGGAGTCAGATGCCCTGGAGCTGGAGTTAAAGGCAGCCATGGACCACACAGCATGGTGCTGGGAACTAAACACGATTCCTCTGCGAGGGTAGAAGTACCTGTTCTTAAATTCTGAGCTATCCCTCCAGCCCCAAATTTCAATTCTTCTAATACAATTTTAAAGGAATATAATGATCAGATAAGGAATGTTAGACGCTTATTACAGACTGATAACAAATACATAACAGAATTTTATGAAATACTATGAAATACAGAATTCATTTATATATTGATAAAATTATTTACTGTTGTCAGTCATTACTGTCAATTGCTGGTGAAGCTAACCATTATCAATAATTTAGAACATCACTAAATACTGACAGACAAAGTCAATGCTGAGCTCTTACAATCTGACATGTGACAGTAGACTGAATAAAGATATCATTATACAGAATACAGGGGTAAACATGCTTTATTTTTACTTTCCGTCAATTTTTTTTGACTGAAGAATCAATCCAGGAGTAGAATAAGCTAGATGAACAAGTAGATTCTAAATCTAAATGAACAATAAGATTCAGATCCCAGTGTTGATACTAAAAGGATAAATAAAATGTTACATTTGTATAAACAAATATAAATATGTTTAATTCTACTTTTAGCTATTTGACATACTTTCAATTCCTACTGACAGCTATTTGTGCTGCCAAATATCAAATCAAAGAAAAAATATCCAAGAGAAAAGAATGGCATTAGCAATGAAATCCATGTATTTTAGCCTTATGCATTTCTCTGAGTAGTGTTTGTGTTTAAAATTATAATTCCTAAATCATTTTCTTTATGCTGTTTAGCCAAAATATAATGAGTCAAAATTCAAACAAAAAAGAAAAGAAAGAAAGAAGAAAAGAAAGAAAGAACATGCCACGACTAACAAAATAATCTAAATCTTGCTTTCTTGAATGGTCCTGTTTCAATAGGTATGGCCCCTGTAGACTCATGTCTTTGAATGCTTGGCCAATAAGACATGGCACTATTAAAAGGTATAGCCTGAAGATCAAAAACTCAAGTGAAAACCCATGCTGGAGAGGATGTGGAAAAAGGGGAACCCTCCTCCATTGCTGGTGGGAATATGAACTTGTACAACCACTTTGGAAGTCAATCTGGCACTTTCTCAGACAACTAGGAATAGTGCCACCTCAAGACCCATTCATGGGCATATATCCAAAAGATACCCAACCATACAACAAGGACATTGCTCAACTATGTTCATATTAGCTTTATTCATGATAGCCAGAATCTGGAAACAACTGGATGTCCCTCAACCAAAGAATTGATTCAGAAATTGTATTTACACAATGGAATTCAATTTTCACAATGGAATACTGCTTAGCTATTAAAAACAAGGAAATCATGAAATTTGCAGGCAAGTGGATAGAACTACAAAAGATCATCTGGAGTGAGGTATTCTAGAAGCAGAAAGACATGTATGGTGTATACTCACTTATAAGTGGACATTAGACATATTATATAGAATGTACATACTAAAATATACAGACCTAAAGAAGCTAAATGATAAGGAAGTCCCTAGAGAAAACATTTATTTCTCATTCAGAAGGGAAAACAGGACAGACACTGGAAGTGGGTGAAGAGAGGAAACAGGACTGGAACCTACCACAGATGTCCTCTGAAAGACTCTAACCAGCAGGGGATAAAAGCAGATGTAGAGGCTCACAGCTAAACTTTGGAAAAAGTGCAGGGAATCTTATGGAAGAAGGGAGATATAAAAGGATTCAGAGGAGAAAGGAGCCACACAAGAAGACCAACAAAGCCGAAATGAAAGAAAAAAAAAAGCAGGGCCCAGGGGTGACTGCAGAAATGTATACATCTACCAAAGACCATGGATAAAGAGGACCTAGAAGCCCGGTTTAGACTGCTTAGTCTCCATGTGGATTCCCTAATAAGAGGAGAAGAGTTGGTCTTTGATAGTAAGAGGAGAAGAGGCAATCTCTGACATGAACTTGGTTGCCTGTTCCTTGATCACTTCTCCCTGATAGGGTGACCTAGCTAGTCCACAGAGGAAGAAGATCCAGGCAATCCTAATGGGACCTGATAGGGTAGGGTTAGACAGTAGGGCCAGAGGATTTTCCTTATCAGTAGACTAGAGAAAAGAAATAGGGGAGGGAGTAAAAGGGAGGGTGGGACCAGGAGGAGATGATTGAGGGGTCTACAACTGGGATAAAAAGTGAATAAATCATAAATAATCATAATAATAATGAAAAAAATGAAGTATAGCCTTGTAAGTTTGTTGTAAGAAGGGTAAGTAAGCCTTGTTGTAGGAAGGGTATTACTTCAGGTGCATGTTGTGAAGTATCCAATGCTCAAACTACAGCTAGTGTGGCACACAGTCTCCTTCCACTGCCTGTGGATCAAGACAGAATTCTTGGCTCTTCCAGCATCATGTCGTCCTTCAAGCTGACATACTTCCCACTATGAAGATAATGAACTAAATATCTGAATATGTAAGTCAACACCAATTAAACATTTTTCTTTATAAGTGTTGCTGTGGTCATTCTGTCTTTTCCTAGCAATGGAAACCCTAAATAAGACAAGTCGTTTCATTGGAAGAAGGAGAAAACAGGAAACAGGACAGGAGCCTACCACAGAGTGCCTCTGAAAGGGTATCAAAGCAGATGCTGAGACTCATAGCCAAACTTTGGGCAGAATGCAAGGAATCCTATGAAAGAAGGGGGAGATAGTAAGACCTGGAAAGGGCAGAAGCTCCACAAGGAGAACAACAGAACCAAAATATCTGGACCCAGGGGTCTTTTCTGAGATGGATACTCCAACCAAGGACCATTCATGGAGATAACCTAGAACCCCTGCACAGATGTAGCCCATGGCAGCTCAGTCTCCAAGTAGGCTACCTAGTAAGGGGAACAGGGGCTATCTCTGACATGAACTCAGTAGTGGGCTCTATGACCTCTCCCCCTGAGTGGGGAGCAGCCTTACTAGGTCACAGAGGAGGACAATGCAGCCAGTCCTGATGAGACCTGATAAGCTAGGGTCAGAGGGAAGGGGAGGAGGACTTCCCCTACCAGTGGCCTTGGAGAGAGGCATGGGAGGAGATGAGGGAGGGAAGGTCAGATTAGGAGGGAATGAGGAAGGGGACCTCAGCTGGGATACAAAATTAATAAGCTCTAACTAATATAAAAAATTTTTTAAAGAGAAAAAAAGGAAGACAGGTCCTCTACAGAAATTGAACATTCTAGGTGTTGCATATTTCCATGGGTTGCAAAACCTGTTGTTTTGGAAACCACCCAACAGCTATACCCAAGTTTTATCTTAGATTTTCTGGTTCTGCAGTTATGGATACTTGGAACAAAAACATGTGGGTGCTGCAAACTAAAGCTGAGTCCTCTGCAAGTCCTTATCTTCCCCCATTCCATTGGAGTATCCATCTCAGAAAAGACCCCTGGGCCAGATTTTTTGGTTCTGTTGTTCTCCTTGTGGAGCTCCTGTCTTCTCTAGGTCTTTCTATCTTCCCCTTCTTTCATAAGCTTCCCTGCACTCTGCTCAAAGCTTAACTATGAACCTCAGCATCTGCTTTGATATAATGCTGGATAGAGTCTTTCAGAAGCCCTCTGTGGTAGGTTCCTGTCCTGTTTCCTGTCTTCTCCCTCTTCTGATGTCCACCCCTTTTGCCTTTCTGAGTAAGGATTGATGATCTTACCCTGTGTCCTCGTTCTTGCTTAGCTCATTTAGGTCTATGGATTTTAGTAGGTTTATCCTGAATTATATGTCTAATATATTAAATTTTCTAAATAAATATTTAACCTGATCAGTATTCTTTGGAATCTTCATAACTACACAAAGAAAATCCAAATAACTTTCACTGTTAGTGCTTGGAAGATATGCTGCAAATGAAAATCACTCCGGGGACCTTCTTGGAGAGGAGTGATTTAAAAATTAGTGTTTTGTAGCTGAAACTTTGGACCCCTTGGCCTGTCAGGTACCTGGCTGCTCCTACAGGGTTATACACACTTTAATGAATGTGGTGACACCATTGCTGCTCCCTGCTTGGGCAGTGGAAACTGTCTGATTTTCTAAAGATTATCACTTGACTTAGTGACTGCCCCTTTATATTGGTTCTAAAACCTCCTATTCTGTGTTTAATATTTTTTCTTTCTTTCCCCCATCTTCTCTCTTTCCTTGCTTCCTTCCTTGATTTCTTGCTTTCTTCTTTTGTCCCTTGTTCCCCTTCCTCACACTTGTTTTCTATATAAAAAGAAAAGCTTTTTATGATTTATAAAATTTCAGGACTTTTGATCAAAATATGGCACTGCAAATCTACCTCTTCTGCTGTCTGTGTCATCTAAAGGTATGGTATTGAAAATAATCTTATTCTATCAGCTTCAATTTCATTAACGTGAAATGGGAAAACAGGATGCATTCCTACTGTAGGTGTTAAAATTGATGAGAGAAGCATGCAGCATTTAGTGACAAATTTTCAATGACAGTGTTCAATAAAAAGAATGTTAAAATCATTCCAGGGCCAGGTAAATGGCTCAAAGAGTAAAGGTGCTACCCATGCAAGCTTGGCAACCCACAGTCAAGACCATGGCAGATGTCAAAAAAAGGAGTAGCTGTCCTCTAATCTCCTAATATATGCTATGGAGTACGTAGCCACCTCCAGTCCCACACACAATTATGTACAGCACAAACATTCACACGCACACACATACACACGCTGAACATTTTCTGAAATACTATATCCTTAACTTCCAGAAAGCTATTATCACAGTTTTAAAATTCTATACAGTCTGTATGCTCCGTGCCAGCATGTGAGCGTTCTTACTCTATGCTGCTCTAGAATCAAAACAAGTCACCATAGCTGACACTGAAATGTTTTATCAGAAATGACAGCATCCAACCCAGAAGAACAACACTGTTAATAGATGTGGTGGCCATTATCCCTTCAGGCTAAGCTGAAAGCAGCACTCTAACAGAAACAGCACTCTCAACTCTGTTATTACTGAGAGAGACACAAATGAAGGATAATCACAAAGGACTATGGATTTTGAAGACTATCACTTGATAGTGTTGATTAAAGGCCTCTAAATAGCAATGCCAGCCAATGATCTGCAATGTTTTCTCCTAAATTACAAAGCAAGTCACCCATAGCAATAGCAAGTAAGTCAGTTTTTAGGGCTTGCTTGATTTGTGAATATTAACATAGAAATACACTTTCCTCAGAATGGCCTTTCATTGTCTTGGGCAGTTAGGGACTTTGAAATTCTTAGACAGGCAAGTTTTTCACCTAACTACATCCATGCTTTTTTATGTGCACATTTTGGAAATTGTAGAAAAACTATTTAGGTCAGGTCCTGTTACCATCCTTCTCTGACACTTAAGAAGTGATATTCTACACATTCAGTCCTAATCTCCTATGATATTTTTATTTAGCACTTCCTCATATCCAAAGCGCTGCTTATCTAAGCTTCTATTTTCAATCAAAAAAAAAATGTCTGTAGATGAGAACAGGCCACAAACAGGCAGGTGTAAATGACAGCATGGTGTGCAGCTTGCTCCCTGTCTGGATGACTGCACAGTGGGTGACATCATCAGGTCAGTATCTTCTCTCAGCCCAGAATGCTCAATTTAACTTCCTTGACTTAAATTTCTAAACACTTTATGTTTAGCTTTTTCATAAAGAGAACTTCGAACATAAGCCCGGAGACACACTAAATGACACAGGGAATGCTGATCGTATGTTTGTCCTGGGAGAAGTTTTGAGTTTGTAATTACAGTTGTACACAATGTAAAGGATGTCCCCTATATAGGACATTCCTGTCTCTATAGGAAATGCTGCCTGCCAGCGTGAAGATCAGCTTGATGATGTCAGTCCAAAAAGCAATGCCTCTCTGTGTGGGGGCCCCTAAATATCTCCTCTCCTCAGAGTCCACCCATGGATGTTCTCAGCTGGCCAAAGTCATGACCCTCCAACATGAGAGCTCACAGAAAAACATCACATGCCCAGCTTGCAGCAAAATATCACATGACAAAACTGAGTCTTCAAAGAAACCAGAAACTTCCACTTCTCTATCACCTCAAGCACGTGAAACAAGGGCAGCCTGTTATTGGTGCCACATACTCTTCCTGGTTCATCCTGCTCAAATAGTTGTGACCAATAAAAATTAGTGTTTAATTAAAAACGAACAAATGAACAAACAAACAAAAACCCAACAGGCTTCCAAGGGCTAACACTAAATGAAATATAATAAGATAAAAGGAAAACTAACACATTGGAATAGGACAACACACACATACACACAAAGAAAAAGAAAAGGAAAAAAAATCCCCAAAAGGCACAAAATACAGATATAGATGCAGAGACCCACTTTATCTCAAACTTGGCAATCCCATAAAAACACAAAATGGAAGCTGTATACACAAAGGACCCATGGAGTAAAATCAGAGAAAAATATTTATAACTAAAATAAAGAAATAAAAACATAACCCATAAGGAAAAAAAAAAACTAAAAGGAAATTGCCTGACATGACATTAAAAGACCAGGAACCTCAAATACTGCAGTTAAGCGCTTATGCGTTGGCCATTCACTGCTGGGCATACAGCCAACCCTTACAAGCAATTTGTTTCTCCAGTGAGACACTCTTGGAGAAAACTACATTTCACTTGCAAGTGGATACCAGTTGTAGATAGCTGTTGGATTAGGGCAGAGAGCATGTGTCCACATCCTTCATCTCTAGGACCTCATTTGGTGTAGACACATTCAGGTCTTCTGCCTACTTCCACATACCCTGTAAGTTCAAATTTCCTCCAAGAAAGATGATTTAGAGGGCCTGTACTCTTGGTGTCCACTATCCCTTTTGACTCTCACTCTCTATGCATGTCCTCCTAAACTCGGAGGTGACGTATGTTCTACAGCTGAGTACTCCAAGTTCCCTCACTCTCTGCACATTGTCTGGCTGTAGGCCTTTGTACTTAATCCTATCTTTTTGCTGGGGGAAGTCTCCCTGATTAAGACTGAGCACTTATTTATGAATATAGCAGAAGGTCATTAAGAGTCATTTTATTGCTACATGGTTTGTTTTGTTTAGAACACTAGTATTTGGTTTCATTTTAGATCAAATGGATATCTAGTCTCAGGTTCTTACTTACCCAAACAATGTTGAGGGTGGGTTCTACCTCATGGGATAGGCCTTAAGTCCAGTCAGATATTGGTAGGTTACTCTCACAGACTTTGCAACAGCATTGCACTAAGCATATGTTGCAGGCAGGAGACCATTTTAAATGTAGGGGTTTGTGGTTGTGTTAATGTTTATGGTTCTCCTTCGATAGCATGCAGAGTACCTTCTTGTACCAAAGTTCTCAAACACACAGGTAACGGCTCTAGGTGGACACCAGTTCAATTTCTCTAAGTCCAATGGGTTGTGTGAGTGTTGCAGTCATCAACTGAGACCTTCAGGTCAATTTGTGGAGAGCAACCCATGGCCTTGGAAACAACCTCAGTTATTGGGGATTCCTAAGAATCCCTTTGGCCAACAGTTCCATGAGATTTAACCCAATCCTGGCACTGGAAGCTTCATTTGGTGAAAGAAACGTCCAGCTGAAACTGCATCCCCCAGTGGTGACTTCATGCAGATTGGCTTCATATATGTACATACTTAAGGAAGATTCTACTGTGTTTGATTTCTATACTACTCCTCAAATGTCTCTGTATTTAACTGTCTCAACCTGCTTCCCCTCCTCTGTCCCTTGCTTCTCTCCTCCTCCTCACTTTATCCTCCAGTTCCAGGACCCCCTCATCCATCTATAATTATTCTGTTTCCCTTTCCTCTGGAATTCTATCTGGCCACCTTTATCCCTTACGCCGTAACTCTATACCTAACCTCTGTAGTTATATGCATTATAGCTCCTTTATGCTTGGTTGAACAGCAAATACCCAAATAAAAGCTATCACATGCTATATTCACTCTTCTCTGTCTGGAATAATTCACTAAGAATGATATTTTTTCTTATTTCATGTATTTACCTGTGAATTTCATGATTTCATATTTTTAAATTGCTGGGTACCACATTTTCTTTACCCAGTTTTTAGCTGAGGGATATCTATATTGCTTCTAATTTCTGGCTCTTATGAACAGAGCTGCAGTGAACATGGTTGAACAAGTGTGCCTGTGTTATGTATGATGAAACATCCTTTGGGTATATAGCCAAGAGTAGTATAGCTGCATCTTGAGGTAGAGTGATTCCTATGTTTATGAGCACTAGCCTCTCTGGCCTTTCGTAGCAGCTATCATGGGAGTCACCATGTAGCAACTACACAGACAAGCTGCAGTGGCTATTTAGCAACCATCTGAGTCTTTTATCATGTAGAACATGGCAGAAAAAGGAAAGTGACACTTCTCCTGCGGCTATCACCAGTGCACAACTCTAAGAGTTTTAATAACTCTAAGAATCAGTATGAACTTCAGGAATATTTTGGCTCATCAGGTACCAGGTGCTTCCAAGCCTGATAATCCAAATTTTATCTCAAGGAGCCACACTATGGAGAGAAGGGACTGGCCACATTAAGCTGTCATTCGACCTCAATATGCATGTTGTGTCACTACGTATGCGTACATAAAGACACAAAACAAACACGTAAATTGTAATTTAAGCAAGTTTAACTAAAAGATAATTTTCAAGTCAGGTTAAATATGGTACCAGGATATACCATAGTTTACAAACAGTTTTAACTTTTTGATAACTATTAAATATTGTGGGACATTTATTTTGGAAATGAAGTGGACTTACTACTTTGGCTGAAAAAGATGCAAACTCCTAAGCCTTTTGCTGAGTTATTTCATACAATAAAAGTGGGAAAATGTCTGAGCCTTGTTCGATGTTATGTTCCCAGTACATCATATGATTCATGCAGAGGTGCCTGTGAACAGTGAGGACACAATCAGCAGGTGGGATGTGGGTGTGATGGGTGAAGGGAGGCTCCATGGAGAGTGTAAAGAAATAGTAAGGGATCATTGTGTGAAGTCTTTTCTGGTGCTTTGATGATGTCCTAAGGTGGACTATATCTCAGAATGATTTAAGAATTTATACAACATTATTTAATTACATCTATCAAGCATGCCTGAAATGGCTGTCAAGCACTGTACAGGGATCACACACCCCAAGAACCACTTCAGGGAGCTAGTTCAACTTTAATTTCCTAGAACAAAGGCTAGGGTGTGAGGCTCCAAGGATAGGGGTCCATAATTCATTGGAAGTAGGAGCTTCAAAGAGTCTCAATTTGCATTAAACAGTATGCTCTTATTATATGAACTGGAACACAGTACCTAATTATCCTATAGACAAAGGGAGGGGACAGATAGCCAAGAGCTGTGTCAAAGGCCATATGTCAAATGTGGTTAGGGTTATCTGTCTAGATACACTCTCCAGATGAAATCAGGCAGAGAACAGGAGGCCCTGCTGGGGAAAGTGAGGCCTGCACCTTAACACCTAGCTCAGAATGGCTCTCCAGGCTTGGAGAGCTGCATCCCCAAGCAGCAGGTTCCTTTAAACAGGTTGCATCTAGAGCCCTTTAGTTATTCTCCCTTAAGAAAAGAAACAGTATATAAAATGTTTTCTAGTTAAAGT
Source organism: Pachyuromys duprasi (assembly GCA_028658305.1). Classification (NCBI taxonomy): domain Eukaryota; kingdom Metazoa; phylum Chordata; class Mammalia; order Rodentia; family Muridae; genus Pachyuromys; species Pachyuromys duprasi. The sequence goes on along the minus strand of CM053758.1, from coordinate 34,392,913 downwards.
TTTAATGTCCTCAAAGTGTTATTCCCAGCATGTTTCTGGGAATAGGTCCCAAGTATGATATTATCACAGTGAAATCTAATACAGTCGTGGACTGAATACATATCTGAGCATCGTTCCTTGGGAGTGCCAGTGTTCACACTATGGAGACACTATGTAGCGTTTTACAAAATACTCACTTGTTCACACATTCAGTAGTATTTTATTTTAAACTAGATCTCTGATCTATCTAGTCACTGTTTTTCACCACTCAAGCGGTGTTAAGTATAGGTCCCATCTCATGTATTGGGCCTTAAGTCAAATTAGACATTGCTTGGCTATTCCCACAAGTTCTGTTTCACCATTGCCAAGGTATATCCTGTAAGCAGGTCAGATTGTGTGTCAAAGGTTATGTGGCTGGTTGGTGTCTATGTTTCTTTTTTTGTAGCCTGCAGAGTATTCACCCACATCCAAGACCCAAGACGCTAGAAAATAGGGGTGAAGGTTCCATGTAGGCATCAGCTTGACATAATGTTCAATGAGTTCTGTGGGTGTTGAGCTCAGCAATAGGGCCCCACTGTCAGTTGGCAGAGAGCAACCCGTTTTAATAACAACAACTTGGGTGTTTTGAAAATATTCATAGGGTGTTCTTATCCAACAACTCAATTAACTGTAACCCAGTCCAACTAGTGGAAGACTGGTTTTGGCCACAATAGATGGCCTGTTGGAACTTTATTCCCCATTATTAGGAGACCTCCTTAGGATCACTTTCTTATATTTTAGGAAGTTTCTACCTCAGTAGGTTTCCATATAATCACCCATATGGCCTTCTATTCCTGCTGTCTTTTCCAGGATTCTTTTCCTCTACCCTATCTCTCATCACTGCTCACATTATCCACCCATTTTCTTCCCCCACAGGTCCCAGTCTACCTGTAAATTTTATTTTATTTCCCCTCTCAGGGAAATCCACTGTCTCCTACTAGCTCATTCCTCTATACCTAACCTCTCTTAGTGTATGGATTGTAGGTTGGTTATTATTTATTTAATGAATAATATCTACAAATAAGTGAATACATACCACATTTATCTTTCTGCATTTTAGGTACTTCACCCAGTATGATTTTTTTTTTGGGTACCATCCATCTGCCTACAAATATCATGATGCCATTTTTTTACTGAATAATACTCCATATTTATATAAATGTTCCACATTTTCCCCCAAAAGTTTGTCAGTCCTGCCCATTGGTCCTTGAAGTCTGCTGTGACTTTACTGATTAGATTGAATGACAAACTTTCAGGAGGGCTATCTCCATTCAGCCTAGAGGTCTCCCAACTTCCTTTTCCACTACCTGGTGATTTGAAAAAGAATATCTCCATAAGGCTCATACATTTGCATGTTTAGTCCCCAGTGAGGAACTGTCTGGGAAGGGTTAGGAGCTATGGCTTTGTTAGATAATATAATTCCTATTAGAGTTGCATTACAGGAGGGTGTGCTTTGAGGTTTAGTATGCCAATGGCAGTGACCAGACAAAATGGAGTCTGTCTCTATGTCTTTGTCTGTCTTTGTCTCTGTCTCTGACTCTCTCTTTGTCTGTCTCTGTCCTCTCTCTCTCTCTCTCTCTCTGACTGCCTCTTGGGATTCAGTATGAAAAGCTCTCATCTCTGCTGCAGGACTAAGACATGATGACAGCTTGCTGACATGACATCACGAATGGACTATGTAAAACTATAAGCAAGGCCCCAATTTAACTGCTTTTTGTTCAGAGAGTTGCCTTGGTCATAGGGGGTTTTCACAGCAAGTAATATACATAGTAAGACATATCTGTACATTCATCAAATACTAATGAAGCCTGTGACAATGTCAATGACACATGACTTTGTTAGTGACCTCTTGAAAGAAATATTTGACATGCTTCCTGAACTAACTGTCTTGGAAACAGGAACTGTCATCTCTGGGTTGTGTGCTTTCAGCTGCCCAGACTGCAGCCATGTAGGGCTGCTCAGCCTTCCTCTCAAGCAGGGTGTCCACCTGTCCCTTTTAATACATGGCTCCTGAAGCTAGTACTGGCTTTCACCTGTCTCATGGCATCATTCTCCCTCTCAGCCAATCAGCACCAGATAGAATCTTGAGGTTTCCATGGAGACGAGTAAACAAACTTTTCTCAGTGTCCAGGATCTCTGATCCTGTGCACATGTGACTTTTTTTCTTGCGGAACCCAACAAGCCTTTATCGCATCCCTTTATCCAGATTTTATACCTTTACTCCTATTTACCTCTGTGACAATGTCAGGTAAGAATTGAAACTTTAACATTTTAAGTGAACAGTTCCATAAATTGGGAAGCATCAAAATGATGTAGGATTGAGGTGAATGCACTGAATGACAAGATGGTGTCTTACTGAGGTCTTGGCTCTTACATTTCCTAGGGTTTTGACTTTAGACTGAGCATTTATTCACCTATTCACTAAATGCACCTTCACCATCTTTTTGATAGAAGAGGCTGGCCGGGAATAGGGTCCTCTGGGGTATTGCTCCTAAGCAGGGTAAAGAGAAGGAATCGAAAGATTCCCTGGGACTGTTTTGGCTGAGAGAGAGAGAACTGGGTATGTAAAAGGAGAACTGAGAGACAGGTGCTTCCCTTCAGGGCCCCACTGCACAGTTTTCCACTTTAGTACTTGGTACTTGGTGCTGTTCTATACTAGTATTGAGTTCTGAGGGGACTCAATAACAGGGAAGATACCTTTGCTATTTGTGTTTCTCCGCTGATGCCTGAAAATTATGAAAATGAGCATTCTATAAATACAGTCCAGTAACAATTCTTAGCTGAGGGACTGGGCTCAACAGTGAAATTGTAGTATCCAAGTGGCTGAAGCAGAAGGATTGATGAGGTCCATGGTAATTCTAGAATGAATTGTGAATTATAAACCAGTTCTTGCCAAAAAGTCAAAATTATTCCTGAAGGAAAAATAGAATTCTTATAGTATACATGCCACTGAAGTGTGTGAAAGTGATGAGGGACGGCACTGGGGATTTTATTGTGCTCTGACCTTTGGAAAATACCTAAATTGTAGGCAGCCATGGAGACCATGTGTCTCTTCAGGATTGGCTTTGAAGCTAAAGCCCCTGTCTTATCTTCATAGCCATTTTCTTCACTAGACACAGTGCAAATTTTATAACTGTAAGGAACTGAAGCACTACAAAGAAAAGACAGGAACCTTATAAAACTCAGATCTGCATTTCTAATTTATTTGAGCTTTGTTGCAAGAAGACCTGGGCTAGGGCTGCCAGTGTAGCTTTATGATACAGTTTATCTCCTAGCTATTCACCACCTAAATGGTCTTGTGGTCCTTATAATTCTGATATACCTAATTACATCAGTGTACAGTATCTCTGATCCTGGACATGTCAGTTGTTTGTTTGTTTTTGAAATTTGACAGCGTTCTTATTTATCCCTTTAGCCAGTTATTATAAGTGTGTTCATATTACCTTACCAACAATGTCTGGTAAGGAAAGAAACTTAAACATTTCTTCCATTCAATTTTTCTGTAAACTTTAAGAAGTCCAGTCATTATGGAAGCATGAGAAAAGTGCTGAACTAGGATCTGGTTTTCTAACATCAGTCTTGGCCCTGAAGTATCTGGGCTTATGGTTTGGACAGAGCATTTCCTCTCTCACTAATTGGATCTCCACATTCCACAGTGGGATAAATGACAGACTGGGCTATGGGCTCACTAAGATATTGATTGTTTAGGGGAGGACAGTGTAGAGAAAGCATACAGACAGTTCCTGTGAGCCTTTCCACAGAAGCAGAGACAGCAGTGAGGGTGTAGACAGGAGCACTCAGAGACAAGATGCTTCACTGTGCCAGCCACCCTCCATCCAGTTTTCCTCATTAGCATTTGAACGTTAGCGCTGTTCAGCAGTAGTGTTGGGATGTGAGGGGAACTGGCTGCTCCATCTGCCAACCCTCTATGAGCAGGGTTGCCCTGGCTGACCTGGCTAGATAGGCAGCTGTGTCCTGCTTAGGGCTCAGTGAGCAAAACTTTGGGTGCTGGGTTTTACACTCAGAACTGGGCCTTCAGGGCAGAAAAATGAGACTGTGTTACATGTCTAGACAGAGGAGCAGCTATGTTTCCTTCTAAAGTCTTCCAGAATAATTCTCTAAATGTAGTGTCAATGCACTACTTTTAGTATATTGTAGCTCTTATTTGGGGGTGCCACCTAAGCGCCTGGGGTCTGAGAGAGCTGGGTAACCACTAGTTCATGGCTAATATTCTCTACAGCATAAGTTCCTGAAAAGCATGCCCTACAAAGAGAAACTCTGCCCTCTTTTAAAGGAATCATTTCTCCATGTTGAAGGTCATTGTAAATATTTTCAACATATTTTTATTGACTGTTTGGGGAATTCCATACAATATGCTTTACAATCCTTTTCCATTGCTCCTAGGTTCATATTCCTACCCATGAGTCCCACTCAATTTTTTTAAAAACATATATAGCAATTCCAATTTTTGTTGTTCATATAATCTTTGATGCATGGTCAAAGTCTCAGTGGCCAGGCCCTTACAGATAACAGAGTTCTTCCTTGCCCCTGTTCCTATACCCACCCCACCCCTTCCTCTGTCCTCAACCAGAAGCTCTAGTCCTGAAGAGTACCTTTATCACAATTTTTGAAACATTTTTATTTTATTTTATATTTATCACAGGTTATGTACTTTGTATCCCAGCCATAGCCCCCTCCTGCATTCCTTCCCTATCCCCCCATCCTTCTCTCATCTCCTCCCTGCCCCTTTCGAAGTCCACTGATAAGGGAGGACCTCCTCCCCTTCCATCTAACTCTAGCTTATCAGGTCTCTTCAGGACTGGCTGCAATGTCCTCTTCTGTGGCCTAGCAAGATTGCTCCTCCCTCAGAGGTGGGGAAGGTCAAAGAGCCAGCCATTGAGTTCATGTCTGAAATAGTCCCTGTTCCCCTTACTAGGGTACCCACTTGGATATTGAGCTATCATGGGCTACATATGATCAGGGGTTCTAGGTTATATCCATACATGGTCCTTGGTTGGAGAAACAGTCTCATAAAAGACCCCTGTGCCCTGATATACTGTGGAGCTCCTGTCCATTCCAGGTCATACTAACTCCGCCTTCTTTCATATGATTCCCTGCACTCTGCCAAAGGGTTGGGTATGTGTCTTAATATTTGCTTTGATACTCTACTAGGTAGAGACTTTCCGAGGCCCTCTGTGATAGGCTCTTGTCCTGCTACTTCTTTTCTCCAACATCCAATGTCCATCCCATTGTCTTTCTAAGTGAGGATTGATCATCCCAATCCTATATCTGACAAAGGGCTCATATCCAGTATATATAAAGAACTCAAGAAGTTAAAAAGCAACAAATCAAGTAATCCAATTAAAAAATGGGGTATGGAGCTAAACAGAGAACTCTCTGTAGAGGACTGTAGAATGGCAGAAAAAACACTTAAAGAAATGCTCAATGTCCTTAGCCATCAGACACACAGACACCCCCCTACACACACAGACACAGCATATACTGTGTACTAGCTAGCTGGAATAGCAGGAAGGGAAAGATGGCAGGAGATGGGTTTTGATGTTTCCTGTCTTCTCTTTTGTCTCAGAACATCTGCAGACACAATGTCAGTCTACCTCCCCAGGAGGGGTTCCAAATCTTAAATGCTCTAGGGCAGGACATGGAAATCAACAATTTTTCCAGGGCTTCTTACATGAGACTGAGAGACAGCTTCTTCAAAATGGCAGCTGACCTGTATAAATGTGGAAAAGAAGAAGCCGCTGTTCTCTATTGTAAATTCCTCACGTGAGAACCTACAGTTTCTATCTCTTTTCCTGGGACTGTTTCCTCACTCATCTTGCTTACCTGTTCATGTTTCTCATATTTGCTGACAATACCAGGTTTTAATCACATTTCTTGCAGTCCATAAACTTGGCTTTCTTTGCTACCCAAAGGCATGAGGACCAAAGGTGGTGTTATCACACACACACACACACACACACACACACACACACACACACACACACACACAAAATGTAATTCCATGCATAGGAGACTGAGTTCTTGATCCTGTGCCCACAGGGGACAGCAGGGAAGCAGGGTGTGTCTGAATTGCTGAGTGCTTTCATTTGCTGATGACCTCTCTCCGGCACAGGCTTATTTCTGAAGTGCATGAAGTGCAGCCAAGCCCAGATCCCCCTTCTCTTCATCCTGAAGCCTCCGGAGTTGTATGGGAAAGAGGTTAGCCTTTCCTGTAGCTACAAGAGGACTATAGAGCACCTGGAGTCAGTGTGGTGCAACACAGTAAGGCCTTTTCCCAAGCTCTTCATCGTATTTGCACAGGTTGATTAAATACGAGACTGTGGAGCTATCACCAGGGAAGGACTCTTTTTTTAAATTTTTACTTAATTTTTATTAATTACAGTTTATTCCCCTTTGTATCCCACTGTAGCACCTCCCTAACCCCCTCCCAGTCCTACTCTCCCTCTCTCTTCTCCTATGCCCCTCCCCAAGTCCAATGATAGCGGTGGTCCTTGTTTCATTCCATCTGACCCTAGTCTATCAGGTCTCATCAGGACTGGCTTCTTTGTCTTCCTCTGTGGACTGGTAAGGCTGCTTCCCCCTCAGGTGATGGTGATCAAAGAGCAGCTGTCACGAGCACACTCTGGCCAATTTCCAAGCTGGATGTTGGCTAGGATAGATTACGTTGGAGGCTTTGTTTTCAGTTTAACAAAAGCACTTTAATAATATTAATCCAGCTAACACACATCCAGTCACTCTGAGCCAATACATAATTTGTTCGTAGTGGGGTACCTCTCCTAGACTCCAGGAGTCTCTGTGGTGGCTGATGATGGCCCGCAAGTATGGACTCAGGACACTTCCTGTCCTCTGGGATTCCACAGCTCAGGCAGAGCAGGTGCTTCTAGAGTAAGGTGAGAATTCAGCCCCGCAGATAGCAAGCTTGATGAACAGTTCCAAACGGCAGGGTGAGGGGAAGCAGTTCCAAACGGCAGGGTGAGAGTGCTCGAGAAAGAGGGCTTCTTCATTCCGTCTGAGCTTTGGATTTTTATACCTTTAATTTTTAAGCATGTCATTATTCTATTGAATCAGTCCGCTTTATCTGTCTAAACCGGCTGGTTTCCGGCCTTCTCTGCTAATCTCCTACAACATGTGCATATGGGCACACATTGCTTACACTCCCACTACAGCCAGCCCATGAGTTCATGTCAGAGACGGTTCAGACTTTACCCAGGAGGGTATCAAACATATCCTGAGATTCACAGCCAAACTTTGGGCAAGGTGCAGGGAATCTTATGAAAGAAGGGGGAGATAGAGAGACCTGCAGAGAACAGGAGCTCCACAAGGAGAGAAACAGAACCAAAAAATCGGGGCACAGGGGTCTTTTCTGAGACTGATAGTCCAAACAAGGACCATGCATGGAGATAACTTAGAACCCCTGCGCAGAAGTAGCCCGTGGTAGCTCAGTGTCCAAGAGGATTCCCCAATAGGAAATGACTCCTATAAGCTCAGTGACAAGAGTGCTGTGTTTGACGAAAGGAATGATGTTAAAATCTCACTAGTCATGTCTAGCCCTGAGTTCTGTGAAACAGAATTTAAGGAGATGCGCCTGACTCTGAAGAGCTCCGGCACTGAGGAGGGGTTATCTAGGCATGACTTCACTGATCTTCAGAAGACTGTGTGCTGAATAAAGACATCACATTCTTCTTTCACAACACGGAGAAAGTTCAGGTTTAGAGATGAGTTCGGTAGAACAGTTTGCATTTCCCTGTTTAAACCATTCCCAGAACAGGGGTTCTGTTTGTTTTCCACTGTTAGTATTCTGTAACATGAAGGTATTATCTTGATACCATGTTAAATTTTCTTCTTATTTCCTCCTTCTTCCAAAAACAAATCACTCTTACAAGAGACTCATGTATCCTCTGAGATATCGGATTTTCAATCAGAGTTACTGAAAGTGTCATAAATTGTTCATGATTTTGGACTGATGTGAGGGTTGAAGCAGGTTAGCAGCATCCCTGGGTACAACTCAGGAGGTAACCACAGCACATGTACTCCTAACTCTGAGCATCCTCAGTGTCTCCTGTCATTACCCAATGATTTCTCAGGTGAGGTTGTGCCCTGCTGAGAAACAATACACAAAGGTGCTGTATGAGCAAATATCCATATTGTGATTGGGAATGGAAAAAGAAACCACTGTCTTTATTTCCTACTTTGAAGTTCAGGAGTATAGCCTATTTCCTCAGTGTTCTGAGGATCTGCTAATTCTGTCTGCTGCCTCCTGAGTGCAGGGATGACAAGCATGCACCATGTTAGCTTAGTTATGCTTCTTGACGGCTGATATGTGTTGAATGTTCCAGTTTAATATTAGAGTGATAACATGTCTCTCTCCAAATGCTAGGATGGAAACTGGTGTGGGATTTCAGGATTTGCTTCTATAAAGTCCAGGAATTTCTGAAACCGTGCATACAGAGGACAAATTTCCTCAGGGCCTCATTTAGACATGTCAGATTTTTCTGCACATCTTAGTCATTCTGTTTTATTTCTCTAGACTGTATGTGGAAAATTTCAACAGAGGCCCAAAACATCAAAAAAAGGGGGATGCTAATGCTAGAAGTTCGAACTTCATCAAGGTGTCTTTTTTTGGCTATGTGGATGAACAAACATCTCCAGAGCAGCACAGAGCTACTGAAAGAAAATGCACAGATCCTGACACCGGGTAGAAGGTTATCAGCTGTTTCCTCAGCAGAGCAGTGCAGAGGAGAGGGATGGCTGCAAAAGGGGTTCAAGCCATGTATGAAATCCTGCTACCTCGCCTAGTTTGTTTTAGTCCCTCTTTTCTCACATTAGAACTGTTCTAGCTCTCCATTTTTATTTTGTATTTCAGACTCTATATATCATTTTTGATAGGGCTAAGACTCTGAAGAGGGAACTCCTCAAGAAATATATGAGAGAGTATGAACAACACCTGGAAGAGAAGGTCAGTGTGAGGAGCATGGAGACAGGGGGATTGTGTGTCATCTACTCAGCCTGTTCCTAGAACTGTCCTGTGGTGTTCCATTGGAGTATGTGATTCAAAGAGTAGGCTCCACAGTCACTTGCACATAAATGCACTTGTACACATAAGAGCCAACACATACATAGACAGGTAAACAGACAGACAGACACACACACATACAGAAAGATGGCTGGAGTGTAGAGAAGACTGAGATTTAGCTATTACTACAGACAACCATATAGGAACCGAGTATGGGGGTGGTGGCTGTTTTCTACCACATCAGAGTTATTGATCTTTTTTCAAGATGTCAAGCCGGAATAGAACTAGACGAGACTTTTCTTCTGAGATGTGAAGTATTTGCCTAAATCCTGTGGAAGAAGAAAAAAAGAGGAACTAGCACAGCAGGTGGCCTTCTGGGAGAACATAAGAGACATTTTAAAAAATCATCATTTTCCAAATGGACTCTCTTGCATTTGAGCCAGCGTATGGACCTGAAGAAAGTAAAAGTGGGAAGGTGAGCCTTGGTTCAGCAATAACATCAAAAGAAGCTCAACACCAACCACAACCTCCAGCCCACTGTAGGAGTATTCAAGAGAGGAGAACTCTAATGTTATCGCTCCAAGCACATCAGCATCTGCCAAGCAGCCTGGGAAAAATGTCACAGAGAAAAGCACAGGTAATTCATCACAGGTTTCTGACTTGGAAAAGATCTGTATAGAATTGGTTGCCCATGAAACATGGAATTGAGCTAATTGCAAGTAGAAGTTGTAGTGTAAATATGCACATTTATTGCGAGCAGTGATTGACAGCTGTGCAGGAGGAGGGGGAGAAAACCATGCACCAAGAGAAAAAGAAGAGAGAGGAAGCAGGTAGCACCCAAGGGATGCTGGGAGAACCTGGAGGCCAGGTGTACTTTGGTATGGTCTGAAACCTAACAGTCTCCATTGCAGCTGGCTCAGCCACACAGGTGTGAGACTGGAGCTCACCAGCAAAGTAAGGATGTGCTGGTGGAGCACCGAGCACCACCACAGAGAATGTTACATATCCTTGTCCATGGCCTTGGTCTTTAGTTTCTGTGGATTCACTTACACTTATCTCACAGTCACATCCAAAAATATTGTTCCATCCACTCAAATGACTGTAAAATTCTAGGTCCCAGCTCCAAGGCAGCTGTAGCCAGAGCTTGGAAAGAAAAAAAAAATCTGCTCACTTTATGGTTTCATCATGGAGATAGTCTCATGGGTATCCCAGGCTGCCATGCTGAGTTCTGCTCAGGGATACCAAGTCTGTCACCTCAGAGTTTTCTCATTTACATTGCAGCTCAGAAAGTCAAAGGCCTGTGCCCTGTGGTATTGCCTCAGGATTTGTGTGAGGAGTTTCTCAAGTCAGAGAGAAAGAACACTAAGAAGGGCATTGAGACCTGTGGTGTTTTGTGCGGATCCATGGTAAAAATATGAAAAGTCCCTCCTGATCTCAGTTTCTTCCTTCCCCTTGGATTCCCATGACCCTCAGAGAACATATCCAGGGTCTGTGCCCATATACATTACCAGACAGAAGGAACCATGGATGACAAGGCCTGGACACCTTGAAGTTGATGACTTTGTATTTGGTTGTTTTTCAGAGTCCTTTGAACAACTGGCTTCAATAATATAGTTAGAAATTTTCATTCTAGTAGTGGCTAATGCTGCCAATTCCTGTTACTGGGAAACTGAGGCTGGAGTTTTCCTACAAGTTCAAACCAGCTTCACAGGGAGAATGAGACATTGTCTTGAAGGCAAAGAAGGCAGGCCAGCAGGCAGAGACAGGCAGACAGGCAAGAATGAAGCACAGAGACAGGCATGTTGACTAATTCTAAAAGGAAAAGGAGGACTCAGTTTCTTTTGTGTCCTGGTCTGAGCACCTACTCTAGTAAGCCTTGGAATATAAATAATATAAACATATCAAGACCCTTGAGCAGACCTGCTGACTGCAGCAGGGAGGAGTCTAGGCCTAGGATGTGCCAAGAGGGACATCTCAGCATCCATTCCTCTGTACAGAACCTATAAGAACTCCCAAAGTTGTGAAACGCTGAGGGGAGGGAGAACAGTAAGGTTCATTCACTTGGGTGAGGGATTCACTTACTTGAAAGACTGGGATTGCGGCTTCTAGAAAATTGTAACAAGTTATTTTCTCTTGGCAGGTAGGAGAGGAATATCATATCAAGTACATTATCACCCCACTATAGGAAGGAGGCTGTGACTATTGCTATGCCACCAATGAGGAAGAACTTTTTTTTTTTATTCAAGAAGAACTGGGGCTTCTCAAGTTAGGGTGGATTCCTGTAAGCAAATAACCTACCTGATGGCAGGGTTCTCTTTTCTCTTTCTTAGAAACATCCTGGCTAAATCTTTCTCTGCACAGAGTCAATCCATGTGACTTCTGTGCACATGCAGTCAACATTGTTCCAGTGTGAATCATAGGACCACTTCCTAGGGTTTTTACAGCTTTTCTAATTTTGCCTTGTACACAACTCAATTCTGCAAAATTCCATGTCCTTGAGAGCCTGGGTGGAGAATGGTAGCTTGCGTAGGATGCATGAAAATATGGAATAGAGACCCCGTCTCTAAATATTACATAAATGACATGATTTTAAATAATGCAAGAGAATTCTTTGTAATGATTGTGTTTCAAATTTATGAAGGGCCACTTTCTTTGGGTACACCCAAAGAGCTCCTACCTGCAAGGTTTTTCAGTGTTTGCACATGTTGATAATACTTCTGTTGATTTTTAAGGAAACACAGCAACTTGACCACAGATTTCTTCTGAATGATTCTCTCATTTTTGAAGGACTTAAGCTCACACCTCAAGCAGATTTTCTTGGAATGCTGACAGGTGTAAGCCACAATCATGTGGTTTATGTCTAGGTTTTGAGAGATCACACATACTTGTACTCAGAACTTGGGTAGTGCAGATGTGTGAGGCAGTGTCTTGTGACTTCATGATTTTCAGTTAATTTGCAAAAATGCTTACTGCTTTATCAAACTCAATAATATAATATGTCTATTCAAAATTTGGTCCTTTATGTCTGGGGACACAAATGAGAGATCACACATAAAATGAATACCAATTCTCATCAGGCATTGTGCACTATATTTTTCAGGAGGTAAATCTGGGTCCCTGTGGGTTTCAGAGAAGAGGGGACACACTTGAAGTGACTTTTGATAACTTGAAAAGAGGCTCAAGAGGGGCTCATGGGAGAACTTTCAGCACTGGAGACATACACTGTGGTTTGGCTGAGATTTGTGTTTGGTATCAGGAAAGAATGACAGATATTTGTTGATATGAACTCTCAGAGCTATGTTCTCCATTGCCTGGTATGGGCAGGAAAAATAGTGGTGATTTTGAATAGAGAGAGAACTGTTTGGGTGATTCTGGGTAAAACAGTGAAATGACCAAAGCCATAGTCCAGAAGTTAAAATGAAGAAGTTGCAAGGCTGGTTGAGATGTAAAGATAAGTTAAGGTTTGGGAGCTGCTAACATCCAATGATGATGAGAGAATGGTAGCAGTGTGTAGAGGAGGAGTTAGATTTCAGAGATTCATGGAATGAGGACCAGAGGCTGATGAATCTGGGACAAGGTAAGTAGGGCTCATGGTGATGGCAGTCTGAATCCTCTCGTAATCATGAGCAGGGCTTCTAGAGGAGGACTCAGTTTGGAAGTGAGGTTCAGTAATACTGTGTGGAATTTAAGACATATGAGGGATATAAGATTTATATGGCAATAGGAAGTAAGTTTTGGGAAACCAGAAGAAACCAGAAAGGGGATCTGGGAGGCTTCTGTATGGAATTGGACTAGGAAAGGCAGTAAATGGGGAATGACGACTGCAAGAGAATCCATTCCCTGGCATCTGAGGTAGAGGTCTAATAAGAACATGGAACACGGTGGGTAATAAAAGAGCAACAAAGCTGCAGTGTTGTGCCCGAATTGCGATACCCCAAAAGACCACCACCAGGAGCCTAGTCCGTTGCAAAACAAATCATTACAAGCTTTAGCTTGGACTCACACCTCCACCTCTAATTCAGTGAGAGCTGGGAGCCTCATGCTCAGGTTAGTTGGGTGATTTAAAAATTCAGGGCCCTCCCAGCATGCCCAAGGCAGGGATGATTCCTGTCTGGCCAGCATCTATTGGTTGAAACGCAAAAGAGATATTGCATTTTGAATTGATTGGCTATAGGGCGGTCCCCAAACCATTAATGATTTGCTGTCCCTCCCTAGGGGGATAGGCCAGTTTCCTAGCAACTGTATGTCTAGTGGGTGGGGAAAGAATGCAGTAAGGCCAGTTCTTCCCCTCAGGGCATTACTGGACCTCTCCATCTAGCTAGTTCAGGCTTTAAACATTAATAATAGCCACCAATTTTTAATCTTTTGGTCTCTCAGCAGGAGTACTACTTAGGAGGTTCTCACAGCACAAAAAGAGTTGAATTAATTCAGCATGTGATCAGACAGGCTCTAGCAAGGAGAGTATTTAGATCTCCTGCAGGAGTTCTGAGGATATTGGCTGATGGAATTTAGATCATCATGTGTAGAGACTTTTGTTTAACTTAGGTTTAACAAATTCTTAGAAGATGGGTGTAATGGAATGCAAAAATACTCAATAAAATACTTGCAAACTGAATCTAAGAACACATTAAACACATTAAAGATATGATCCACCATGACCGAGTAGGCTTTATCCCAGGCATGCAAGGGTGGTTCAACATATGGAAATTCATCAATGTAATCCACCACATAAACAAACTGAAGGCGATAGATCATCTCCTTTGATGCTGAAAAAATATTTGACAAAATCAACACCCATTCATGTTTAAAGTCTTGGAGAGATCAGGGATACAAGGCACATACCTAAACATAGTAAAGGCAACATACAGCAAGCCTATAGCCAACATCAAACTCAATGGAGAGAAAAACATCAATCCCATTGAAATAAGGGACAAGACAAGGCTTCAACACAGTACTTGAAATCCTAGCTAAAGCAATAAGACAACTAAAGGAGATTAAGGGAATACAAATCAGAAAGGAAGAGGTCAAAGTTTCACTATTCGAAGATGATATAGGATACATGAGTGCCCCCCGCCCCAATTCAACCAAAGAACTCCTTCAGCTGATAAACACCTTCAGCAAAGTGGCTGGAAAAAAACTTAACTCAAAAAATCAGAAGCCCTCGTGTATACCCAAGAAAAAAGGGCCAAGAAAGAAATTAGGGAAACAACACCCTTCACAATAGCCACAATAACAAGTACCTTTGGATGAGTTTAACCAAGCCCGTGAAATTTTCAAATCTCTGAAGAAAGAAATTGAAGAAGATCTTAGAAGGTGGAAATACCTCCCATGCTCATGGATCAGCAGGATTAACATAGTGAAAATGGCCATTCTGCCAAAAGCAATCTACAGATTCAATGCAATTCCCATCAAAATACCAATACAATTTATCCAGACCTTGAAAGAAAAATTCTCAACTTCATATGGAGAAGAAAAAGCCCAGAATTTCCAAAATGATCCTGTACAACAACAGATCATCTGGAGGTATCTCCATCCCTGATTTCAAGCTGTACTACAGAGCAATAGTAATAAAAACAGCATGGTATTGCCATAGAAACAGGAGAATCAATGAGAAAGAAACTGAACAGAAATATGAATGAAAAATACTGATATCATGAATCCAATGGCCCTAACAAATATCTACAGAACATTTCACCCAAACATGAAAGAATATACCTTCTCAGCATGACATAATCTTCAGAATTGATCATATACTAGGTAACAAAACAGGATCAAAAATCAATAAGGCAGGGGATCCAAGATGGCAGCACCAGTAGGACACTGTTTCTGACCAGCAGCACAGCAGGATCTGCACAGTAACCAACATATGGAACTCTGGGCTCTAAAACACCAGCAATTGTTTCTCAAGTGAGTGTAAACCCCACGGTGTGGGAATTAATCAGGTTCAGGTCACCCAGCTCAACCATGGTAGAGTGCCTAGGTTCCAGCAGGGGCTTGGTTGCCAGCCCAGAGCCACACACCTGTGTGATTTAGTCACCAGCCCAGACTGAACTGTGGGCCCCAGGGCACCAGAGACTGGGATTTTCAGTTGAGAGAAAACCCCACACTACAGGAAGACATCAGGACCAACCTCAGGTCATGCAGACAATTCCTGGAAAAGGACCTGGGGTCTGGCGGGTGCTCAGCAGGCCTGCCTCAGTGCCTGACTAACCATCCTAGAACTGTGGGGCCCAGGGCACCAGAGATTGGGTTTCTCTATTCGGGAGGAAGCCCCATGGTGAGAGAAACAGCAGGTCTGACCTCAGAGTACCCAGCTTACACCTCCCCCCCAAAAAAGTTCTCGAAAATGTTCCTGGATTCCAGCAGGTGCCCAAGCACCCAGGCGCCAGTGAGGCAGAGCCACTGGGTTATGCTTTTGTGCTCTACTTGCCATCCCAAGTGGAACTGGGGACCCCAAAACACCACAGAGTGGGCGACCCTGTTGGGAGGAAACCCCACAGTGGGGGAAACATCAGATCCAACTTTAGGACACCTAGTGCCAGAAAAGTTTCTGGGTTCCCACAGGCTCTCAACTCTGGCCTCCTACTGCACACATGAGTGCTATACTCACCTGCAACTAAGTACTGCTAGGGTACTGGAGCACAAAGCTCCAACCTCAGACCTACAGAAGCGTGAGAGCCATTTAGAGCAGCCCAAGGTGCTCTAAGGTGAGACCAGTTATCCATAGCTAAACTGATGAAACCACAGTCTCCCTAGTTCATCAATGGGGCTGTACCCAGCAAACACAGTGTAAGAGCAGCAGCAGCTCACTAATTTCAGAGCAAGAAACCCAGTAGCAGGGCATCCCATCTCTAGGACTTCTCCTGATGAGAAGAGGGCCTTCCTGACTACCCCAGTTACCACATATATTCATACGTCTGAGGTGAACTGTGGCACTTCCTGAGAAGCACCACCATTCAGTTGACCATACCCAAAAAGCTGAGGAGGCCTCATTCAGAACCCTGCCAAGTGAATTCTTCCCACCCCAGGACCCAGCATGCACCAGAAATTAACATCCACTGCCTGAGACAGCCAGGTGGATAGAGGCCAGTGTAAAAGCACAACCAACAAAAGGCAAAGCAATATGGCATCTCCAGAACCCAGTTATCCAGGGTCAAGTAGCTCTGAACACCCTAACATAACTGAAATTCAAGAAGATGACCTTACATCTATTCTTATGAAGATATAAGGAAACAAATAAAATGCATAAAGAATTAAACTATGATAAAGTCAAACAGATTATGGCTATCCATAAAGAATTAGAGGAAGATAAAGTCAGAGTATGCCATCCATAAAGAAATACAGGAAGATACAGCCAAACAGTTTGTGGCCTTCAGAGAGGAAATAAGTCACTGAAAGAAATAAAAGAAACAAAATAAAAGGAACAAACAGAAATAAAATAAAACAAACAGCTGAAGGAATTGAAGAACAAAGAGGAAAATAGACAAATGAAGGAAATAAAAAAATGGTGCAAGATCTGAAGATAAAATTCGAAAAATTAAAACACATATGGAGGAAACCATAGAGAGGAAGAACTTAGGAAAGAAGTCAGGAAATACAGAGGTAAGCAAAACCGACGGAATACAAGAGATGGAAGAAAGAATCTCAGGTGTGGAAGATACAATGGAAGAAATTGATGTATCTGTCAAAGAAAATAATAAACTAAAATATTCCTGACACAAACCGTCCAAGAAATCCAAGACAACATGAAAAGATAAAACCTAAGAATAATAGGAATAAAGGAAAAAGAAGATTCCCTCCTCCAAGGCCCAGAAGATATTTTCAACAAAATCATAGAAGAAAATTTCCCCAACTTAAAGGAGAGGCCTATAAGAATACAAGAAGCCTACAGAACACCCAATAAATTAGACCAGAAAAGAAAATCCTCCCTCCACATAATAATCAAAACAGTAAGTATACAGAAAAAAAGAAAAAAATACTAAAAGCTGCAAGGGAGAAAGGCCAAATAACATATAATGGCAAACCTATCAGAATCACACCTGACTTCTCAACAGAGACTGTGAAAGCCAGAAGAGCCTGGAATGATATTATGGAGACCCTAAGGGAACACAGATGTCAGCCCAGGCTACTATACCCACCAAAACTCTCAGTCATCATAAATGGAGAAAACAGGGTATTCAATGACAAAAACAAATTTAAACAATATCTACACACAAATCCAGCATTACAGATGATACGAGAAGGTAAAATACAACCCAGGAAAACTAACTATAGTCAGGAAAACACAGGAAATAAATAACCTCACTACAGCAAAACTAAACGTAACCAAGCATACAAACATACTACTACAGTCAACATCAAAATCAAAGGATCTAATAGCCACTGGTCATTAGTCTCTCTCAATATCAATGGATTCAACTCTCCAGTAAAAAGTCACAGACTTACAGAATGGATATGTAAACAAGACCCAACAATCTGTTGCATAAAAGAAACACACCTAAGTCACAAAGATAGATATTACCTGAGAGTAAAGGGCTGAAAGATGGTTTTCCAAGCAAATTGACCCCAGAAGCAAGCAGGAGTAGCCATTCTAATATCTAATAAAATAGATTTTCAACCAAAATTAAACAAAAGAGATAAGGAAGGTCATTTCATACTCATCAAAGGAAAATTCCACCAAGAAAACCACAATTCTGAACACTGACTTCCCAAATACAAGAGCACCCACATTTGTAAAAGAAACATTAACAAAACTTAAGCCACACATAGATCCCCATACATTAGTAGTGGGAGACTTCAACATCCCACCCTCAACAAAGGACAGGTCAATAAAACAGAAGCTCAGAGAAGCTTTATTCAGTATAGCCAGGAAGTAAAAACAACCTAGAAGTTCCTCACCATAAGAATGGATAAATGGTGTACAAAATATATAACCTGTGATTAATATAAAATAAAAATGTTAAAAAAAGAATGGATAAATGGTGTTACATTTACACAATGGAATACTACTTAACTATTAAAAACAAAAAAAAAATGAAATTTGAAGGCAAACAGATGAACCTATAAAGTATTATCTTGAGTCAGGTAACCCAGAACCTAAAAGACACACATGGCATCCACTCATAAGTGGATATTAGCCAAATAGTACAGGATAACCATGTTACAAACCACAAAGTAAGAAGGAGGGCCCGAGGAAGGATGCTAGAGTGTCCCTTAGAAGGAGAAATAGAGTAGACATTGGAAGTGGTTGAAGAGAGAAAACTGGGTCATAGACGAGGTGGGAAGAGGAAAGGGGGGGAGTAACATGTTGGAGGAGATTGGAGGTGGGATATGAGAGAGCTAGGGGAGAGAAGGGAAACCAATAATAGGGACATCTCTAAATTTGAGCCCAACTTGAGTCCTACCCCACTGGAGCTAGCCAATCTCTGACACTATTAATGATACTCTGCTATGCTTGCAGGCAGGAGACTAGCATAACTCTTCTCTGAGATATTCCACCCAGCAGCTGATCAAATCAGATACAGAAACCCACAGCCAAACATTAGGTGGATCTCTGGAAGTCGAAAGAGTTGGTCCTTAGTGGGTCCTGTAAGGGACAAAAACTCTACAAGAAGATGAACAGAGTCAACTAATTAAGGAGTATGGTGGCTCACAAACACTGAACTACCAACCAAAGTGCATGAATTGACTGAATCTAAGTACGCCACACACAAGTGGCTGATGGTCTCCATGTGGTTTCCCTAGCAAGTGGAGCAGGTGCTATCTCTGACATGGACTTCTGTTGCCTGTTTTGGTGTGCCCTCAACGGGCAAGCAGGACAGAAGACTATGGAGGTATAGCTGTTTGAAATCGGTGTCTTGTCTCTCCATAGTCTCCAAAACCTCTGCTTCCAAGGTAACCCAAGAGCTCAAATGTCAAAATACTTCCAAAATGTATCTGAGAAATTAAAGCAGCCTGGTTAGCCATGGATCACTTGTTTATAGACTGAAATACATGTTTACTGTGAGAAATGGCTGCCATGTCCTAACTTTCTCCTCCTTTACAGTGTTTAGGGGAGAGGGGATACACATATGAAGTATAAAACTAAATGAAAACAAAATGAGAGACAAAGAGACAATAATTGTCTCTAAATTAACTGTTACTGTATGGGGAGTATCTTTGAATTACTTCATGACATGAATAAAATATACTCTATCATTTATTGAAAATCCTGTGGCTTCATCGAAATTTATACTAATATTGTGTGTGTACAGTAGAAATAACTCTACCCATCTCCTCCCACACTGCCCCTGTGTGGATTAAAAGTCTTGATGCAACTTAGAGCCACTTCAAGTAAACAGTGCAGTTAAAACTTCACTCAGAGGCCCTAAATAAGAGGTGTCAGGTATTATATTTGTATATTATATTATGTCACCTTTCCACATGTATAAATATAAAATAAATAAATATTTATAAACATATATAATGGAAATGCTTTCAGGAGATCATATGCATAGATAAACACAGGAAATACTTTTTTTGACAAAAAGAAACATTCTAGGCAGAAGTGACATTTTCACAATGAGCCAGAGGCAAAGATAGGTAACAAGCCTTGAAAGAACAGAAGAAAAGTCTAATACACTAAGATAACAAAAGGAGAGTTGTGGAAGTGAAAGGAGGGTTTCATTATGGGAGGAAAAAGAGAGTTGAGCCCAGGAAGAAGATGGAAATGAAATGTTCAAGACTTTAACTGTTGGATAAGTATTTTGAAACTGATCTTCTGGCCAGAGCCAACCCTAGGTTGCTTTTCTCAAGCTCAGTGGAGACACTTGAACTAGTGAAAAGGGTCTTGTCTAGGGCATGTTAATATGTTCAGCTATTAAGAGATGTTTGATGTTCAGAGTCAACAAGACAGTCAGTGAGAGCATTTACAGTACTGACAAACTCTAAAATTCAATTCTTTTCATTTTTCAAATTTCTATTGATTCTTTGTGAATGTTACATTATTCACCCCAATCCTGATCTTTTCCCTATTACTTCATATCCAGTCTGCCCTTGCAATCTTCCCCACAAACAAAATTAAAAACAAATAGAAATGCGTCTTGTCTGGGAAGGTGTCATGTGTCACACTGTGCCCCACAGCATACACTTTGTTCCCCACACCTTTACTTGCAAATGGACAGTGCAATGGGTCAAGGGCACTGGCTTCTGCTTCCTACTAGTGGATCCTCACTGGACTCCTCTCAGATATCCCGTGTCTCTGACGTCATGCAGGTTTGGATCTGCAGGACTGGCTTCTTCACAAGCTCCAGCAGGTTACAAATTGGGAAGATGTTGGGGTGGTCAGATTCCAACCCCTGGATCTGGCCCTGAATTGTAGCTGAGTTGGACAACTTGCCAGCTCTCCCACACACACACCACCAGGGAGCACTCCAGCACTGGTCCAACTAGCTTACCCAATTATGGGTATGTGTGTAAGGGAGAATACCCCTGAGTATAGCATTCAAGGGAAGGCAGAGGAGTCAGATCCACTGGAGCTAGAGCTATAAGCAGGCATGGACCACCCAGCATGGTGTTGGAAACCAAACTCAATTCCTCTGTAAGGGCAGCAGTACTTTCTCTTAAGAGCTGAGCCATCGCTGTAGCCCCAATTGTCAATTCTTCTAATGAATTTGTAAAGACATATAGTGATCCCATAAAGAATGTTAGATGCTTATTACAGATTGGTAATATATAAGAGAATTCTAAAAGTTATCCTCTGAATTCAAGAATTTATTCATATAAGATCAATTACTACTGAGTCACTGCTGGTGATGTTACTCATTATCAATAATTTAGAACATCACCAGATGCTGATGGACATAGCTAATGCTGAGCTCTTTCAATCTGGCACATGTGACATTACCTTGAATTAAAGATAAAATTATACAGACTATATAAGCACAGAGGTAAACATGGTTATTTTGACTTTCCTTAAAACTTTATGATTAAAGAAATGGGCTACGAGTAGAAGCAATTAGAAATTGAAGCTTACAGTTTTCAGATACATCGAACTCTCTGTATCTATTAACAAACATCAAAACCCTCACCTTTTCCATGTCCTGGTTGTAAGAAAATCACAGGGTCTGCTCACACTAAAGAGAATTGGATGCATGTAGTCATGCCTCTTGAGGTTTTGCCTACCTCTGAGAACAAATACTGTCCTAATGTATGTACACTTGCCTCTGTGCTTAGAAATGTTTAGATGAACAAATACATTCAGGACCCTGTGTTGACATTAAAAGAAGTATTAAATATTTACATTTGCATAAATAATGGAAATGTCTTTAATTCTATTGTTACCTACATGGCATACTGTCAATCTCCATGCTATTCATCCTGCCAAATACCAAATCAAAGGAGAAGAATGGTGTTTACATTGATATCCATGTATTGTAGCTTCATGCATTTCACTAAATAGTCTCTATGTTACTTAAACTTATAATCTCTAATTTATTTTCTTTTTGGTTGTTTAGCCAAAATATAATGAATTGAATCAAAATTCAAACAAACAAACAAAAACTAACCACACACACAACACAAAAGAACATATCATGCCATTAATAAAAAATAAAATAAAATAAATCTTGCTTTCATACATCGTCCTGTTTAAATACATATAGGTCATATTAGACACATATATTTAAATACTTGGCCCCTAATGAGTGGCACTATTAAGAGGTGTGGCCTTGGAATCTGTGTGACATTGTTGGGGGAAGTGTGTCACCGTGGCAGTGGGATTTAAAGTTTCCTATGCTCATGAGAAGATCAGTGTGTTACACAGTCTCCTTTTGCTGCCTGCAGATACAGAGAATTCTCAGCCCTTCCATTCCCGTGTCTGCCATGCTCCCACTGTGATGATAACGGACTAACCCTCAGAGACTCTAAACCAGCTCCGATTACATGGTTTCCTTGAATGATTTGCTTTGGTCATTCTGTCTCTTCACAGCAATGGAAACTCTAAGACAGGCCCTTTACAGGAACAGAAACACTAAGTGTTGTATGTTTCCACATTTGCAAAACCTGTTTGAAAACTACCCAACAGCCATATACAAGCTTTCTCTTAGATCTCCTGGAGTTACAGATAGTTAATTCTGGAGTTATAGGTTGTGGAAAGAGCTTGTGGGTGCTACAAAGTTCTTTGCAAGAGCAAAAAATGATCCTACCCTCTGAGCCACCTCTGGTCTCCACATATAATTTATTTTGTAATCTTCACAGATTTACTCCCCAGTGATATCTTCCCCAAGAACCTAGTACTTCTGTTAACTATAAACATTACAGAGAATACCCTAATCTGGACTCTTTGAGGACTGTTTTGAAAAGAGCAGAACCTTGGTATATTATTCAATGTTGTGAAATTATAAAATAACAAAAGATATAAAAATTGTTTTCTCCTCCACTCAATATGCATCCCATTTATTCATCCAAACAAGCATTGATCATACCAACCTGGGTCCTCCTTCCTGTATATCCTCTCTAGGTTTGTAGATTTCAGCTTGACCTTCCTATCCTATAGGTCTATATAAGTGAGTATATACCATATGTTTCTTTCTGC
>CM053758.1:34319837-34369788 GCA_028658305.1 Pachyuromys duprasi | reverse complement strand
AGGTCCTCCCCTGTTGGTGGACTTGGAGGGGGCGGGGAGGAGGGAGATGAGGGAGGGAGTTGGAGGGTGGGAGGGAATAAGGGAGGAGGCTACGCCTGGGATGCAAAGTGCCTAACCTGTGATTGATATAAAAATAAATAATTAAAAAAATTAACTTTTTTCAAGTTAAGGCAGTTAGCAAACTCACATGTCCTTATTCTCACAGTTAATCCTGTGCCTTTATGGCCCAGTTCTTAGGAAAAACAAATAAACAAACAAATAACCCCCCCCAAAAAAAAACCAACAGTTGCTAGAGAAGCAGGGTTTGTCAGTTTGGTGACTTATTTGACTTCCCAATGGCCTCTCAGGCAGCCCGTCACAGGCTTATCTCTGAAGCCCAGATCCCTCTTCACTTCATCCTGAGGCCTCTAGCTACACAGTCACCAGAGCTATGAAAAGCACTTGGAGTCAGTGTGGTTCAGCACAGCAAGGCTTTTTCCCACACTCTTCATCTAATGTGGGCAGGCAGATTAAACACAAGAACGCAGATCTAACTCTATGGAATGATGCTTATAACCTCAGTGACAAGAGTGTTCTATGTTTGTCAAAGGGAGTGATGGTAAAATCTCACCAGTGCCATGTAGTCCTGAGTTTGGTGAAAGAGAACCTAAGGAGACGCACATGACTCTGAGGAATTCAGACACTGGGAAGAGGTTTTCTGGGCATGACTTCACTGATCTTCAGAAGACTGTGTGTGCTGAGTGGGTATGTCACCTTCTTGTTCCACAGAGGAGAAAGCTCAGGTTTAGAGAATAGCTCAAGTACCACAGTTTGCATTTTTCTTGTTGAGCAAATTTCTTTTTGTTTTCTACAGTTGGTGTTCTGTAAAGTGAAGGCACTCTCTAGAGTACATGTTATATCTTTCATTTTCTCCCCTTTCAAAGAAAAATCACTCCTAACAGAGACTCATGTGTCCTTTCAGACAGTGCCTTGCCATATTGAATTTCTTGTCATACCCTCCTCTCAAGCAGAGTTTCTGACAGAATCATGATTCATTCTTGCTTCTTGGACTGATGTGAGGTTTGAAGCAGGTTAGCACCATCCCTGGATGAAACACCCCATTGAGTGGCCTAGCTCTGATCCCCCTCAGTGTCTACTGTCATTACCCAATGATCTCTGAGTTAAGGTTGTGCCCTTCCTGGAAACTATAAGCAAAAGAGCTCTATGAGCAAGATTCTGTAGTGTGATTAGGAATGGGAGACAGAGCCCACTGTCTTTATATCTTGTTTTGAAGTTCAGGAGTTAGCAGGTCTACTAGTTCTGTTTGCTGCCTCCTGAGTATGCACCATGTTAGTTCAGCTATGCTTTTTTTAATTAAATTTTTATTTTTTACATTAATTACATTTAATTTGCTTTGTATCCCAGATGTAGCCCCTCCCTCATTCCCTCCCAATCCCTTCCTCCCTCCCTCATCTCCTCCCATACCCCTCTCCAAGTCCACTGATAGGGCTTAACAGCTGATGTTTGCTGAATATGACAGTTTAAGAAAAATGGGGACACTTCTCTCTCCAGGAAGGAAATGTGCTGCCAATAGTAGAAGATCTCACCTTATAAAGGTGGGATTTCATTGTCTATGTGGCTGACCAAATTATCTCCAGAGCAGTGCAGAGCTACTCATAGAAAAGCCACAGTTCCTGAGGTTGCCTCTTAAGAGCAGTACGGAAGAGAGGGATGATGGGGTTCAATTCATGCATGAGTTACTGCTGCCTCTCCCAACATATTTTCTTTCTCCTTTTCCTGACATTATTACTGTTCTAATTCTCCATTTTGGTTTTTTATTGCAGACTATAAACACTGTTTTTGACAGGGCTGAGACTCTAAAGACAAATCCTAAAGAAACACACCATAGAATATAAACACCGCTTGGCAAGAACATCAGTATGAGGAGCAGGGAGACAGGGGGACTCTGTGTCAGCAACTCATCCTGTTCCTGGGACTATGTGTGCTCTTTCAGTGGTGTCTGTGATTCAATGAACGGACTCTGTTGTCACTTGCACATAAGTGCACTTGCACTGGTACAATACCACACACACACACACACACACACACACACACACACACACAATAGAGTAGGGTGTTAAGAAGACTAAGATTTAGTTGTTACTGGAGACAGATATATAGCTTCTGAGCAAGAGGGTGTTGGCTGTTTTCCACCCACACTAGGATGATAGATCCCAAGCTGAGATCTTTTATCATCTCAGTGCTGCCAAGGCTTTTCTTCTGAGATATGAAGTATCATAATATGAAGTATCATAAGGAAAAGGCATAAATCCTTTTCTCTTCCTGTAGAAGAATTAAAAACAATAGAAACTAGCTTACCAGGCTACTTTTTAATAGGACAAAAATAACATCTTTAAAAAAATTGAGGATTTTTCAGTTGGCATGGTCTTCCATTTGAGCCAGTGTATGGTTCTGAAGAAAACAAAATTGGGGGTAGGCCCTGGTACAGCATTAACCTCAAAGGAAGCACAACCTTTTCCAGCTCACCACAGCAGTGTTTAAGCGAGGAGGTCTCTAATGAGGTTGCTAAAAGCACATCAGCATGTGCCACGCAGCCTGGGGAAAAGGGCACAGTTAAAAGGCCAAGTAAGTCACCAAAGGGTCCTGACTTGGAAAAGATATATGTAGAAGTAGTTTCCATTTCATACGGGTGAGCACACAGGAGTGAGACTGGATTCACCAGTAAGGGAAGGCAGCGATGGTGGACAGTGTGTGGAGCCTGGAGCATGAGCACCACAGAGAATGCTTCGTCGCCTTGACTGTGTCTTCAGTCTTTTGCCTCCATTGATCACTTACTCTGCTCTGGTAACAGAACTTC
This sequence comes from Pachyuromys duprasi, assembly GCA_028658305.1. NCBI lineage: Eukaryota > Metazoa > Chordata > Mammalia > Rodentia > Muridae > Pachyuromys > Pachyuromys duprasi. The sequence goes on along the minus strand of CM053758.1, from coordinate 34,366,931 downwards.
TTCTGATGAGTATTGTCTTTTTCTGTCCTGCCACCCCGACTGTCTGGTATAAACGGACCTTAACTTAGTTTAAGACACATCAGTTTCCTCCTAAGAGCTCTGTAGAGATTGTGAGAATCATATTAAGCACAATAGGAAAGTATTGGATCCTCTCATCTTATAAGGAACGTGTTATGAGACAGTATTCTCTGAAAGCTGGACTCCCAGATAATCTCATAACATAATGGTGAGATGTGAATCAAGAGAATTTGAGAGACCTGGCGGGGACAGGAGAGCCACAAGGAGAGCAACAGAACCAGAAACTCTTGGCACAGGGGTCTTTTCTGAGACTGATACTCCAACCAAGGACCATTCATGGAGAAAACCTAGAGGATGTGGGAGGGGGCTACAGCTAGGATACAAAGTGAATAAACTGTAATACATTTAAAAAATAGTGGGAACATTTTTTTTTAAAAAAAGAGAATTTCAGTTACATGAGATCATATATTTTAGGACTTGTTAGACCCTCATAGACCCTCAGGCAGGGTCAGGGAGGTGATGACTCCATGGATAAAGCACCAGCAGTGACTGTGTTAGGAGCAGAGATAGAACCTCCAGGAAGCACACAAACACCAGGTGTGGTTGGCAACTTCTACATTCACAGTTCTTTAAGTTGGGACAGGACAAGACTTGGCTTCTCACAGCACAGCTAGCTGGGCACACAGGCCCAAGGGGAGGGAAGCACTGTAGGCATCTGCTCACATCTGCAGAAGTGCTGAAGCTCCAGTGTGTCCTTGATCACACAGGAACATGCACATGCTCAAAACACACACATATAGATATACACAAACACTCACAGATTACACATAAAAGAAACGCACAAAGTTAAATATCTCAACTAATAAGTTTTTTTTTCACTGTTAACATCTTGTTTTATATCATGAGTAGGCCTGACTTGAGATCCTGCAGCCTCAGCAAACCTTCAGCAAGTGCTGAAATTCAACATGTCCATGCTCAGGGCTGAATGTGCAGAAATTTCTAAAGTATTGTTTCTTTATTGTCTTGCCTTGTATGAGTCAAAACCTCTTCTTGGATGAGGAGGAGCTTCAAGCCAAACTGCAGTGCTCTGCCTCAATTAGACTCAGGTGAGAAAGCCAGCCTTCCCCAGCTGTGAGCCTGTGCATCAGCAGTCCACATACTTGCATAATAAAATGAAGGATCAGGAGTAAGCTGTTCAATTCCTAATAGAGCTCACTGGCACCAGCCAAGCTGAGAACCCTGTTCCTGTGGCTTTGCTAGTCTTGGTGTAGCATCTTCAATCACAGTTGGAGTCTTGGATGGAGCTTTTCCAGGCTGCATGAGCACATAGTTTGCCCTGCAGTTCCAGGGCCTCGGGTGCTCCCCCATCTTTACAACAGTGTGCTATTGTGACAGTCTCTGGTTGTTTGACCTTGAGACAAGTCTCTGTGTAAATATCCAAGCTGTCTATCTAGAAGCTCTTAAAATTTGATGAGGTTTCTCAGAGTTCTTAGGGCAAATGGTCCAAATGATTGAGTCTTCCCAGCAGGCTTTCTTCAAGGTAGAAGTGCAGGAATTTTAATTTATGGCTCAGTCTATGTCTGAAAGTCACAGAGCATGGAAGCTACTTGTGTGAGTCTCAGTATGAGGCAAGACCCACAAGGACCCAGGGAAACACAAGTCCAGACCTCACAGAGTCCAGAGTCCAGCTGACCCACATATCTGAAGGAAGGCAAAGAAAATATGTCTGGGTCAGGAAAGACATGGAAGAAGTTCTCCTTTTCTCTGAATATTTAGCTCTCCAGTGGCTTCAGCTTGCCCACCTGAGTTGAGAGGTATTTGTGCAATGAGGCCATGCACCCACACAGACATTACTTTAAATCACCTCACAGTCGCATCCACAAATGTAGCTCCATCCACTCAAGCTGCCAGTAAAGTTCATGGTACCAGCTACCAGTCAACTGTAGCCAGAGTTTGGAGAAAAAAAACATCCTGTTAATTTTGTGGTTCCATCATGGGGATAGACTGTCATATGGATAATCCCAATGACTTTACCTTTCTCTCCCAGGCTGCCAGGCTGAGTTCTTCTCTGGGACACTAATCTCTGTTGCCTCAGACTTTTCTCTTCTCCATTGCAGTTCAGAAAGTCAGAGGCCTGAGCCCTGTGATATTCCCTCGGGACTTATGTGAGAAGTTTCTGAAGTCAGCCAAAAAGAATACCAAGAAAGGCATTGAGGACATGTGGAGTCTGGTGTGGATCCCTGTTAAAGATATGAAAAGTCCTTCTTCTTCTAAGGCTGTTTCTTCCCCTTGGCTTCCCATGACTCTTAGAGAACATATTCAGGGTCTGTGTCCATACCCATCATCTGACAGAAGGAACTGTGGGTGACAAGGCCTGGATACCTTGAAGTTGATGACTTTGTGTTTGATTGCTTTCCAGAGTCTCCTGAACAATTTGTGTCAATGCTATAGTTAGAAATTTTCATTCTAGTAGTGGCTGATGCTGCTAATTCCAGCTCCTGGCAAACTGAGGCCAAAGGCTTCCTATAAATTCAAACCAGGCTCAGAGACAGAGGGAATCACTGTCTTGAAGGCAAAGAAGGCATGCCAGTAGGCAGACAGGCAGATAGGTAGGAACGAGGCATGTAGACATGCATATTGACTAATTCTAAAAGGAAAAGGAGAACTCAATCCTGTTTGGATTCTGGTCTGAGCACACACTCTGTAAGTCTTGGAATATAAGTTAAACACCTCGAGCTCCCTGAACAAACATACTGGGCACTGCAGGGAAGAGCCTAGGCCTAGGCTGCGCCAAGGGCTACATCTCAGCATCTGTTCTTTTATACCATACCCCAGCAAAAGACAACATCATCTAAGATTGTGAAACACTGAGGGAGGGGGAAAAGATGAGCGTCTTTCTCTGGGGTATAAGGTTCACTTACTTGTGTTATAAGAGAGAGGAACTGAGACCTCCAGGGAATTGTGACAAGTTGTTTTCAGGTAGGAGAGGAGTATCATATCACGCACATAATCATCCCACTACAGAAAGGAGACCCTGACTATTGCTATGCAGTAAATGAAGAAGAACTCTTTTTCTTACAGGATGAACTGGGGCTTCTCTCCTTAGGGTAGATCCATGTAAGCAAACTGTCCCCTGATGGCAGCCTCCCCTTGTCTCTCAGCAGGGAGAGTGTAGGAGGAGAGGGGGAGGAAGGAAGGGAGTTGTAGGACTGCGAAGTAGGCAGGAACAAGATCCATTAGAAAAGAGTAGAGTCAGAGAAGACAGTTGATGCAAGAAGAAAGAAAATTGAGTAGGGCTAGAGAAAAGAAAAGAGATTGAGCAGAGTGAAAATAAGAGGCAGTTGAGAGCGAATTCAGCTAGCAGAGTGAGAAAAGAAGGCAGTTGGTGACAGTTGAGCCAGGATAAGCTGAGCTGAGCCAGAGAACATGTTGAAAGACAGGAGAAGAAAGTACAAACAAAGTAACAATGTAGCCAGGAGAAAAGTAAAGACTAAAACTACTCTTCACTTAGGTAGAAATCCCCTGGGTCTCAGAGGCAGGAGTGAAGGTGCACAGCTGAAGACCCAGGGAGATTGTTGAACTGATGTTTGCCATAGTCATCGGAAATCTTGATGAAGAGAGAATCAGGCTGCTATTAGCAGGAGGGACACAGAGGTGGGTTAGAAGTTGAATGACAAAACTGGAAATGATTACTGTTTAAACCTCAGGTATAACTAAGCATGGATGCATAAAGGAGTCTTGTTCTTAGTGAGAGACAAGCTAAAAGTAATTGAGAGAAACTCATCTTTTGACCTTTGAGTGTTTAAAACAAAAAACATTGTGTCCCTTCTTCCTTCTCCACCTAGCATAAGAGTGTTTTTTGGGGTAATTTGGAGAATCATGTAGAGGCCAGTTGTTGAAGTTCCTTGAAATGGACCTTCCTTGGTAGATAAAACATGGCTGCCTGTGCTTATTTAAATTCTTGGCTTTGTTTGTCTTCTCAGACCCATCTGAACCGGACAGCATTGTTGTCAAGCATGGATCTACACACCCATTGTAGGTACGAGAGGATGCTGCCCTAGTCCAACACAGTGATGTGTGCCCCAAATACAAACAGCGAGTGTGTGATTCAGGTTTGGGTGGTATAGGTACTATTTAAAAGGTATCTACAGAGTGTTCTAATTGTGATAAAAGCCTTTCTTTAAGGTGTACATTATAATAGCAGCTGTTCTTTTAAAAACAGTGACATCACCACTGGTTTTTCTAAGACAAACTCTCAAGAAGCAACTTCAAAAGCCCAGAGCTTGAAGAATTTTCATACCAAATGGCATTTGAGTCATTGTAGTGTCATCTCTTTTCATTCCCAATGTCATGTTACTCTGAATTCCTCAGCAGAAATAGTGTTGTGAAAACAATTTTTTTTAAAGAAATCTTTGTACCTTGGATATTGTCCCACACAGACTAGACAACCCTGGTTTTTGCATTTTTGTTCCTTGCTCCTTATATTGAGGTATATAAAGAGATCTAATTCATTGCTTGGTTTTTCTTCCTACTTGTTTCTACTGTTGTGTTCCTCTTCCGAGTTTGGTCATGCAAGAAATTTATCCAGACAGAGAGGGATGCAGAGATACAGGGGAAAGAGGCCAAGGATGAGGAGGAAGAGGAGAAAGAGTAGAGGAAGAAAGAGGAAAAAGAAGAAATACAGAAAGAAAGAAATGAAGTAAGAAATAGAAATAAGGAAAGAAGGAAAAAGAAAGGAGGAAGAGGAAGAAGATTAGAAATAGGACAAAGAGGGCAAAGATGACAATGATGACTAGGAAGAGGAAGAGGAAGGGCTCCACAAGTTCTAGAAGAGTGAGAAAATGTGCATGAAGATAACAGAAAGAAGAAGACAGAGTGAAAGAGAAAGAGTGGGTGAGATCTAAGAAAGGGGAGGAGACAGAATAAAAGGAAAAATGAAAGAAGGGAGGAAAAGGAAAGAAAGGTGAAGAGAGAGACATACATACATACACACACACACACACAGAGAGAGAGAGAGAGAGAGAGAGAGAGAGAGAGAGAGAGAGGAGACTTGGAGACATATCTGCTTGACTTTGAGTCTGCTTTTTCTCATTTCAGAATTGGAATTTTCACACTAACACCTACTGGATAAAAATAAATTTCCATCTCCCCAGGAGGGGGTTCCATCTGCATAGACAGGACACTGCTCTCTTCTGGGTATAAATCTTTGTATAAGAAACCAAGACCATGGTCTCAGTCATGGCATAGAACTGATAAGATTTCTCATTTTTTCTGACCTACTTCAAAGTTCAGCCTCATTGGACAACTTCCTAAAAACCTTTGATATCTATATACCTAGGAAGCAGTAAGCTGTGGACATAAGTATTCTCTTATTTGTAACTTGATCGTTTAATGTCTTTGAGGTTGCTGGCCCTTTTTGATCTTTTATCTGATATCTGGGGATACTAACACTATGTATTTACAGAACTCTTGAGAGAATAAAGGAAGTATGAGTCTGGTGTACCTTAGGGTTCAAGACCCCCCTGGACTACCTAGGTTATATGGTCTAGTCTAGGTCACATGAGGCTCTCTTTTGTTGTAATATAAAAACTATAAGATGTTTAAAAACATGAGTTTTCCACACCTTAACGCTATTTCCTTATCTTCATTTGCAGAACTGCAGCCATATCACCATCCAGAACACCATGGTGACAGTCACAGATTTGCAATAAGTAGAATCTCACACACCTACATCAGTAGCAATCGTGTGTGTGTGTGTGTGTATGTGTGTGTGTGTGTGTGTGTGAGAGAGAGAGAGAGAGAGAAAGTATGTCTGTGTGTGTATTGGTGTGTTTGTATGGGTATATTTTATGTATATTGAGGTGGCATATATATGAATGTAGAATGGTATATGTATCTTTGTGTATATTTAACTTATGTTTATTACCTGTGTTTGTACATGTTCATCTGTGTCATGTATGTTCACATATACATATGACACACTGTGCTTATTCACAATGCCCAGAGAAAAACAATGATGTGTTCTCTATTAATGTTTATTGTAAGGAAGAATAGAATATTAGTAGTTCATATTTACTGGACAGTGATTTTGTTAGATAGCATACTAGTTAATAAGTTAAGACATTTTGGGAACCAGTATGGGTGAAAAGTCCAATGCTGGCCTGCTTCAACTGCTGGGCTCCTGGAACAGTGAAAAGAAATCTGAAACACTGTTGTCTTAAATCAGTTTCTTAGACCTTAGTCACTTATATTTACACCCCTAAAAGTAAGTTTCTAGACACTCACAACTTCAGCTCTTCTGTTCTCAGATCCAACTTATATTTATACATCTTAAGCTATTTTTCAGACCCTCCATGCTTACTTAAGCTTGAAACAAACACCTATTTTTCCATCCAGTAATTTCCCATGAGATCCCAATGGCTGATTTTTTTAATGTAAATATGACTACCCTTTTAGTCAAAATTCATTTATCATATAAAGGATCAGAAAAATCCCATAGAAGGAGAAAGAGAAAATTAATGGCAAATATCAAAATGACAAAGACATTAAATATTGAATGGGCTTTAGCTGTAGTAACATCAATGACAAATTAGCAACAGGCTCGGAATAAATAAAATGTATGAAGTATCAACAAAGAAGTAGAACTTTAGCATTGCAAAACACAACATCCTTCAAAAAAAAGAAAAAGAAATGGAAGGTTTCTTTTTTTAAGATAAAATAAGTCAATAATTTATTTCCTGTTGAGACATCAACAATATAATACACTAGAATGAATGCCATCAAAGTACTATTTCTTTTTTTTTTTTACTCCTTGATATATATTTTTTCATTTTAATTTTATATTAATCACAGGTTATGTACTTTGTATCCCAGCCGTAGCCCCCTCCAGTATTCCCTCCCTACTCCCCCCCTCCCTCCCTCATCTCCTCCCTGCACCTTTCTAAGTCCACTGATAGGGGAGGACCTCCTCCCTTTCCATCTAACTCTAGCTTATCAGGTCTCTTTGGGACTGGCTACAATGTCCTCTTCTGTGGCCTAGCAAGGCTGCTCCTCCCTCGGGGGACAGGGAGGTCGAAGAGCCCCAATGGCTGATTTTTGAGAGCAGACAAACAAATCAAATTTCTTTAAATAGAGTACCAAGTTACTTTGAAACTTGTTGTTTTAGTTTATTTTTTTTAGTGTAAAGTGTGTCAGCAAGATGCACTGTGCTTGCTTTTCTCAGCAGGTAGCCTATAAACTCTAGAAAATTTAGGCCTGGAGCCAGAGGTAAAGAAATAAGATGCAGCTGCAGCCTTGGGAAAGAGTTGATATGTTTGCACAAATAAAGCTACAATTAGTAAGTCAATAATGTCAGGCTTCACGGCCTTGGTGCGTTCACGGTCATTTGTCTGGCTGTGTTAAAGCACAGCATTAAAACTTCTAATGCTGCACAGGATAGCTTCGCCTTCAGCTGCCAGGCATAGAATGTCTGAGAAACTTTCCTCTAGAGAGGTACTTGAGAAATCTGGCTTGACTTTAAGCAGGCAGAGTCAAACTCACAGTGTCCATAGTGGAGAATGAAGCACAAGGGCAGTTCCGTCCAATGGTTAGCACATTGCCATAAACCAAACGCAGTTGTGCTCATTGTCTTCTTTGGAGACTTCAGGATTGCCTGTAGGAAGTGGCATTTCTGTTTCTAATGGGAGGCTTCCTCATTAAATGTTTAAAATGTCACATTCAGTTTTAAATCTCTGAAGAGTCTAAGGACTGTCTTTGAAGTGTTCCTGATTTTAAGTAAAATTTACCTGGTTTAGTTACTAACTTTAGGCTTAATCTTGAAGACATATACAGGAGTCTAAAGTTCTCATTAATATGAATTTCATAAAAGTTTACAGGTTAGTAGTTTTCATAAAGTTGGGAACTGGCAATTTTATCTGGGTTAAATTTGACACTTAAAAATTTGTGTTGACATATGAATGTTTGGGGTCTTTCTTTTAATCTGTTTTTTAATAATTCCATATCAAATATGAGTCTTCCCCAAATTCTCTGTACACACACAATTTACTTTGACATGAAAAAGACCTATTGATGACTTCCCATCTCCTATCCTAATAAATGGATCCTTTCTAACTTACATGTGAGGATATTTGGATGACTATATATGATTTAGGAAATATTATAAAACAATCCTACACACAAAAAATTAAATTTGGGTTGAGTTGGGCACAGTGGCACAAGCCTATAATCCCAGCACTCTGGGAGGCAGAGGCAGGCAAATCTCTTGAATTCATGGCCAGCCTGGTCTACAAAGCAAGTCCAGGACTGCCAAAGCTACACAGAGAAGCACTGTCTCAAAAAAAAAAAAAAAACACACACAAACAAAACAAAAAATAATAAAAACAGAGAAACAACAATAACAACAGCAAGACCAAAACAGAACCAAGCAAACACATAAATACAGTCCATAGAGAGTCTCAAAACTTTTCTGATCCTTTTTATAGTGAACCATGAAAGAATATCAGTTTCTTGTATGGCTGTTTATCCAAATAGCTAACGCTTAACATGTGCAATACAAAGAGAATAGACATCTATCTTTAAGTCAGTTACTGTTAAACTGAGTAGACTTCAGGAATTTATAAACCTTATTTATTAAATTTATAGGTTTTTGTAAATCTTTTTTAAAAATAAGAGTTGAATTAAAGTTACATATACAGTATATTTTAAATAAGAGTTTAAATATTGTAACAACTTGATATTATTTATTTATGGATTTTTAAATAGGAGCCCTTTACAAGTTTTGAACTTAATTTTATTGCAGATTTCTTTTTATTACATTATTTATTTATTTATTCACTTTACATTCTGATTGTAGCTCCCTCCCTCTTCACTCTGTCCCTCTCCCCTATTGCTCAGAAAGAAGATACACCCCTATCAACCCACCGAAGCACATCAATTCTCAAGAGAGCACATCCTCTTCCCCTGTAGCCTGGCAAGGCAGCCTTGCCAGAGTGAAGTGATCATAAAACAGGTAATCAAGCCCATGTCAGAGACAACCTTCAATTCCCTTACTAGGGACCCCATATGAAACCAGAGCTGCCTATTGGCTACATCGGTGTACAGGGCCTATGTCCAGACCTTGCATGGTCCTTGGCTCATGCTTCAGTCATCCTAAGTTTCCCTGGACCCTTATTAGTTGGCACTGTTGTGTTTTTTGTGGAGATTTTGTGCCCCCCCCCCCGCCAGTTCCTTCTATTTTTCCTTCACTCTTCCACAAGACTCCCTGTGCTCCACTTGATGTTTGGCTGTGAATCTTAGCATTTGTGTGGATCTACTGCTCTGTGGAGCCTCTAAGGGGAAAGCTATGCTAGGCTCTTGTTTTCAAGCTTAGCAGAGTATCATTAATAGTGTCAGGCTTTGGCTATCTCCCATGGGTGGGTCTCAGACATTGGTTGGGCATTCCCTCAATCTCTGCTCTATTTTTATCTCAGTAATTCTTGTAGGAGGGTGTCAATTACTGGTTGAAGTTTTTGAGGGTGTGTTGGTATTCCCCTTCCTCCACTAGCAGTTTCTTTTCTTAGAGGGTAGGCTCTTCAGTCTTTGTGAGCGCTGCTGCTAGAATTCTTATGTAGAGTCACCCCCATATCCTCCCAGGAGCCTAGTCTGTCTTAAGTCTCCAACTTGTCACAGAGATAGCTCCACCCATGGTTTCTATTCTCTCTGCAAGTTCTCTGTCCTCCCACCCCAACTCTGCCCCTGTCCTATCTCCACCCACATTTCTCTCCAGGATCCCTCTCCTAACTTGTTCCCTCTCTTCAAATACTTATGCTTTTTTTTCTATTTTCCCTTCTGAAGAGGTTTAAGCATCTTTCTCTAGGTCCTCCTTGTTACTTAGTTTCACTGTGTTTTGAATTGTAGTATGGTTCTCCTGTACTATCTGGTTAAAAATCCCCTTATAAGTGATTACATACCATACATGTCTTTGGGGGGTTTGGTTATCTGACACATGAAGATCCTAGGTCCACCCATTTGCCTGAAAATTTCAAGATGACTTTGGTTTTCTTATTTGTTTTTTTTTTTTTTTAATTAATGAATTCAGTTTACATCATGGTTACAGGCTCCTTCTTCCCCATCCAATCTCACCCTCCTTCCCACATCCCTTCCTCCTAGTAGGGGAACCCCCATACCCAGATGCCCCAGGTCATCAATTCATATGAGGCTTGAATTCATCATCTTCTCCTGTGGCCTGGTAGGGAAGTCCCATCAATGGAAAGTGATCAAAAAGCAGTCATTATAGTCTATGTCAGAGATTTCTCCTAACTATTGGGCCTACAAGAAACGTAAGATACCCATTGGACTTTTCTTCTTGGGATCTGTGCATTGTAGTATGCCTATCCTGCACTATATGACTAAAATCTGCTTATAAATGAGTATATAGACCATGTGTGTTTATCTAGGTTGTGTTACCTCACTGTTGGTGATTATTACTATTTAATATTGATTTATCTTTTAGTCAAACAGCAGTTATTCCTAAACCAGCTGTATAACCACATCATCACACAGAGACTAAAATTTATTTACTTAACCTAGAGCACAATGTTGGGAAATAATTACTCCATCCTAAACCTTCAAACCTAGATAGCTTTCTATCATTCTGATTTACCAGATTATACTTACTTTTTAGTCATATCTTAGGACTGATTCATTTCTCCTGATGTTTCCAAGTCCTCTTCTCGCAGATATTTTCAACCACTCCCTTTTTTCTACTTCCTTTCAGATTAGCATGTCCCACCCTATTGTCTCCATTGTTTAACATTGGCTGTTTTTGTTTTTATTTCCAATACAAAGGAACAAATGGCAGCATGTTTACAAAAACTTGAGACAGGTGATAAGCATCACAATGCAGTGTCTGTACTAAAACCAGATAATGAGGTAGAGAAATCAACATTTGAATGAACAAGGGTAAATTGTATATATTCCACAAGAACATTATACAAACATTTCCCCTTTATGTCCAATAAAATATTCCTTTTCTTTCAATATAATAATAATTATAAATAGTTATGAAAACTATTAGGTAAGATTTACATGAGCAATGTTCAGTCCATTTGGCTACTTAGGAGAAAGTATTTGACTATCTATCCTAGTTTGACAAGTTTAGAATTCTGTACCTAAATTATTTTATCCTTATTGGTATTACCTACATAAAAACATATTTTTAATTCCAAACAATTTAAGCTTAATTGTGAAAATATAACTATTTTGTTTTCATTCCCGTCAGAGACTTGAGAAGGAAAAAAATTAGTTATTTAAGTAAATAGAAAGTGCATGTTAACCAAAAGTTAGAAAATTGACAGAGACAGTTTGCTGCCTGAACAGTCACACCAAACTCTCTATAACACTGGAACATCATCTTTAGCCTCCTGGCTCGATATCTCTGACAGACATGTATATGGAGCAGGAACTATTTAGGACTTGCATATACTGTCTTGGCAGAGTTTGGCAGTTGACTTGGCCTGCATTTAAGCTTGCCCATTTTGTCAGAATTCTGTCTGTCATGAAGGGTATTTTATTTATCCAACTGGCTGGTTTGCCAAATTTGAAGCCATCTCCATATGGAGGTTCTTCAATCCTCATCTTCTTCTTTGAGGTAGACTGAGTGCTGCCAGGAGATGACATGTCTTGTTGTCAAAGAATCTTTAAAATAATAAAAACATTTTTGAATGCCATATTCTGTAGGTCTCTAAGGTTTCTGAAGACTTATCTATATTTATATAATCTCCCTATCTATAGAATCATCTCTATCTAGGATGTATACTGTTATGATAAATTATACTAGTGTCCAACCTGACTATGAGTTGATTACCTATAACAATTAACTTGCAATACCTAATATCTTAACCTTATTTTTCTCTGAATAAAATCATTAATAATCATTTCCCAATAACAATAAACATTCACAGCCCCAGAAAAACCAAAAACCTACCCAACCCTCTTTAAGGAAAATTGACCTCCTGCTCATGGATATCTTCTAGCTGATTTTTGGACATGTAGAAATCCTGTTAGGCAGTGCAAGGAAATTGGGAAAAATGGTTAATTAAGCAAAAATTAACATTTGTGGTCCAGTCTATGAATGTTGAGAAATTTCAGGCTTAATAGAAATCTTATTTGGAACAGTCTGAGATTGGACAGTCCAAGAGGTTGGACCAATTGAGATTAGTAGCTTTCTTCAAAGCTCTCCTGGGAGCAGGCTTTGATGAGAAACAACAACTGAAGCAGTTGAGGTTGGAAAAAACAGAATGCTAGAACATGCAACATGCTGGAACAGATGTATCAATGTCAGGGCAGGCTGGAAAGATGAATCCTGTCAGGTTTGTTCCAAGATGTCTCTGGTGTCCAGTCCTTTTGTTCTGAAAACATGTAATTTCTCACAAGCATTATACAGTCCTAAAATTATGAGATGCGCAGGATGAAACCAAACTGTAAACAAATTTTATCTATGTCATTTATGAGAATGGTATAATAAATTTGAGGATGTTGTATCTAAGAATTTATTGGCCATATATTGTTGAAGTTTGGCTGGGGGCATTTTTATGTCAGTTTCAGAGTTATCCCCATGTGAAGGGATCAGCAATTTATGTTACCTGTTCTGTATAATCTTCTTGATTTCTCTTTTGCTGTGTGTGGCCAAAATCTTCAGGGGGTCTTCCCTTGTCCTATCTGATTTTTATTAGTTTTGATGGAACCCATAATTTCTCTTCTCCTGTATAACACACGTAAAACCCCTTCCTCAGCTTGACATATTCCATGCTCTCCATTTTGAAATTAGGGCCTTTCTATGCAGCTCTAAGTCAGCAGTCATTTTAAAATTCCATTGTGTCTTAGCAGGTGTGCTACTTATCTCATTTAAACATTTTAAAATTGATAAACCATTATTTAATGACCATCTTTTTAAAATTACTGTTAGATAATTTCATGATTGTTTGATCTATAGGGTTATAATTGATATCTGTAATAGGTTTCAGGTTTCATGTCAAGCAGAGAGCAGGAGGCCCTGCTGGGAGAGGGTGCCCTCCACCTTAATGATGATCTCAGAATTGGTATCAGGACTGTAAGGACTGAAACCTCAAACAGCAGGGTATTTCCAAGAGGTTGCATCTACAGATCTTCAGTTTTCTCCGTTAAGAAGAGGAACAGAAAACAAAATGTTTACATGTTAAACTTTTAAAGTCCTCAAAGTCAGGAGAACTCCCCTTTCACTGGACCAGGAAAAGGGGACAGAGTAGAAGAGGGAGAGAGAGTGGGGCCAGGAGAAATTGAAGAAAAGGGCTAAAATCAGAAAAATAATAACATCCTCAAAGTCTTATTCCCAGCATGTTCCTGAGTCAAGGTCCCACATATGTTATCACAGTGAACTCTAACACAGTTCTGGATTGAAAACATGTTCTGAGAATCATTCTTTGGAAGTTCCAATTTTTGCTCTGTGGAGATACTATGTCATCTCTTGCAGTGGAAAAGTAGATTTGTATCTCAAAAAACAGCATCAGTAAATAACCCTAAACACTTCTTATCTGACACTGATGTGAGAACAGTCAGCAATGTTTGCCATTGGCAAACACATCTATGTATAACTGTAGAATGCACACCCTGGTTTAGAATAAGATTCACATGACACCAGACTCACAGACATTTAGAAAGTGGTCTGTGTGGTTCTGTGCATATTTGTACAAAGTGAACACATATCAGGAAAACTCACCCAAACACAGTGGGAAATAAATAATTTTGTTACCAGAGGTAACTTTTGGGAAAAAGCCACTAGTGATTGGTGGCAATGTAATTTATTATTAATCAAGACCTCTGATTAAATATTTTGATAGCATATTATGATCTGAACCATGTCCAAATTAATCAATGTAAAGAAAAAAATTACATAAACTCTGTGGTTCATTCAAAACTTGGGAATCACTCCAAGAGGTTTTAATATGTGAGGTAAATCTCCTATGATTGAGCTACATCTTTCAAAATTCTCCATATCCCCACTTTAAATAATATGTTTTTATTTTATGTTTCCCCTTTATTAAAAATAGATTCTTTTCTCATTGAATATACCCAGATTGCTCTTTCCCCTCTGTCAACTCCTCCCAGTTCCTCCCCACTGTGATGTTTTAGACTCTGTGATTTCATATGAGCTTTGATCACGTGATTCAGAGGGTTTTGTACTCCTTGCATCCTGCATCCCCTCTACTTCCAACACTCTTCCTGACTCTTCTTCTGCAAGGTTCCCAGAGCTCTGAGGGGAGAGAGGATTTCATAGGGAAATCCTGTTTAAAGGTCTCTCTCTCCTTCTGCATAATATCTGACTGTGGGTCTCTGTATTCAATCCCATTTGCTGCAGAAGGAAGCACACTGTGGATGGAAGAATATGACACTGATCGATCAGTTGGCAGAGAGCAACATACTTTAATAACAACAGCCTGGGTTGTTTTGAAATTTCTGTAGGATGCCCTGGCCCAATAACTCAAATAACTGCAACCCAACCCCACTAGTAGAAGACTGGTTTGACCATAGATGGCTAATTGAACTTTATCGCCCATTAGTAGGATACCTCCTTAGGAACCCTTCTTATATTTTAGGGAGTTTCTACTGCATTAGGTTTCCATATCATCTCTCAAATGACACTCTGTTCCAGCTGTCTCTTCCAGGATTTTCTTCCTTTGCCCTATCTCTCTTGCCACTCCTCACCTCATCCACCAATTTCCTTCCCCAACAGGTCCAAGTCCACCTGTAAAATCTATTTTATTTCCCCGCCTCAGGGAAATCCAAGTGTCTCCTACTGGCTCATTGCTCTGTAGCTAACCTCTCTTAGTGTATGGATTGTAGGTTGGTTATTATTTATTTAATGAATAATATCCACAGATAAGTGAATACATATCGTATTCATTTTTCTGCATTTTAGTTACTTCACCCACTGTCTTCTATAAAGACAGTGTAGTAATAGTTCTTAGCTGAGTGTCTGGGCTCAAGGGTGAAATTGCAGCACCCTGGTGGCTGAAACAGAATGACTGGTTCTGGTTCGTAGTGATTCTAGAATGAATTGTGAATTATAAGCCAGTTCTTGCCAAAAAGTCAGAATTATTCCTGAAGAAAAAATAGGATTCTTCCTGCACACATACTGCTAAGGGGTCTCAAAGTGATGAGAGACAGTGCTGGGGTTTTTATTCTGTTCTAACCTATGGAAAATACTTGAATTGTGGGCAATCATTGTGACCCTGTGTCTCTTCAGGATTGGCTTTGCAGCTAAATCTGCTGTCTTATCTTCACAGTCATTTCCTTCACCAGACACAGACCAAATTTAGTAACTGTAAGGATTTATAAAGCTACAGAGAAAAGACATGAACCCAGCAAAACTCAGTTCTGCATCTCTAATTTAGTTGAGATTTTTTTTCCCCCAGAAATCTTGGACTAGGGCTACCAGTGTAGCTTTACGACACATTCTAACTCGTAGCCATTTACCACCTGAACGGTCTTGTGATCCTTATAATACTGACACACCTAATTTCCCTCAGGGTCCAGGATCTCGGATCCTGACATGTGGGTTCTTTGCTTGCTTTTTTGTTGTTGTTATTGTTGTTGTTGTTGTTATTGTTTTCTGAAAATTGACAGTGTTCTTATCCCTTTATGTGATTCTTATGATTGTGTTCATATTGCTTCCCGAACAATATCTTATAAGGAAAAAAAATAACCATTTCTTCGATTCATTTTTCACATATACTTTGAGAAGTCCAGTCAGTATGGAAGCGTGAGAAAAGTACTGAACTAGGATCTGGTTACCTAACATCAGTTTTTGTCCTGAGGTGCCTAGGCTTATGATTTTGGACAGAGCTTTTCCTCTCTCACTAAATGGAACTCCACATTCCACAGTGGAATAAACAACAGACAGGGCTATGGGCTCACTAAGATAGTGAGTGTTTAGGGTAGTACAGTGTAGAGAAAGCACACACATAGATCCCGTGAGCTTTTTCGCAGAAGCAGAGACAGAACTGAGGGTGTAGACAAGAACACTGAGAGAATATACTTCACTGTGGCAGCCACCCTCCACTCAGTTTTAGCATTTGACTCTTAGTGCTGTTTGGCAAGAGTGTTGGGATGTGAGGGAAACTGGCTGCCCCACCTGCCAACTCCCTATGAGCCTGTTGCCTTGGCTGACCTGGCTGGATAAGCAGCTGTGTCCTACTCAGTGGTCAGTGAGTACCCCTCCTGGTCCGGGGGTTTACAGTTAAAACTGGGCCTTCAGGACAGAGAAATGGGTCTGTGTTACACGTCTAGGACACAAGAGCAGCCATGTTTCCTGCTGTGGTCCTCCAGACAAACTCTCTAAAAGTAGTGTTAGTGCCAGGACTGCTTGTTCAGGGCTGCCCCCTGAGCTCCTGGGGTCTGAGGTAGCTGGGTCACCACGGGTTCATGGCTAGAATTCTCTGCTACATAATGAGTTCCTGGAAAGCATGCCTTACAAAATAAAACTCTGCCCTCCTTTAAAGGAATCATTTTTCCTTATTAAAAGTCATTGTAAAAATTGTCAACATATTATTCTTATTATGTGGGAATTTCATACACTATACATTGCAATCCTTTTCCATTAATCCCAGGTTCACTTTCCTACGGATGTGTCACACTCTATTTTTTTTAATACATCAATTCCAATATGTGTTATTCAAATACTCATTGAAACATGGAAAAGTCTCAGTGCCAAGGTGGGTAAAGATAACTGAGATCATCCTTGCCCCACCCTGACGCCACCCCCAAGCAGTAGCCATCAATCCTGAAGAGCTTTATATTTTGTCAACTTGATCACAATTTTTCTCATTTATTTATTACAATTCATTGACTTTGTATCCCCTCTGCGGCCCCCTCTCTGTTCTCCCAGTCCTACCCTCCCTCTCCTTTTCCCCTATGCCCTTTCCTTAGTTCCCTGGTAGGGGATGACTCCTCCCCTTCTGTCTGAACCTAGCTTATCAGGTCTCATCAAGGCTGGCTGCATCATCTTCCTCGGTAGCCTGGCAAGGGTGTACCCCCCCCCCCCAGGGGGAGGTGATCAAAGAGCTGGTCACTGAGTTCATGTCAGAGACATCCCTCATATCCTTTACTAGGCAACCCATCTGGAAAATGAGCAACTTATGGGCTTACTTTGAACAGGGGTCTAGATCCTCTCCATGTGTGGTCATTGGTTGGAGTGCTGGTCTCTGCAGGACCCCTTGGGCCCAGGTATTTTGACTCTGTTGTTCCCCTTGTGGAACTCCTGTCCCTTCCAGGTCTTTCTATCTCCTCCTTCATCCATAAGGATTCCAGCATTCTGCCTAAAGTTTGGCTATGAGTCTCAGCATCTGCTTCAATATCCTGGTGGGCAGAGTCTTTCAGAGGTCCTCTGTGGAAGGGTCCTGTCCTGTTCCATGTCTTCTCCTACTTCCGATGTATATCCTGTTTGCCCTTCTGAATGAAGACTAAGCATCTTCCTTAGGGTCCTCCTTGCTTAGCTTCTTTAGGACTATAGAATTTAGTATGTTTATCCTATATTATATGGCTAGTATACACTAAAGGGAAACCCTTCTCCATTGCTGGTTGGAATGTAACCTTGGATAACCACTTTGGAAATTAACCTGGTGACTTCTCAGAAAATTAGGAATAGTACTACCTGAATATCCAGCTATACCACTCCTAGGGATATACCAAGAAAATGCCCCACCATTCAATAAGGACATTTGTTCACCTATATTCATAGCAGCTTTATTTGTAATAGCTGGAATCCTGAAATGACCTAGATGTCCCTAAATGGAGTAAGGGATACAGAATGTATGGTGCATTTATACATTGGAATACTACTCAGCAATTAAAAACAAGGGAATCATGAGATTTGTAGGGAAATGGTGGGCACTAGAAAAGATTATCCTGAGTGAGATAACCCAGAAAGACATATATGGTATATACTCACCTGATCACAATTTTTAAGAACTTTCTTCCTGTCTAGACTGTATCTTCCTTTTGGTGTAGAGGCTAAGAGAACATGTACTGCCACATGGTTTCTGGCTGAGGCAAGGACCATGGAGATCACCATGGCCTCCAGCTACAACACAGACCATGGAGGTCTTTTGAGGAGGCCCTATCCAGAAAATGAACCCTTATCCATATCCACCAGTGCCAGCTGTTGTGGCTGTTAGTTTCTGGTGGTTCCTGGAATCCTGTAGTGGACAGAATCCCCTTGACAGGAAGATGATTTTTCCTGAAGGAAGCCACCTCAGCTTTTTGGGTATGGTCACTGAATGGCAGGTGTTTTTCAGGAATTGCCACAGCTCACCTCAGGAGTGGTAACTGTGGTCCTTGTTAGTCAAGAGAGCTCTCCTCTCACCCGGAGAAGTCCTGGAGAGAGCTGCCCTGCTTCTGGGTTTCTTGCTGTAAATTTAGTGAGCTGCTGCTGTAATCTGGGTGCCCTGTATTTTGGTCAGTTTAATTAGGGATAACTGGTTGCCCCTTGGAGCAGTATCTGGGGGGTTGATCTTGGGGATCCCAGGCTTCTGTAGATCTGAGGTTGGGGCTCTGTGCCCCAGCACCCAAGCGGTAGTCAGTGGCAGGTGAGCTCCCCTCTCATGCATGTGGCTGGAGGCTAGAGACAGGAGCCTGAGGATAGCCAGAAACTTTTCCAGAGCTATGTCCTGAGGTAAGGCCAGATGTTTCCTCCACCGTGGGGTTTTCTCCCAAGAAGAAGGCCCAGTCTGTGGTGTTTGGGGTCCTCTGTAGAGCACACAGGTGCTGGCTCCAAGCTGGTGACTGGTCAGGAAGCTGAGACCTTTTCCCAAGAACTTTCCCATGTGTGCTGGTGGTGGTGTTAGTGGGGTCAGCTGAGTGCTCTAAGCTCTCTCCCTCCCTGTGGAGTTTTCTCTTGACAGTAACTCCTAGTTCCTGATGCCCTGGGGTGCACAGTTCTGTCTCTGATGGATAGTCGGGTACACAGCAGCTCTTTGGGCTGGCAGCTTGTGCCTGCCGGTCTGTGGGAAATTTTCCAGGGATAGACTCAGTGACCTGAGGTCAGTCCCATTTCCTGCCTTCCATGTGGGTTTTTCTAGCAACTGGGACTCCCAGTCTCTGGTGTTTTTGTGCACACCATTCAGCCTGGGAAGGTGTGTGTGCCCACCATTCAGGACATGTAGATGTGTGGCTCTGGTCTTGCAACTGAGTGCCTGAATGACCTGGGATCTCTTCCGGGTTCTGGTTGGGTGAGCTGAGGGTAGACTCAACTGATTCCCTCACCATGGAGTTTCCTCTTACCTGGGAAGCAGGATTGCTGTGGTTTTAGGGCCCAGAATTCATTCTCTTGGTCGCCGTTCTGCTCTTGAGATGCAGTGTGCTCCTGGTACCGCTATCTTGGCTCCTCTTCAAGAACTGAGTTTTCATTCCTCATGATCACTCAGATGTTCTTGAAGAGCTGAGATACTAATTAAATTATAGCGAGCATCCAATCCCAAAACTTTTTGCTTCTAGCTGGAATTGAATTATGGAATATATGAATATGGGTTCCTCTAAGCTTAGGTGCTCCCTAATTGTCTAGGTAATATCAGGAGAAGTCTCTGAGGTAAGTGCTGGTTTTATGTGTATGCACAATCTTCCAATGTGTGCACAACCACTCATAGCTGTGTAAAGTCATGGTGCAAATCTCAATAAATAGGCTGTTTGTGAGGACCCCTCTTTAAGTTACATGCTACCTGAGAACTCTTTTGCATTGTTTATACAGGGGGCACAGAGATCCCAGGTCCAGAAACTGCCACTTTACTACCGTATTAAGGGAATCTCATGCTGAGCTTGTTCACTAAATTTATTGAGCTGAATCACAGCAGTATTTAACTTGCTCTAATTCCTTTAGGGAGAGGTTTGTCACACAAGCTCGCACACACACATGTGGCACACACACACTTACAAGCACACACAGCAAACGTCTTATACTAGCTAGCTGGAACAGCAGGATGGGAGGATGGCAGGAGATGGGTTTTGCTGTTTCCTGTCTTCTCTTTTGTCTTGGAACATCCGGTGACACAATGTCAGTCTACCTCCCCAGGAGCAGTTCCAAATCTTAAGTGCTCTAGGGCAGGACATCGAAATCAGCAACAATTTTTCCAGGGCTTCGTATATGAGCCTGAGAGACAATTTCTTCAAAATGGCAGCTGACCTGGATAAATATGGAAAAGAAGAAGCCTGTGTTCTCTACCGTAAATTCTTCACGTGAGAACCTGCAGTTTCTATCTCCTTTCCTGGGACTCTTCCCTAACTTATGGTGCTCTCCTGTTCATATTTGTCACATTTGCTGACAGTTACTGAATTTACCGATGTTAGGGTTTAATCACATTTCTTGCAATTCATATACAATCTTTTTCGCCCTATTCAAAAATATAAGGACCAAAAGTGCTGCAATCACAAAGAACTTCATGGGTAGAAGTTCTTGATCCTGTGCCCACATGGCCAGGTCTTTGGAAAAAAAAAAAACAGTTGGCAGGGAATCAGGGCTTTTCAGAATTGGTGAGCAGATTGATCAGCAAATGGCCGTTCAGGCATAGCATAATCTCTGATGTGTAGCCAAGCCCAGGTCACTTTTCTCTTCATCCTGTAGCCTCTTGAGTTGCATAGGAAAGAGGGTAGCCTTCCCTATAGCTACAGTTACCAGAGGACTGTAGAGCACTTGGAGTCAGTGGGGTTCAGCACAGTAAGGACTTTCCCCAAACTCTTCATCATATATGCACAGGCAGATTAAATACAAGATTGTGGAGCCACCAGAGAATGACTTATAGGCTCAGTGACAAGAGTGCCATGATTGAGGAAGTGAATGATGTTAAAACCTCACTAGTCATGTCTAGCCTGGAATTTGGTGAAAAAGAACCTAAGGAGATGCACAGGACTCTGAGGAACTCAGGCAGTGGGGTGGAGTTTTCTGGCCATGACTTCACTGATCTTCAGAAGACTGTGTGTGCTGAAGAGAGACATCACCTTCCTGTTCCACAGAGAAAGAGAAAGCTCAAATTAAGAGATGAGTTCAGTAGGACAGTTTGCAATTTCCTGCTTGTACAAATCCTGAAATGAGGGTTCTTCTGTTTGTTTTCCACTGTTGGTAACAAGAAGGTATTGTCTTGAGCTCATGATGTATTTCCCTCTCATTTTCTTACCCTTCCAAAGACAAATCACTCTTACAAGGGACTCGTGTATCCTCTGAGACATCAGCTTTTCATACGGAGATTAAAAGCACATATACACATAAAATTATTCTGATCACACCCTCCCCTCAAGCAGAGTTTCTGACAGGGTCGTGAAATGTTCTTGATTTTTGGACTGATGTGAGGGTTGAAACAGGTGAGCAGCATCCCTGGGTACAGCATCCCACAAGGTAACCACAGCACATGCCCTCCTAACTCTGAGCACCCTCAGTGTCTCCTTCCATTACCTAATGATCTCTCAGGTGAGGTTGTTCCCTGCTGGGAAGCAATACACAAAGGTGCTCTATGAGCAGCGATCCATATTGTGATTGGGAATGGAAGAATGAGTCCACAGTCTTTATTTCCTGTTTTGAAGTTCAGGGTTATGCCCTGTTTCCTCAAGGATCTGTGGGTCTATTAATTCTATGTGCTGCCTCCTGAGTGCTGGGATGACAAGCATGCACATTAAAAGCTTAGCTATGCTTCTTGACAGCTGAAATTTGCTGAATATGCCAGTTTAATATTAGAGACACATCTCTTTTCAGACACTGGGATGGAAACTGATGCTGGATTTCAGGGTGTGCCTCTGTTAACTCCAAGAACTTCTGAAATCCTGCATGCAGAGGCCAAATTTCCTCCAGGCCTATTTAAACATATCAACAGTTTCTGTACATCTTATTCACTATCCTTTATTGCTTTAGATTATTTTTGGAAAAACTCAGCACAGGCCCAAAACATTGAAAAAGGGATGCCAAAAGGAAGAAGACCAAACTTCATCACGGTGTCTTTTTGTCTAAGCAGATGAACAATTATCTCCATATCAGCCAGGAGTTACTTAAAGAAGATCCATAGATACTAACACTTGGTGGAAAGGGATCAGATGCTGCCTCAGCTGTGCAGTAAAGAGAAGAGGGATGGCTGCAAAAGGGGTTCAGGTTGTGCATGAGTTATTGCTGCCTCTCCCAACTTGTTTTATTCCCTCTTTTCTCATATTAGAACTGTTTTAATTCTCCATTTTGATTTTGACTCTGAAGAGGATACTACTAAAGAAATATAACAGCGAATACAAAAAATACCTTACAGAGATGGTCAGTATGAGGAGCACAGAGGCAGAGGGATTGTGTGCCAGCTGTTCAGCCTGTTTTGGACATCTTGTTATATTCCATTGGAGTCTGTGAGTCAATGAATACACTTCCTAATTACTTGCACATAAATGTACTTGTATCCATACAAACCAACACACACACACACACACACACACACAAATGGGTAGAGTATAGAGAAGACTGAGACTTAGCTATTACTAGAGGCAGCCATATAGGAACTGAGTAAGGGGGTGGTGGCTGTTTTCCACCACACCAGGTTTATTGATCTGATTCTGAGATGTCAGACATGAACAGAACTAGGTTTTATTCATGTCTGTGATGACAAGATTTTTCTTATGAGATTTGAATTATTTACCTAAATCCGTTCCTTGTAGAAGAAGAAAGAAAGAAAAGAAAGCAGCACAGTAGGGAAGCCTTCTGGGAGGACATAAGAGACTTCTTTGAAAAATCAGTATGTTCCAGTTGGCACTCTATTCCATTTGATCCATTGTATGAACCTGAAGAAAATAAAAGTGGAGCAAAGGAAGCTTAACCTTCCTCAGTACCAAGCAAAATCTCCAGCCCACAACAGCAGTGTTTAACAGAGGAGAACGCTGAGGTCATCTCCCCAAGCACATCAACATCTGGCAATCTGCCTGGGGAAAATGGTACAGAGAAAAACACAGGTAAGTAACCACAGGTTTCTGACTTGGAAAAGACTCGTGTAGAATTGGTTCCTCATTTTAAACACAGGACTGAGTTAATTGCGAGATGAAGTTACAATACAGAGAATGTTGCATTTCCTTGTCCATGGCCTCAGCAGTGCAGTAAATAGAAGAGGGATGGCTGGAAAAAGGGTCCAGCTTCCTTTGTCCACTTACACTGATCTCACAGTCACATCCGAAAATATTGCTCCATCCACTCAAGCTGACTATAAAGTCCTTGGTCCCAGCTCCCAGTCAGCTGTAGCCAGAGTTTAGAGAAAACAAACTTGGCTCACTTTGTGATTCCATCATGGGGAGGGACTCATGGAGAGAATCCCAATGACATTTCCTTTCTCTCCTAGGTGCTCCAGATGAGTTCTGCTCATGAACACCAGGCCCTGTTGCCTAAAACTTTTCTCTTTCCCATTGCAGTTCAGAAAGTCAGAGGCCTACATCCTGTGATCCTCCCTCATAATTTATGTGAGAAGTTACTGAAGTTGCGAGGAAGAACACTAACAAGAAAATTGAGACCTGTGGGGTTTTGTGTGGATCCAT
This sequence comes from Pachyuromys duprasi, assembly GCA_028658305.1. NCBI lineage: Eukaryota > Metazoa > Chordata > Mammalia > Rodentia > Muridae > Pachyuromys > Pachyuromys duprasi. The sequence continues at coordinate 34,343,366 of CM053758.1, read as the reverse complement.
GGTAAAAATATGAAAAGTCCTTCCTGAGCTGAGGCTGTTTCTTGCCCTTGTCTTCCCATGACTCTCTGAAACATATCTAAGCTCTGTGTCCATAGACATCACCAGAAAGAAGGAATTTTGGGTGACAAGGTCTGGAAACCTCGAACTTGATGGCTTTGTATTTGGTTGCTTTTCAGATTCCTTTGAACAACTGGCTTCAATGCTATAATTAGAGATTTTCATTGTAGTGGTAGCTAATGCTGCTGATTCCTGTTATTGCAAAACTGAGGCTGGAGGATTCCTACAAGTTCAAACCAGCTTCACAGGGAGAATGAGACATTGCCTGGAAGGCAAAGAAAGCAGGCCAACAGTCAGAGAGGCAGATAGGCAGGAATGAGGCATGGAGACATGCATGCTGATTAATTCTAAAAGGAAAAGGAGAACTCAATTCCTTTTGGGTCCTGGTCTGAGGACCTACTCTGGTAAGCCTTGGAATGTAAATTATAAACACATCAGCTTCCTGAGCAGACCTGCTGGCTGATGCAGGAAGGTGTCTAGGCCTAGGATGTGCCAAGAGGGACATCTCAGGGTCATCTCAGCATCTGTTCCTTTATACAGAACCTACAAGAGCTCCCAAGGCTGTGAAACACTAAGGGGAGCAAGAACAGTAAGGGTCATTCACTTGGGTAATTCACTTATCTGTGTTATGAGAGAGTGGGATTGAGAATTCCAGGGAATTATAATAAGCTATTTTCTTTTGGCAGGTAGGAGAGGATTATCATATCATGCACATAATCATCCCAAGAGAGGAAGGAGGCAGTGACTATTGCTATGCCACCAATGAGGAGGAACTCTTTTTTTATTCAAGAAGAACTAGGGCTTCTTACCTTAGGGTGAATTCATGTAAGCAAATAACCTACCTGACGGCAGGGTTCTCTTTTCTCTCTCTTAGAAACATCCTGCCTAAATCAATCTCTGCACAGAATCAATCCATAGCATATCATTCTTTTGTTTAAACATGCAGTCAATATTGTTCCAGAGTGAGTCAAAGAACCATTTCCTATTGTCTTTATAGCTTTTCTAATTTTACCTTTTAATCAAAGCAATTCTGCAAAGTTCCTATGCCTTGAGAATCTGGGTAGAGAATGATACCTTGCCTAGGATGTAAGGAACATGGTATAGGGATCATGTCCCCCAAAATTATATAAATTACACTATCTTAAATAATACAAGAGAGTAATTTGTAATGATTGTATTTTGTATTTATAAAAAAGCACTTTCTTTTTACACACTGAAAGAAATCGTACCTGTGAGGTTTTCAAGTGTTTGTACATGCTGAACATATTTCTATTGATTTTCAAGTAAACACAGCAACTTGCCTAGAGATTTCTTCAGAATGATTCTTTCATTATCAAGTACTGAAACTCACAGAACAAGAAGCTTTTCTTGGAACAGTGACAGATGTAAGCTACAATTGCATGGTTATTTCTAGGTTTTAAGGTATCATACATACTTATACTCAGAACTTGAGAAGTTTAGATTTCTGAAGGAGTGTCCTGTGGTTTCATGATTTTCAGTTCAATACAAATTCTTACTCTTTTGCCTAACTCAATAGTATAATATGTAGTTATCAAAATTTGGCCCTTTGTGTCTGGTAACACAAACGGGTGATCACATATAACCTAGTATCAATTCACATGTGGCATTTTGGACTACATTTTTCAGGAGGTAAATCTGGATTTTTGTGAGTTTCAGAGAAGAGGGGACACACTTGAAGTTACTTATGATGACTTGTGAAGATGGGCCAGAAGGGGTTCATGGGAGAGGGGTCAACAATGGACACCTACACTGTGCTCCTGCATTGGTGAGCAGTTTTCTTGGCTGTAATTTGTGGTTGGTATCAGAAAAGAATGACATATATTTGTTGTTATGACCTACCAAATCCGTAGTCTCCATTGACTGGTGTGGGTAGGAAAAATAGTGGTGATTTTGAGTAGAAGAAGAATTGTTTGGGTTTTTCTGGGTAAAACAATTTCATGACTAAAGCCATAGTCTAAAAGTTAAAATGAAGACAATACAAGACTTATTGAGATACGAAGATCAGTTAAGGTTTGGGAGCTGCTAACATCCAATGAGAGGGTGGTAGTAGTGTGTCAAGGAGGAATGAGATTTCAGAGATCCAAGTAATAAAGATCAGAGGCTGATGAGTCTGGACAGAGCAGGCTTTCAGTTGGACTCATGTTGATGGCAGTGATCCTCTCATAAGGATGAGAAGGGCTTCTAGAGAAGGACTACTATTAGAAGTGGAGTGAACTATGCTGTGTGGAATTTAAGGCATATATGAGATAGCAAATCTATATGGCAATTGGAAGGAAGTTTTGGAAAGCCAAGAGAAACCAGGAGAGGGACCTTGAAGGCTTCTGCATGGAGTTGGCCTATGAAATATGGTAAATGGGGAGAACTGGCTGCAGGAGAACACATTCCCTGGCAGCTGAGGTGGAGGTCTAATGAGAACACGGAACACAATGGGTGATGAAAGAGCAACAATGCTGCAGGAGTACTGGTTAAGAGGTTCTCAAAAGCCCCACAGCAAGGAGAGTTGAAGAATTAATTCAGCATGTGACTCAGAGACAGGCCTACAGGGAGAGCATTCGTATCTCCTGCTGGGGTTCTGAGGATATTGGCTAATGGATTTCAGGCCATGGTGGGTAGACACTTCAAGGTTTCGCAGATTTTTAGAAATCTGTGTATAATGGCACCTTCATGGGATTCTACCACTCATGAGGATTAGGCTGCTAGATGGTGACTTCAGAACCAACGTGGGCTAATAGAAAGACTGTGTCTCAAAACAAAATCATCTGGTGAGGGTTATGGCTGTTTTTAGAATCTGTCAGGACTGTCATACTAAGGCTTGGATCTAATCCCTAGGTTCTATGAGAAGGAAGAATTATGAGTCTACTCTTGGCAGAACTTGGTTAAGGGAGGACTGACATGTAAGGGAACTGTCAGATGGTATGAACATGGTTTTATCTTATTGATGTTGGTTTTCTTGATTTTACTTTAGTTTTTCAAATGAGTGATATTTAAAATATAGCTAACTTGCAAGTGCACATACATGAATAGTACAGTTTAATAGCTCACTGAATAAACATAAAGTGCATACACAACTTAGAGAAGGAAACAGGAACCAACCAGGAGCCTAATCCAAATTCCTTCCTTCCTCCAGATTGAATTTTGCTTTCACCATCTATTCCTGGATTTCATTGGTGATCACATCCTACATGTGCTTCCATCCATGCCAACAGTACTTTGGAATGCAGTGACTAGTTATGTAACTTTTACCTCTGGCTTGCTTGGCTTAACATCTACAGGATTCATCCCCACTCTAGCATGCACTTGTCTGATGTGTTTTTACACTGTTGATTCAGTTAAAAGGGGGAGAGAAAAAGAGGAAAGAGGAGTAAATCAAGTGACAGTAGTATAGTACCACATCTGAAGGGCAGAAGGGACTCCTCTTCACATAGGGAATAATTACATGGGTTTCAGAGGCAGGAGTGAAGGCAGAAAACTGAAGACCCAGAGAGATTGTTGAACCTATATTTGTAGTGGCCATTAGAAAGTTTGGTGAGAAAGGACTCAGTCTTCTGTTTACAGCAGGGAAGCAGATGTCAGTCAGACCCGAAAGACAGAACTTGAAATGGTTACCATTTAGACATCAGGTATAACTAAGCATGGATGAATAAGAGTCTTGTTCTCAGTGAGGGACAAGCTAAAAAGTGATAGAGAAACTTAGTTTATTCTGGCCTTTGTGGGTTAGGAGGACAAAACAGATTGTCCCCTCTTCCTTCTCCACCTAGCGGATGATTGTTTCCCTTGAATGATTTGAGAAATTGTGGTAGGGGCCAAATGCTGAAGCTGGTTTGGCCTGCCTTTCTTGGTAGATCAGACATGGCTGGCTATGCTCACTTGCAATTCTTGTCTTCGTTTTCATAGACCCATTCAACCTATTCTTGTCAAGCATAAACCTACACACCCATTTTGGATGCTGCCTGAGTCCATCACAGTGGTGTGTGCCCCCCAAACAATGAATATGTAAGATTCAGGTCTCAAAGGCACAAGAGCAAAATACTTTCATGGCTGAAAATCATGTAAAATTTATCTATAGAGTTTCTTAACTGGTTGCTATAAAAGCATTCAGTTAAGATCAACATTCTAATTAATACTAGCTGCTCTTTTAAAATATGGTGATAGAAATGCTGGTTTTCTAGAACAAACTATCAAGAAGTAACCTCAAGAGCCAGAGGTTGAAATTCCACACCAAACAGTGTACATGAATATCCTCTCTTTTCATTTCCAATGTCAAGTTATTCTGAATTCCTCAGCAGATCTAGTATTGGAAAAGCAATGAATTATCCTGCTTTCCTTGTTAAAAAAAATGTACCCTTGTTTTTGTCCCACAGTGATGAGAAGACCCTGATTTTGTATTTTGTCCCTCTTTCTTCACATTATTGATCTACAAAGACCTAATGCATTTTTCCTATTCATTTCTACTGTTGAATTCCTCTGCCCATTTTGGATATGGTGAAATAAAGATATTCAGAATGAGAGAGACAGAGAGGGATGTAGATATGCGGGGACAAAAGTAGGGATATGAGAACAAGGAAAAGGAAGAAAGAGAGAGAGAAAGAAAGAAAAAGGAAGAGAGAAAGGAAAAAGGAAAGAGGAAGATGAGTACAATGCTTAGCAATAGCACAAGGAGGACAAGGTCTAGGAGAAGGATAAAGATGACAGTGATGACTAAGAATCAGAGTAAGAGGAGGTTCAGAGATCTAAATGCGAAGAAAGGTTGCACAGAGAAAAGTGATAGGAAGAGAGTTGAGAAGAGTGAAAGAGAAAAAGGGAGTGAGATCTAAGAAAGGAGAGGAGACAGGAAATGAAAATTAAAGAAGGAAGGAAAGATGGGAGAAAGGTGGACAGGAGAGAGGGAAGACACCTAGGGCATATCTGCTTAACTGAGTCTGCTCTTTCGTTTTTCAGAGCTGGAATTTTCTCACTGAGACTAACTGGGTCAAAGAAATTGCCCGCTGCTCCAGGAGGAGGTTCCGTCCTTACGGAGAGTATACAGGTCTCTTCTGCGTAAGTATCTTTGTACAATGAATCAAGAACTTGCTCTCAGCCAGGACATAGAGCTGTAAGGTTTCTCATCTTTTCTGATCCGCTTTGGAAGTTCAGCATCACAGGTCACATTCCTAAAATTCCATAATGACTATGTAATTAGAAAGCAGTGGGCAGTGGAGATAAGTTTTCTCTCGTTTACAACCTGGTCATTTATGGCCATTGAGGGTGTTGACCCCTACTGATCCTTTTATCTAATATCTGTGGCTAGTAAAACTATGTACTTTCCAGGGCTCTTGAGAAAATAACGGAAGTAGGACTGGGGTGTACATGAGGGTCAGAGTATGAGCTCAGCATGCTTGAGACCCTGGATTCCATCTCCAGTATCGTAGGGAAAAAAGTGACAGAGTATAGAATCCATTAACCTCTTCAATGCTTATTACATGTTACCTTGGTTTTCATCAGTATCAGTTACTAAGTTTCAGTTAGAAATCTGAATGAAAAGGAAAAAGCCGTGTAAGATAGGTAAATAAGCATCTTTTATCCTGGGATTCTGCCTAGATATTAGGGTTCTCACCTGCCTAGGGAGGTGGTTTCTTCTCTCAGTTTGTGCTTAGTGATAACACACTTAGTGTGATCAGATTGATCTCTGAGTCAGATAAGCCTCAAATCAATGAAATTCTGGCACTTCACATCAGCCTGGACTCTCCACAGAGCTTTCATTCAGAGAAAATGAAGCAACATAGTGAAAGGACCAGAATCTGTCCCATAAAGTATGTAAGATCCAGAGATGAAGCCACAGAGATCCAATGACCTGTGAGATCCCTGAGGTCATATTTATTAGTCCTTGTGACTTTGTTTTACATATGAATATCCTCAAGGACTATTCATATGGTTATCTTCACAGCTTCAACATTGCACTGGACTTACTGATTCATTTTAATAGAGAGATATTTCACAAGTGGCTCTGGAAAACATGTACAAAGATATATGGGAGACACGGAAACTATGAGGAGTGCCAGGTAGGAGTGAGGGGTTCCAGATCTTTGTCCATCTATCTCACTGACATCACAATCTCATGTCTAAGCTAACAACTACTGGCCTTCAGAGAGCTTCTTACATTAGAGGCTTATGTCTGGGGACATGGCTCAGTTGGGGAACAGCTTGTGTATCAAGCACAAGTTCCTGTATTCAACTTGCAACACCCCTGAAACACGCCACAACGGTGTTTGTCTACAGCACAGCACTAGGGAGCTAGTGGCAGGAGGGTAAGTTCAAGACCCTCCAGGACTACCTAGGTTATATGGTCTAGACAAGGTCACAAGAGCCATTCTCTTGGTATAATATTAGAAGTATAAGTTGTTTCAAAACAGGAATTTTCCATGCTTTGACCCTATTTACTTTTCTTCAATTGCAAGACTGTGGCCATGTCACCATCCAGAACACCAAGGTGATGGTCACAAATTTACGATGAGTATAATCCCACTCACCAACATCAGTGGGAATCTGTATGTGTGTGTGTTTGTCCATGTATGCATGCATTTTTTGTATATATGAGGGTGATACATACACATATATACATGTGTAGAGTGGTAACATATCTGTGTGTATGCTCAACTTATGTAATGTATGTAATTTGAATGTCATGGAAGTTATTTGTATGTCATGTATGTTACATCTGTGTCATGTTTGTTCACAATGCATGTATGGATGAACATTGTGCGCTTTCAGAGTGCCCAGAGGAAAACACTGATGTGTTATCTTTTAATGTTTATTTTAGGGTAGAATAGTATTTTAGTAGTTCATAGTGATTGGAATTTGATTTTGTCAGATAGAATATTTGTTAATAAATTAAGACATTTCCTGGCCAGGAACCAGTATGAATGTAAGTACCCAGTGCAACCAACACTTGCTTGCTTCAACTGCTGGGCTCCCAGAAGAACAGTGAAAAGAAATCAGAAACATTATTACCTTAAATCACTTTCCAAGATCCTCAGCACTTACATTTACCCACCTCAAAGCACATATTTAGAACTCACAACTTAAGCTTTTCTGTCCTCAGACCTTTACAATTTGTATTTACACACTCTGAACCAACTTACATATCTGACTCTCCTAAAATATGTAAGTGTGTCTCTGCCTCTTGAATCCTACCATTATGAAGAATAGTAGACGAAGCAGGCAGCCCCAGGGTGACATTTACCCACTAGATAAAAGATCTTAGTGCTGACAGCAGGTAGAGAAGAAAACAAGTAGAAAGGGATACTGGGAGAGGATTTGTTTTTTTTGAAAGAGAGTGGTTTCAATAGAGGAAGAGGAAAGCATCTTAGTGAGGGCAGATGCCCAGTCCATAATGGTAGGATCCAATAGGCAGAGACACACTTACTGAATAGTAGAGGAGAGTCAGATGCATAGAGCAGGTGGGAGGGACTGGCCAGTTGTGTGGCAGAAGCCAGCAGAAACACATAATCTGAACATACTTTAAGGAGTCAGATCAGCAGTTTGGTTCAGAGGAACCAAGCCTTTTGGAAAGGAGCTCATTTATGCCAACCCTAAGATTCCTGCACTAGATGAATGAATGAAAAAATGGCATGACTGATTCTGAGGGGTTGAAATATTTGTTATAAAGGAGAGAGCAGACATAGGCAGAAATGTCTAAGAGAGTCCAGAGTGAACCTGACTGGCAAACTGAACTGGGCTGTGTGAGGGAAGGAGGAGGGAAGAGGGGAGAGGGAAGGTGGAAACCAGGAGCAGCTGCTAAGATGGCAAGAGAACAAAAGGTAAAAAAGGCGACTTGTTCCAAAGGGCTATATTATATAGAGGAGAAAAGCGAGGGAAGGCTAGGCCATCCTAACCCCTGAGATGGAGAGTTCAGTGAAGGGGTATGACACCTAAGATGACTGTGTAATAGGGAGGAAATGAGGGATGCTGGGATAGCTTGACAGCTAATTTCCATTTGATAATGTTATTAGGTATCTCAGACCTTTGTTGCATGTTTGAACCTAATATATATCAATGGTAGGGATTTTCTGGCATACTCTCGTGTTTTATATAGAATCATGCCATTTTCCTTTTTTCTTTTTTGAACTTTAAGTTTTGTTTTATTAAACTCTTTATTAATTACACTTTATTCACCTTATATACCCCTGTAGTTCCCTCCCTCCTCCTGTTCCAATCCCTCCCTCCCCCCCTCTGCACCCGTGTCCCTCCCCAAGACCACCAATAGGGGAAGTCCTCCTTTCCTTCCCTCTGATCCCAGTCCAACAGGTCTCATCAGAAGTGGCTGCATTGTCTTCTTCTGTGGTCTGGCAAGGCTGCTCCCCGCTCAGGGGGAGGTGATCAAAAATCAGGCCAAACAGTTCATGTCAGAGACAGTCCCTGTTCCCATTGCCATCGAACCCACTTGGACACTGAACTGCCATGGGCCACACCTCTGCAGGGGTCCTAGCTTACCTCCATGCATGGTACCTGGTTGGACCATCAGTCTCAGGAAAGACCCCTGTGCTCAGACCACTTGGTTCTGTTGCTCTCCTTGTGGAGTTCCTCTCCTCTCCAGATCCCACTATTTCCCACTCCTTTCGTAAGAATCCCTGCACTCTGCCCAAGTGTTGGCCATAAGTTTCAGCATCTGTTTCGAAAGTCTGCAGAGCCCTTCCGCGGCCCTCCATGGCAGGCTCCTGACCCGTTCCCTGCCCTCTCCTTCCGATGTCCATCCCCTTTGTCCTTCTGGATAGGGATTGGGCATTTTATCAAGAGTCCTTCCTCTTGATTAGTTTCTTTAGGTGTACAGATTTGAGTAGGTTCATCCTATAGTATATGTCTATATGAGTGAGTATATACTGTGTGTGTCTTTCTGCTTCTGGGATAGCTCACTCAGGATGATCCTTTCCAGTCCCCACCATTTACCTGCAAATTTCATGATATCCTCATTTTTTATTGCTGAGTAATATTCCATTGTGTAGATGTGCCACAATTTCTGTATCCATTCCTCAGTTGAGGGGCAACTGGGTTGTTACCAGCTTCTGGCTATTACAAATAAAGCTGCTACAAACATGGTTGAGCAAATGTCCTTATTGTGAACTTGAGCCTCTTTTGGATATAGCTGGGTCTTGAGGAATCACTATTCCTAATTGTGTAAGAAAGCACCAAATTGATTTCCAGAGTGGTTGTACAAGTTTGCATTCCCACCAGCAATGGAGGAGGGTTCCTCTTTCTCCACAACCTCTCCAGCATGCGTTGTCACTAGAGTTTTTGTTCTTAGCCATTCTGGCAGGTGGAAGGTGAAATCTCAGGGTCATTTTGATTTGCATCTCCCTGATGGCTAAGGACATCAAGCATTTCTTTAAGTGTCTTTCTGCCATTCTATAATCCTCTACAGTCAGTTCTCTGTTTAGCTCCATACCCCATTTTTTAATTGGATTACTTGGTTTGTTGCTTTTTAACTTTTTGAGTTCTTTATATATACTGAATATTAGCCCTCTGTCAAAAGTAGGATTGGTAATGATCCTTTCCCAGTCTATAGGCTGTCTTTTTGTTTTGATGACAGCATCTTTTGCTTTATATTAGCTTTTCAGTTTCATGAGGTCCCATTTATCAATTGTTAACCTTAGAGCCTGTGCTGTTGGTGTTCTATTCAGGAAGTAGTCTCCTGTGCCAATGAGTTCTAGGGTCTTCCCCACTTTTTCTTCTAAGCGGTTTAGTGTGTCTGGTTTTATGTTGAGATCTTTGATCCAATTGGACTTTAGCTTTGTGCAAGGTGATAAATATGGATCTATTTTCATTTTTCTGCATACAGATATCCAGTTGGACCAGCACCATTTGTTGAAGATGCTGTCTTTTTTCCATTGAATGGTTTTGGCTTCTTTGTCAAAAATCAAGTTTCCATAGGTGTGTGGGTTCATTTCTGGGTCTTCTAGTCAGTTCCATTGATCCACTATTCTGTTTCTATGCCAATACTATGCAGTTTTTATTACTATTGCTCTGTAGTACAGCTTGAGGTCAGGGATGGAGATACCTCCAGATGATCTGTTGTTGTAGAGGATTGTTTTGGAGATTCTGGTTTTTTGTTTCTCCATATGAAGTTGAGTATTTTTCTTTTAAGGTCTGTGAAGAATAGCTGGATCTTGAGGAAGCGTTATTCCTAGTTGTCTGAGGAAGCACCAGATTCATTTCCAGAGTGGTTGTACAAGTTTACATTCCCACAAGCAGTCAAGGAGGGTTCTCCTGTCTCCACATCCTCTCCAACATGTGTTGTCACTTGAGCTTTTGATCTTAGCCATTCTGATGGGTGTAAGGTGAAATCTCAGGGTTGTTTTGATTTGTGCTTCCCTGATGAGGAAGGATGTTGAGCACTTCTTTAAGTGTTTCTCTGCCATACTGTTTTCCTCTATTGAGAATTCTCTGTTTAGCTCTGTACCCCATTTTTAAACTAGATTACTTGATTTGTTGCTGTTTAATTTTTTAGTTCTTTATATATACTGGATATTATTCCTCTGTGAGATATAAGGTTGGTGAAGATCCTTTCCTAATCTGTAGGGAGTCGTTTTGCTCTGACGACAGTGTCCTTGGCTTTACAGAAGCTTTTCAATTTCATGAGGTCCCACTGATTGTGGCTCTTAGAGCTTGACCTGTTTGTGTATTGTTCAGGAAGTTGTCTCCTGTACCAATGAGTTCAAGGCTCTTCCTCACTTTTTCTTCTAAGCAGTTTAGTGTGTCTGGTTTTATATTGAGGTCTTTATTCCACTTGGACTTTAGTTTTGTGCAGGGTGATAAGTAAGGATCTATTTGCATTTTTCTACATGTAGATATCCAGTTAGACCAGCACCATTTGTTGAAGATGTTGTCTTTTTTCCATTTAATGGTTTTGGCATCTTTGTCAAAAATCATGCCATTTTCAAATAAGGATATTTTGGCATATTCGTTTCCTATTTTTAACCTCTGATCTCCTTCTCTGGTTCTGTTGCTTTTGGCCAGGCCTTCAAGTCCATATTGAACAAGAATAGGGAAAGCTTACATCCTTCTCTTGTTTCTGATTTTAGTAGGAACTAGTCAAGTATTTCTCTGTATAGTGAGGTGTTGCCTACAGGTTTGTTGAATAATGGCTTATTTATGTTGAGATAAGTTTCTTGTATGTCTTGGACTTTTATCATGAAGAGATATTAGACTTCTTTCAAATTCTGTTTAAACATCTCATAAGATGAGCATGTGATTATATTCTTGAATCTTCTGTGTCAGCAGTGAAATTGTTTTTGTCAGACATGACAGTATTGCAGACATGAACTCACTGTGCCTGTGATTATATGCACAAGCCTGCAGCAAACCAAACCAGCCTTAATACTAGCATGGATGTTTAAGGAGGTAAGGGAGTTATATCCCTACCTGAGGAGCTACTGGTTCTTGATGGCTTCTCAGAGAGACAGAGTCAGATTTCTTCAGAGACATATACAAGCACCACTAAGTGGACTCAGCTTTGTTTTTCAAATAATCATGTGACTTGGGAAGGTAAAAATACTGGGGGTGCTAAGAGATGAAGAGGAATAAATGTGAGGCTGAATTTTATTAATAGATATTATATGAATTTTAAATATTTTTACAATGAGATTGGGTTTGGTAGCCCATGCCCATGAGTCTATTACTTAAGAAAATAAAGTAGATGAATTGAAGCATCAGCTACATAGTAAGTTGTAGCCCAGATTTGGTGTAGTTTCTGGAAACAACATAGGGGAATTATTCTTTGACCTTATGGTACTAAGTTTGGGATTAAATGTATGATTTACTCTGCATTGAAGACATATTTTGTGCTAACATGCAACTCTGAACCTACATCATAAAGAGATGAGATAATCCTCTGTTTCTACATTTCCTTGGAAAGATCAAATCACTGGCATAAAGACATAGTGCCATGAATGTGGAAGCTCCCAATTTACCCCTGGATTACAACAGCCCATTGGACTTCTTAAAAGCTGGATGAGATGAGAACAAGTTTAACCTTTAGAGGCAGAGAGAATGTAGACAATTGGGGCTCCTCAAAGCTAGAAAGAAAGGAGCTAGGGTGATTTTGAGCGACAGAGACGGATAGAAATCTGGGGTAATTCTAGAGCCAGAGATTGTCAGCAGTAGCTTTTTAAGTGTCCATAAATATTATCGGCTTATTTAAACCAAAAATTTGTTTGTTTGTTTGTTTGTTTTGAGAATGGTCTTCACGCATCCCCAGGAGTGCTGAGATTACAGGTATGAGCCACCATGCCTGGTTTATGCAGTGTGGGGATCAACCCACTAGTTTCATGAACCTAGGTAAGCATGTTACCTATGATCCATATCTTTAGTCTCAATTATTAAGTTCCGATGTGGTTTATATTATTTACTAGTTGGGGCAATATAAGTCACTGACATGCATGTTTATAGTCTATTGAGCTGAGACCTACAGACTCTAAAGAAAAGAAGCTTAAAGAAAATATCGTGTACATCAACCTAATCAGTTAAAATCACCATCTCTTTTCACAAGTGGGGTCATGGTAAAACCCCTCTGAAATTATAGACGTGATGACCCCTCTTCTGCAAACATTTTCCTGTTGAGGTAAGATTCTGATAAACTCTCTCCTTTTGAGAAATTTCAGAAACTGGCATGAATCTCAATATAAAAATGGATAATTCTTAATGTGCATTTGTTTTTAAAGCAGTAATAAACTTGAACAATGTAATTTCCAATTTTAGAAGGAAATTTCTAGTGAAAAAAGTTTTTAATATAACCAATCTGTTAACTTCTGTTATAAATCATTCCGACTAACATACAGAAAAACACTATTGTGCATCACTCAATAAAGATGATGTATGGGAAGGTGCAAAGTAGGGGAATAGGAACAAAAAGGACTTAAAGCTACAAACCGGGAAATAATTCGAATAGACTCATGAGGAAAGAAGGACACATTCATAGTTCTTCAGATTTAAATATAAATTTCAAAATTTCAAGCTTTAGAATATAGGCTGTGTAATGTGTTCATTGCATTACAGTGTTAAGTTCTTAGTTATGAGTCCTGCCAATGGAAAGAGCCTTGTCCAATTATGGACATAAAATTACCATAATTAATGATTTCTGTATTCATATAGAGCCAGGTGAATATTTATAGATTTTCAGAAATCATTAGTTAACAAAACACTTTTAGGGTTAAATAATTTATAATATTTTTTCATAAAGCTAATTTTTTCCAAGATAATGTTTTTTCCAAAGAAAATTTTGATGACAGAATGCAAAAAGAAAGCATAAGAAAGCATAAGAAACAAAATGTGTATATTGCAAAAAGCATTGTGAATTAATTAATAAATTATACTCTGTAACATTTTACAGAGAAGAACACATTCCTAATAAGCAACTTCCCACCTCTTTTCCTTTTATTAGAAGAAAAGTTCTGGAGCAGTGAGGCCTGCCTGGTGATGCCATTTCCCAGGTTCCAGCTCTACTTGAAATCCCTGAGACAGCAGCCATCTTGGCCTACCAGATTTCTCTGGTCCCATCAAGCATTGGTGAAGACTGCCCTGATCTTTCTGCACTTGTGCCATTTCCTAGGTCCCAACTTTCCCTGAAATAACAGTAATGGGTAGTTGTTAGGGACTACCAGAGGCATTAGCCATGAGAAACTACCAGAAGCTAGCAGCCAGCAGAGACTACTGGAGGCAGACAGCCATCATGGATCACCAGAGGCCTGCAGCCAGGAAGACCTGTCAACTCTACCTGCAACCTGAAAGGCATACTGCCATTAAGGACCACCATGCCTGCTAACACTAGGGACAACCTGATAACTAAAGGCCAGCATAAAAACTCAACAGGCAATAAGGCATCACAAAACAAACAAACAAACAAACAAACAAAAAACAGCTATCCTACTACAACAAACTCTGGATATCCTAAAACACCTGAAGAACAAGAAAATGACCAGAAACCTAATCTTATGAAGATGATAGAGACCTTTAAAGAGGAAATGAATAAAACCCTGAAAGATATACAAGAAAGTCAAAAAGTTAAAGGAAATGACTAAATCCCTTAAAGAAATACCAAAAAATACAAGCAAACATGAAGAAGAAATAAATAGAACTGTTTGAGACATCAGAAAGGAAATAGAAGCAATAAAGAAAACAGAAACTGAGGCAGTTCTGGAGATGGGAAATGTAGGAAAGAGAACAACAATTACAGACACAAGCATAAGCAACAGAATATAAGAGTTGAAAGATAATCTCTCGTGTAGAAGATACAATAGAAAACATTGATACATCAGTCAAAAATGCTAAATCTAGAATGTTGCTAACACTATATTCAGGAAATTTGGGATACTATGAAAAGACCAAACCTAAGAATAATAGGAATAGAAGAAGATTCCCAGCTCAAAGACCCATAAAAATCTTCAACAGAATCATAGAAATTTCCCTAACCTAAACAGATGACTATAAACGTACAAAAAGTTTACATATTACCAAATATATTGGACCAAAAAAAAGTAAACCCTCCCTCCATATAATAATGAAAACACTAAATGTACAAAACAAAGAAATATTAAACTGAAAGGGATAAAGGCCAAGTAATATATGAAGAGAGACCTATTCAACTTGGCAATGGAGACTTTAGAACCAAGAAGAGCCTGGGCAGATATTCTGCAGACCATAAGAGACCATAGCTGTCATCCCGACCACTATATATGGCAAAATTTTCAGTTACCATAAATAAAGAAAACAAGATATTCCATGACAAAACAAAGTCTTTCCACTAAATCAGCTCTACAAAGACTACTAAAAGGAAGACTCCAACCCAAGGAGGGTAACTACACCCAAGAAAACACAAGAAATAAAACACTAGCAAAACCAAATGAAGAAAACCAGATACACACACACACTACCATCACCACCATCAAAATTACAGGAATTAACCATCATTGTTCATTAGTATCTCTCAACACCAGTGAATTCAATACCCAATAAAAAGACACAGGTTAACAGAGTGGATGCAAAAATAGGATCTATCATTCTGTTGCATACAAGAAACATACCTCAGCAACAAAAATAGTTATTACCTCAGAGTAAATGGCAAGAAAAAGATTTTCCAAGCAAATGGATCCAAGAAACATGCAGGAGAAGCCACACTAATATCTCGTAAAATAGACTGTCAACAAAAAGTAATCAAAAGAGACATTGAAGAACACCTCACACACATGAAAGGAAAAATCCACCAGGATGACATCTCAATTCTGAACATATACTCTCAGAATGCAAGGTCACCCTCATTTGCAAAAGAAACATTACTAAAACTGAAATTACACGTTGAACCCCACACATTAATAGTTTGAGACTTCAGCACCTCACTCTCACCAATGGAATGGTCAACGAAATGGAAAATAAATGGAAATAATGAAACTAGCTGATGTTATGAATCAAATGGGCCGAACAGATAGCTACAGATCATTTCACTCAAACACAAAAGAATATACCTTTTTCTCAGTATGTCATGGAATCTTCCCCAGAACTGACCTTATACTAGGTCACAAAACAAGATAAAAATTAACAAATGGGACCTCATGAAATTGAAAAGCTTCTGTAAGGCAAAGAATACTATCAATAGAATAAAACAGATTGGGAGAAGATCTTCACCAAACCTGTATCTGACAAAAGGCTAATATGCAAAATCTATAAAGAAATAAAGAAATTCAAGACCAACAAAAATAAATAATCCAATCAAAAAATAGATTCCAGTGCTAAAGCTAGAATTATCAACAGAGGAAATTCTAATGGCCTTGAAGGACTTAAAGCAATGCCCAATGTCCTTAGTTACCAGGAAATGCAAATCAACACAACTCTGAAATTGCATCTTCACTAGTCAGAATGGCTAAGATCAAAAACTTAAGTGACAGCACATGCTGGCAAGATTGTGGAGAAAGAGGAACACTCAATTCCTAGTAGGAGTGTAAACTTGTACAATCACTTTGGAAACCATTCTGGTGCTTTCTCAAAAAAGTGGGCATAGCTCTAACTCAAGGCCCATCTATACCTCACACATCTATACTACTCCTGGGCATATACCCAAAAGACTCTCTGCCATACTATAAGGATACCTGCCCAAGCATGCTCATAGCAGCTTTATTCAGGATAGCAAAAAACTAGAAACAGTATAGATGTCCCTCAGCCCAAGAATGGATAAAGAAAACGTGTTACATTTACACAATGGAATACTATTCAAGTATTAAAAACAAAGAAATTTGAAATTTGCAAGCAAATGGAAGAACCTAAAAAATATTATCCTGACTGAGGTAACCCAGACCCTGAAAGGCACACATGGCATGTACTTATAAGTTGATATTAGCCATATAGTACAAAACAACCATGCTACAAACCACAGAGCCAAGATGCTATGTAACAAAGAGGGCCCCAGGAGGGATACGTGAATCTCCCTCAGAAAAGGAAATAAGATAGACATTAGAAGTGGATAAAGAGGGAAAACTAGGTGGGAAAGTGGCAGGAAGGGGATAGAGACTTGGTCTCCAGTGGAGGGAGAGTTGGGGTGGGATGTGAATGGGCTGGGAGAGAGAAGTCAAAAGTTGGGGCATCTCTGGGACAAGCTGGAGAGTCATAATGAGGTAGGCTCCTGGGAGGATATGGGGGTGTCTCTAGCTAAGACTCCTAGCAGTGGGGCATATGGAGACTAAAACAGATACTTTCTATTCCCAGTCAGTATTTCCAGTGAGGGAGGAGGACACTAACCATCCACAAAACCTTCAACCCAAAAATTGACCTGCCAACAAGGTGTGCAAGGATGAAAATGGAGCAGAGCTTGAGGGAAGGGCCAACCAACGACTGGCCCAACCTGAGACCCACCCCATGGGAAAGAGCCCAACCCTGACACTATTAATACTATGCTATGTTTGCCAACAGGAGCCTAGCATAACTATTTCTGAGAAGCTCCACCCAGCAGCTGATCAAAACAGATGCAGAGTCCCACAACCAAACATTAGGAGGATCTCAGGGAATCTTGAGGAAGAGTTGGGGAAAGGATAGAGGGACCTGGAGGGGACAAGACTTACATAAAAAGACCAACGGAATGAACTCACAGAGAACCATAGGGGTTCACAGAGACTGAATCACCATCCAAAGAGCGTGTACTGAACTAGACATAGGTCCCTTACACATATGTAGCTGATGGGCAGTGTGGTCTTCATGAAGGTTACCTAGCAATTAGGGCAGGGGTTGTCCCTGACATGGACTCTATTGCTTGCTTTTAGATCATTTCCCCTTATTTGGGCTGCCTTGTGGATCTCATTGGAAGAGGACATACTTAGTCCTGATTCTGTCTGATGAGCTGGGTTGGTTTGAGGTTTGTCCCCTTTTCTGGGGAGAAAGAAAGGGGGAAGAAGATGGGAGGGGAGGATATGGAGGTTAGGAGGGAGGGGGCTAAAATAGGGCTATAAAGTGAATAAAAAAGAATTTTTTAAAAAGTTCTGGTATAAAAACTAGCAGTCATTCTTAAAATGTCAATAGCTTTCAAGATACCTTATGGTTTAGAACAGTTTAAGTTGAAAGTGAAATTACAACAATAACTTACTTTTTTCCATTGTGTGGTTTTGGCTTCTTTGTCAAAAACCAAGTGCCCATAGGAGTGGAGGTTTATTCCTGGGAGGATATTGGTGTGATTCTAGCTGAGACTCTTAACCTGGGGTGGGGAGGTAGGGAAAGGGCCAGGGGAAGGGAAATGAAGATGAAGTGACCACCTTCTAGCCAGGCTTGACTAGTGGAAGGAGAGGAACAACAGCCCACGAACAAAACCTTTGATCCAAAAATCACCCAGCCTACAAGAAGTGCAGGAATAAAGAAGGAACAAAATTTGAGGGAATATCCAACCAATAATTGGCCCAACCTGAGACCCACCCCACAGTAGTCAGCTCCTGACACCATTAATGATACTCTGTTATGCTTGCAGCCAGGAGCCTAACTTGTATGCTCCAGCCCACAGTGGATTGAGACAGATGTTGGTACTTGCAGCCAAGCATGGGGCAGAGCTCTGGTCCTATGAAAGTGTTGGGAAAAAGATGGAAGGACCTGGAGCACACAGGAACCTCACAAGAAGACCAACAGAGACAACTAACCCAGACCCATGGGGGTGGGGGAGGGCGGTACAGAGACTGAAACGTCAATCAACGAGCGTACAGAGAAGGGTATTCCGCATACGAAATCTCCCCGTCACATCAGGACTGAGCATATCCTCATCCAATGATGCCAGACCAGGCGGCTCTGCCAGGGGAAAGTGATCCAAATGCTGGCAATAGAGTGCCTGTTAGAGCCCCCGCCTTCACTCGCCAGGAGACCCACTTGAAGACCAACCCATCCATCGGCCACACCTGTGCAGGGGTCCTAGGTCCAGACCTTGTATAGCATGGTTAAAGTGCTGTAAAAGTATAGCATCCTGAAAGTGAAGTTTGTAATCCCAATGTTATGATTTATTGTCAAAAAGTGGCGTAGCGTGCAACAAATAAAAAATGTGTGTTACTCTTAGGCCCAGCACGAGCCTAACTTCCTGAAGGGATGAAGAGAACTCAGGAGACCGGGTCCCATCGATTCAATATTGCAAGAGGTTTATTTTAAGCATTGCGCAATGGGGTCACCCCTGCTGGTCAGCAAAGAGTGGCAACTTGGAGACAACGGCCTTGTGTTTTTAAGGACAAGGGGCGGGAATTTTCAGGGGTTGCAGTCTTGGCAATTCAGGATTGGGTAAGGAAGCTATAAGGTAAGGTTAGTCTTAGGTGCTCAAGCTTGGCCAGTCCTGCCAAGTGTGGATGTGGTTGCAATTAAAGGTGGGGATGGGGAGTGATTAGCTCATCTTTGAAGATTGGGACTTTGGGCTTTTGGCTGGAGGCCAGGGGCTATTAAGAAGAATTGAGGCCAGCTGGGTTGGTTGCTAAGAAATGCTATCTCACAGACAAAGGTCTGGTCATTCTTTTTGCTGAGTGAAGGTCGTTGCTTGCTCACTTTTTATCTCTGTCCTCACAAATGCCCAGGGTCACATTGTTCCGTTCTCTGGAAAAGTACTAAGAGCTTAACCTGGGCCTTAAACTCAAAAATACAGGTTTTAGAAGACATATAGGTTACAAAGTTAGTCTGATCCTTTCATTACTTATTTATACTTTTAGTATTTAGAAGTAGTGTATGTGCAGTAATAACTAAAATTACTTTTTTCTCATTTATTTTATTCCTTTACATACTTGTGGCCACTTTCCTGCTCCGCTCCCAGTCATACACCCTGTCTGTGTTCTCCCTTTCCCCTTCTGCTCAGAAAAGTGGAACACCCATTTCCATCTACCCCAGCTCATCAAGCTGCATCAGGGCTGAAGGTATCCTCTTCCTTCAAGGCAGACCTGTCAGGGGAAAGTGATCTAAAAGCTAGTGAGTCCTTGTCCAATGCAGTCCCTACTTCCCTTACTTGAGTACCCACTTGCAGCCTAAGATGTGCATCAGCTACATCTTTGAAGGGAGTTGAAAACGTCTCATGTAGAGTTAGAACACAGCTATTGTTTATATATTCTAAATTTATTGAACATTTAATGATGAAAAGTGCACATATGCCTCAGCTGATGTAGCACTCTCAAAATGTTTGAAGCTATCATTATTTGTTCTCTAAACACACATATATTACTTGATGTTTTTATGTTTCTATTACATTTTCAATTAAGTCTATTAAAAACCTACAAGAATAATGGAGGAATAGTACATATAGTATTATAATGCACGAACTCATGGAATAATATTTGCAAAGGAGACAACAGCAATAGATATCATCATAGTTACACAGTAGATAGTCCAAAAACATAAACTTAAATATCCCTAAAAGTAGAAGTAGCAGAAATTGTAAGTATTTGACCCCATACAAGTTATCATGGCATAACTGAGGAATGGAGAGTGATTTTCAAAGTTAAGAAAATATTTCATTGGAAATGTTTGGTAAATAGCTCCCATCTCATTCAGGTTACCCTCTCCTTGTGATCTACAGCCTTTTCTCCCCTCTTTCAAGTACTCGTGACGCCATCTGAGGCCACACATGGCCCCTAAGAGGGTCAAAATCTACAGACATACAATCCTGGCACTGCTTTCTGAAAGGAGTCTGCATGGTGCTTTAGGATGGTGAGAGCATGAGCTGTACAGGTGCCAGACATGCTGAGGTCACTGCTCCTCACTCCTCACATTAGGAAGGGTGAGTGTGAGAAAGTTACAAGCATTTCAGACTTTTAGCCAACCTAGAAGTCAACATTATCATGCATACATTCCACTCAAGTCTTGCCAATTTTTCAAAGCTGCTTTCTTCTCTGTGGTCTATTCATATAGTCCAATTCCCCAATTCTCTGCTACATGGAATTCAAACCCTTGACAAATTTGCCAGGTCAACTAATAAATGTGATTTTTTTTTTCACTGAAACATCGAAGGAAGAGCATAGACATCAGGAACTACCAAAAGTTTCTTTATGAAGCCTACTTTATATGAAATATAAAACTAAACAAAAACAAAATGAAAGAGAAAGAAAAATAATCATCTATAAATTAATTGTTACTCATATGAGGAGTGTGTTTGAATTACTTTATGACATAAATTATGCTGTGGACTGCCATTGATTAATTGAAAATGCGGTTATTCTGTGTCCCTGCTTCCCTCTCCTCCCCCACTTCATCTCCCAGAGCAAAGCCGCCTCATCCAGTCATAACTGTTCTATTTCCTCTTATCTTCCCTTGTCCCTTATTCCCTTACTCTATACCTAACTTCTGTAATTATACAGATTGTAGCTCGGTATGCTTAGCTTAATAGCTATGTCCATATATAAGGTAATTCATGCCATATTTTCCTTTCTGTATCTGGGATAACTCTTTAAGAATGATTTTTGTTGTTGTTCCATGCATTTACCTGTGAATTTCATGATTTCTTTTTTTTTCAAATGGCTGAGTAACACTATTTTATATATATACATTTTTTAAACCCACTTTTTAGATGAGAGACCACTAGGTTGTTTTATATTTCTGGCTATTATGAGTAGAGCAGCAGTGAACATGGTTGAACAAGTTTATCTGTGGTAGGATGAAGCATCCTTTGGCTATATCCCCAAAAGTAGTATAATTGCACCTTGAGATAGAGGGATTTCCATCTTCCTGAGCAACTGCACACTGTCTCAGTGGCAGAACTCTATTCTCTCTGGCCTTTACTAACATCTGTCACAGGACTCACTATGTAACATGTGCACAGACAAGCTGCAGTGGTAATACAGTGGTTATTTTCCAAACCTGCGAGTCTTTTATAATTCAGAGCAAGGCAGAAAAAGACAAGTGAGACTTGCCTTGTGAGTACTACCAGTGCACAACCCAAAGGGATTTAATAATTCCAACATTTAATATGAACTTCGGTGCCAGAGCCTGCCAGCAGAGTCGAACAGTTCTTGAGTCGGGAGTGAGGATTAAAATTAATAAACTAACACACAACACAAGGGACCTTTCCGAGAGGCTTTAGCAGTCACGACTAGCTAACCAGCTGCTTGGCTTTGTTTCAGACTCCCCTTAAGTCAGAGTAAAACAGCTCAGCACAATAAGTTAAAAATCACAAGGAGGTGAAACAAGAGGTGTGGTTTTGACAAGCTATCTCACCTGCTGTCACAAAACAAAAGGCGATGGACTTGCAATTTCTTCCCTGACAGGAGTGAAGGCCTGGTAAACCCAGTCTTGGCGCTGAGATTTAAATATCAAAGCAGCTGATAAAACAGCGGCTCCGGACAGAGACAGCGGCCCCCAACATTTCAGGAACGTTTTGTATCATCAAGAATAAGTTGCTACCAAACGTGATAACCCAAGTTTCATCTTCAGCACCCACACAGTGAAGAGAAATGACTGACCACATTAAGCTGTTCTTTGACCTCTATAGGCATGCTGTGGTGTCAATGCACATGTATACACAGAAACAACAATAAAATGAAATAAAATTCAATTTTACAAGTTTAATTAGAAGATCTTGGTCAGAACAGGGCCCGCAGAACCAGCAGAAATAGGCTTGTCGCAGGCACTGAACGACATAATCCTCCATCCTGTGAAGGCCAGAACGTCATTCAGCCTGACACTTTCTCCATGTACCTCTGATTGGTCTGGTCCACATGGGACACAGCCTGCAGAACTAGCAGAGATGAACTGTCCATGGGCCCCAACCCCCATGGTCCACCATCCAGAGGAGGCCAACCAAGGGCCCAATAGGATTGCCTTAGAGCTCTGTTCACATACTCCTGACTTGCCTGGCCCACCTATAATGCAGCCAGTGGGCAAGGTGCACGATGAGCTGTTCCTGGGTCCCAATCACCACTGCCTTCATTAGGAGACCTGTGTGTGGCCTGAGTAACTTTCAACTCTGCCTATTCCCAAACAACTTAACCATCAGGTTCCACCAGGCCAATGCAGAGGACCAAGGTCCCCTGCTCTGATATAACTGATAGGCAGATCAGTCTCCATGTGGGTGCCCTAGTAAGGGAATCATGGGCTGTCTCTGACATGGACTCTGTTACCTGCTCCGTGATTACTTCCTTCTGGTGGGGTGGCCTTGCCTGGCCACAGAGGTGGAGGATGCATCCATTCATAATGAGACTTGATTGACTGGAGTCAGTTGGTAGGGAAGGCAGGATTCTTTATGAGTACTAGGGATGGGCATTAAGAGGAAAGGGACCAAAGTTGGGACCAGGATGAAATGAGGTAGGGGACTATGATACAAACGCAATTTAATAAATTAAAAATAAACTTAAATTTAAAAATAAAAGATCATTGTAAACTCATATCAAATATTATAGTAGGATATATTATAATGTACAAATATTCCGTAATTTTTTGACTATTGAAAAACATTATGATAGAGAGTCTGTCAAACTGGACATTTATTTTGGAAAATGAATAGACTTACTTTTTTGGCTCAAAACGATACACACTCCTAACCCCTTTACAGTAAATGTAGGAAAATGTCTGAGCCTTGTTCAACATTATGTTCCTAGCACATCATATGATTCATGCAGAGGTGCCTGTGAACAGTGTGGATACAATTGGCAGGTGGGATATGGGTGTGACTGGTGAAGGAAGGATCCATGGACAGTGTGAAGAAGCAGTGAGTGATCATTTTGTGAAGTCTTAACTGATGCTTTCATGATGTCCTGAGGTGGACTATATCTGTGAAGAATGATTTAGGGATAAATACAACATTCTTCAATTATGTGCCAACCAGGTATTTGTTACTGGTAAAAAATTCAATGTGTTCAACCAGAGAACTCCTTCAACTGATAAACACCTTTATTAAAGTGGCTGGATACAAAATCAACTCAAAAAAATCAGAAGCCCTCCTGTACACCAAACACAAAAGGGCTGAAAAGGAAATTAGGGAAACAACACCCTTCACAATAGCCA
>CM053758.1:34301830-34312650 GCA_028658305.1 Pachyuromys duprasi | reverse complement strand
CAAACTGAAATCTATGCACCTAGAGAGGATATACAAGAAGGAGGACCCAGGTTGGTATGATCAATGCTTGTTTAAATGAACAAATGGGATAGACATTGAGTGGAGGAGAAAACAAGCAACAGAACAGGAGCATGCCAAAGAGGACCTCTGGGGGGGGGGGGGGGTCAATGTAGCGATGTATCAGAGCGGATATTAAGACTCGAGATCAAGCCTCTGACAGAGGGCGAGAGTAATGATAGATCTGGGGGAGGTTGTTGAGACTTGGGGAGAACAAGAGCTCCACAAAGACCAAACTGAGCAGGGCACAGGGGTCTTGTAAGAGACGGTTTCTACAGTCAAGGACCATGTGTGGATGAGGACTGGAACCCCCGCACGGATGGGGCCCATGATAATTCTCCATTTTTTAATTGCAGACTACAAATGCTGATTTTTTTATTTAAATTATTTTACAATTTATTTATTATATATCTCGATTGAGGCCCCCTCTCTCAACTCCTCCCAGTAACACCCTCCCTTCTTCTTCCCCACTATCCATTTCCCCTAGTCCACTGAAAGGGGGATTTCTCCTCCTCTGCCATCTGCCCATAGTTTGTCAAGTCCTATCACAACTGCTTGGATCTTTCCCTCTGTGGCATGGTAAGACTGTATTGCCATGGACAAGTGACTAAATAGTTCATGACAGAGGCAGCCCCTGTTCCCCTTCTACAAGAACCCTCTCCATCACCACCCCTCCCCAGTGGAGAAGCAGCCTTGCTAGGCCACAGATAAGGACATTGCAGCCAGTCCTGAAGATACCTGATAATCTAGGATCAGATGGAAGGGGAGGAGGACCTCCCCTATCAGTGGACTTGGAAGAGGGTAGGAACGAGATGAGGGAGGGAGGGTGGGAATGAGAGGGAAAAAGGGAGGGGGCTATGGTTGGGATATAAGTGATGACCTGTGATTAAAATAAAATAAAAGAACCCCCATGGAGACTAAGCTGCCAATCGGCTATATCTGAGCAGGGATTCTAGATCCTCTCTTTGCATGGTCCTTGGTTGGTGCATCAGTCTCTGCAGAACCAATAGGCTCAGATTTTTTAATTTTGTTGATCTCCTTGTGGAGTTCCTGTCCCTTCTGTGTTCTATTCACCCTCTTCTTCCATAAGACTCCCTGCACTCTGCCCAAAGTTTGGCTGTGAGTCTCAGCATCTGCTTCAATCCCCTGTTGGGTGGAGCCTTTCAGAGGACCCTGTATAGGAGGTTCCCATCCTGTTTCCTCTCTTCACCGCTTCTGGTATCTACCCTGCTTTTCCTTCTGTATGAAATGTAAGCATCTTTTCTAGGGTCTTCCATAGTGTTCAGCTTCTTTAGTTCTGTAGATTTTCATATGGCTAATGTCTGCTTATAAGTGAGTGTGTACCATGCATGTCTTTCTGGCACATTTACACAACGGAATTCTACTCAATTATTAAAACCAAGGAAATCATGAAATCTGCAGCAAATGAATGTATATCGAAAGATCATTCTGAGGGAAGTAACCCAGAGATAAATAAACCCTGTTTTTGACAGGGCTGAGAATTTGAAGACAGAAATCTTAAAGAAATACACCATGGAGTATGAACACCTCCAGAAAGAGCAGGTCACTGTTGGGAGCATGGAGACAGAGGCATTGTGTGACAGCTACTGCAGTGGAAATTTCCGGTTTCTTTGAAGACTCAGTTGAGTCATGTGACATTTTCCTAGAAGCTGTCGTGTGAGAGGGCATTCGAGGTTTTGCTGAAAGCTGGCTTGTGACAGGGCACATGACGATTTGCTGGAGGCTGCTGTGTGAAAGGGCATGTGGTGTTTTGCTGTAAGCTGTTTTGTGCAAAGGGCTTGACATTGGCCAGCTGAGAATATCCGTGGATGAACTCTGAGGAGAGGAGATGTATAAAAACCCACAAACAGTGAGATATTACCTTTTGGGTTGACATCACTGTGCTAACCTTCATGCTTTAACGCTTGACTTTGCAGAGGGAAGCATTCCAGAGAAATTCTTGGAGCAATCCATCTGAGTCTTGTAGCTTTCAGTGACTTGTCCTAATCTTCTGAATCGTGCTGATTTGTGTTGCTGCTGGGTGTTGACCCTTGGACAGGACTGCTGGTATTCTGACAACAAAGAGTGGACTAACCCCGAGGAACTACTTCTACAAAGGTCTACAACCCCCTTTACCTAATAACTTTCTTTCTCCCCTACCTCCAGTCAGTGGGTAGAGGAGAGTTAGAAGCCTTTAAGTAGGTTTTCTGAAAAATCTAAGCCTACAATCTACTCAGCCTGTTCTTGGGACTATCTTGTACTGGTTTTGCTGGAGTCTGTGATTCAATGAGTATGTTCCACACTCATTTACACGTAAGAGCACTTACACCTAAACAAGCCAACACACACACATACACACACTCAAAGTAGGGTGTGATATTGAGGAGACTGAGATTATCTGTAACTGGAGACAGCTATATACAGCAAGGGTGGTAGAGGCTGCTTTCCACCACACCAGGGTTACATTCATCTCTGTCCTGCCAAGATTATTCTTCTAAGACATGAAGCACTTTAATGCCTAAATCATTTTCTCTTCCTGTAGAGGAAGACAAAAAAAGAGGAACTAGAATAGCAGGCCTCCTGGTAGGACGTAAGAGACACTTTAAACAATCCAATTGGACCTCTTTTCCATTTGGGCCAGTGTATGGTTCTGAAGGAAACAGAAGTGGGGAGGAAGTCCCTGGTGCACCATTAACACCAAAGGAAGCTCAGCCTTCTCCAGCACCAACCACAACCTCCAGCAGATAAAGCGTCTAATGAAGCTGCCCCAAGTACATGAACAACTGCCAAGCAGCTTGGGAAAAAGGGCACAGAGAAAAGGCCAAGTAAGTCACCACAGTTTCCTGACTTGGAAAGGACTTGTGTAGACGTGGTCTCTGTTTTATCTTGTTCAGCACACAGGAGTGAGACTGGAGCTCACCAGTAAGCGAAGGCAGGGCTGGTGGACAGTGTCTGGAGTCTGGAGAACTGAGGACCACAGAGAAGGCTCCACCATCTTGTCTACGTCTTCAGTCTTTTGTTTCTATTGATCCACTTATTCTGTTGTAGTAACAGAACCTCTTGCGACAAGTGCTGTCTATTTCTGTCCTGCCACTCTATTTTGTAAAACAGCCTTTAACCTAAGCCATGTCAGTTTCCTCAAAACTTGTTGGAAGTCAGACCCTTATCTTTTAATAGCTCTGTAGAGATTTTTTTTAAATCATATGAAGCACTTTAATAAAGTACTGGATCCTTTCCTGTCATAAGGACTGTGTTGTGAGATTCTATTCTCTAAAAGGGAGATTCTCAGGCAATCTTATGTTATAATGGAGAAATGTGAATCAAGAGAATTTCAGTTGCATGACATCATGTTTTTGGCATTTTGTAGAACCTCATAGGAAATTCTCAGGTAGGGTCAGGGAGGTGATGACTCCATGGATAAAGCCCTAAAACTGTCTTGTGTTAGGAGCAGGGTTGGAACATCCAGAAAGCACACAAACAACAGGGATGGTTAGCCACCTCTACATTCAAATTTCTCTTAAATTGAGATAGGGCAAACCTTGGCTCCTCATAGCACAGCTAACTGGGCAGACACACTAGAACAAGGGAAGGAAAGTACTCTAGGCATCTGCTCACATCTGCAGAAGTTCTGAAGCTCCATTGTGTCCTTGATCACACATGAACTCACTCAAAATCACACATATCATAGTCACGCACACAAATACATGCACATATCATACATAAAGGATTTTAAAAGGCAAATCCAAAAATATTTAAGAGAGAAATGCACAAAAGTAATAAATTCTGAAATATCTCGGGTAATTGGTTTTATTTTTTCACATGAATAGGCCTGACTTGAGATCTTGCAGCCTCAGAAAACCTTTAATGCTGAAATTCAACATGTCCTCCTCAAGGCTCGATTTGTGGAAGTTTTTAAAGTATTGGTTGACTCTTGTCTTGCCTTGCATGAGTCAAACCTCTTTTTGAATGAGGAGGATCTTCAAGCCAAACTGCAGTGCTCTGCATCAATTAGACTCAGGTGAGAGAGCCAGCCTTCCCCAGCTGTGAGCCTATGCCCTCAGCACTCCATACATTTCCAGATGCAGTTGAGAGAGCCAGCCTTCCCCAGCTGTGAGCCTGTGCATCAGCAGTCCACACACTTGCATAATAAAATGAAGGATCAGGTGTAAGCTGTTCAATTCCTATTGGTTCAGGAATAATAATCGGGCTCACTGGCACCAGCCAAGCTGAGAACCCTGTTCCCGTGGCTTTGCTGGTCTTGGTGTAGCATCTTCAATCCCAGTTGAAGTCTTGTGTGGAGCTTTTCCAGGCTGCATAAGCACATGGTTTGCCCTGCAGTTCCAGGGCCTTGAGTGTCTCCCCCATCTTTACAACAGTGTACTATTGCAGCATTCTCTGGTTGTCTGACCTTGAGGCAAGTCTCTGTGTATATTTCTACACTGTCTGCAACCTCTTAAAATTTGATGAGGTTTCGCAGAGTTCTTGGGGAAAATGGTCCATAAGATTGAGCCTTCCCAGCAGGCTTTCTTCAAGGTGGAAGCTCCGGAATTCTCGATTTTTGGCTCAGTCTATGTCTGAAAGTCACAGAGCATGGAGGCTATTTGTGTGAGTCTCATTCTGAGGTAAGACCCACAAAGACCCAGGGAAACACAAATCCAGACCTCACAGAGTCCAGCAGAGCTAGAGATCTGAAGGAAGGGCAAAGAAAATATATCTGTGCCAAGAGAGACACAAAAGAAGTTCTGTTTTTCTCTGACTCCCAGGTAGCTTCAGCTTGCCCACCCAAGTTTAGAAAGGAATTTGTGCAACGAGTCTGTGCATCCACATAGAGATTTCTTTACAATCACCTGACAGTCACATCCAGGTATATGGCTCCATCCACTCAAGTTGCCTGTAAAGTCCATGGTCCCATCTCCCAGTTAACTGTAGCCAGAGCTTGGAGAAAATACAGCCTGCTCATTTTGTGGTCCATCTTGGGGATGAAGTATCATGGAGAGAATCCGAATGACTTTTACTAGCTCTCCCAGGCTGCCAGGCAGAGATCTGCTCAGGGATACTAGCCTCTGTCACCTCAGATTTTCTCTCTTTTCCATTGCAGTTCACGAACTCAGAGGCCTGCACACAGTAATCGTTTCTCAGGATTTATGTGATAAGTTTCTCAAATCAGCCAGAGAGAACACCAAGAAAGGCATTGAGACATGTGGTGTCTTGTGTGGATACCTGTTAAAGATATGAAAAGTCCTTCCTCTTCTGAAGCTGATTCTTCCTCTTGGCTTCCCATGACTCTCAGAGAACATATTCAGAGTCTGGGTCCCTACCAACACCTGACAGAAGGAACAATGGGTAACAAGGACTGGATATCTTGAATTTGATAACTCTGTATTTTGTTTCTTTTCAAAGTCCCTTGAAAAATTTGCATCAATGCTGTAGCTAGAAATTTTCATTCTAGTAGTGGCTGATGCTGCTAATTCCAGTCCCTGGCAAACTGAGGCCGAAGGCTTCCTATAAATTCAAACCAGGCTCGGAGACAGAGTGAGACATTGTCTTGAAGGCAAAGAAGGCAGGTGAGCAGGCAGACAGACAGAGAGACAGAAATGAGGCATGTACACAGGCATGTTGACTAAAAGAAAGGACAAGGACGACTAGACTCCAGTCTGTTTGGGTCCTGGTCTGAGAACCTGCTCTGCAACCCTTGGAATATAAATTACCTAAACTACTTGAGAGTCCTGAACAGACCTACTGGGTACTGCAGGGAAGAGCCTAGGCCAAGGATGTGCCAAGAGGAGCATCTCAGGGTCATCTCAGCATCTGTTCCTTTATACAGTGCCCCAACAAGGCACAAAAGTACCCAAGGTTGTGAAACAATGAGGGAGGGGGAAAAGATGAGGGTCTTTCTCTGGGGTATGGGGTTCACTTACTTGTGTTATAAGAGAGAGGGACTGAGACCTCCAGGGAACTGTGACAAGTTGTTTTCTCTTAGCAGGCAGGAGAGGAGTATCATATCACGCACATAATCATCCCACTACAGGAAGGAGACCCTGACTATTGCTATGCAGTAAATGAAGAAGAACTCTTTTTCACACAGGATGAACTGGTGCTTCTCTCCTTAGGGTGGATCGATGTAAGCAAACTGTCCTCCCTGATGGCAGCCTCCCCTTGTCTGTCTCTCAGCAGAGAGAGTGTAGGAGGAGAGGGGGAGGAAGGAAGGGAGTTGTAGGACTGCGAAGTAGGCAGGGACAGGATCCATTAGAAAATAGTAGAGTCAGAGAAGACAGTTGATATAAGAAGAAAGAAAATTGAGTAGAGCTAGAGAAAAGAAGAAAAGAGATTGAGCAGAGTGAAAATAAGAGGCAGTTGAGAGTGAATTCAGCTAGCAGAGTGAGAAAAGAAGGCAGTTGGTGACAGTTGAGCCAGGAGAAGCCGAGCTGAGCCAGAGAACATGTCCAGAGACAGTAGAAGAACCTTCAAACAAAGTAACAACATAGCCAGGAGAAAAGTAAAGACTAAAGCTACAAACTACTCTTCACTTAGGTAGAAATCCCCTGGGTCTCAGAGGCAGGAGTGAAGGTAGACAGCTGAAGACCCAGGGAGATTGTTGAGCTATTGTTTGAAGTTTTCATCTGAAATCTTGGTGGAGAGAGAGTCGGGCTGTTGTTGTCAGGAGAGATACAGAGATGGGTTAGAAGTTGAAAGACACAACGGGAAATAGTGACTGTTTAAACATCATTATCACTAAGCAAGGATGAATAACAGAGTCTTGTTCTCAGTGAGGGACAAGTTAAAAAACAATTGAGAGAAATTCATCATATTTTGACCTTCGTGTTTTAGGAGAACAAAGCAGTTTGTCCCTTCTTCCTTCTCCACCTAGCAGATGAGTGTTTGCCTGGAATGATTTTGGTGAATCATGATAGGGGCCAGCTGTTGAAGCTCCTTGTGCTGCCCTTCCTTGATGCATCAGGTATGGCTGGCTGTGCTTAGTTGGAATTCTTGGTTTTGTTTGTCTTCTCAGACCCATCCAAACCAGATAGCATTCTTGTCGAGAGTGGACCTACACACCCATTTTGCATATCAGAGGATGCTGTCTGAGTCCATCATAGTGGTGTGTGCACCAAATACAAACAATGAGTATGTGAGATTCAAGTCTGAAAAGTACAAGAACTATATGGCTCAAAACTATTTATAAACTATCTTCAGAGTTATTTATTTTTATTAATAAACAGTTTATTCACTTTGTATCTTCTCTGTAACCCCCTCCCTCCTCCCCTCCCAATCCCACCTTTCTTCCCCCTTCTCCACACATGCCCCTCCCCAAATCCACTGATAGGGGAGGTCTTCCTCTCCTTTCTTCTTATCCTAGTCTATTAGGTCTCATCAGGAGTGGCTGCATGGCCTTCGTCTATGGCCTGGTAAGGCTGCTCCCCCCTCAGAGGGAAGTGATCAAAGAGCAGTTTAATCAGTAGGACTGGCTTCTTTGCATCTTAATTGATTGTTATAAAGCTTTCCTTTAAGGTGCACATTCTAATTTATAGCAGTTGTTCTTTAAAGATATGGTGACATCACTGCTGGTTTTTTTAAGACAAACTCTCAAGGAATAACCTCAAAAGCCAAAGGTTGAAGAACTTTCAAACCAAATGGGGCATTTGAGTATCATCTCTGTTCATTTCCAATGTCATGTTATTCTGAATCTTGTAGCCTGGATGTTGTCCCTCACAGAGAAGAGGACCCTGGTTTTTGCATTCTTGTGCCTTATTCTTATACTGATTTATATACACAGTTCTAATTCCTTGCTTGGTCCTTTTTCATTCTTATTTCTACTGTTGAGTTCTTCCTCTTAGGTCATGTGCAAGAAAGTTAGAGAAAGAGAGAGAGACACAGAGACACAGGGACACACAGAGACAGAGACAGAAATATGTAGACATACAGGGGCAGGAAGAGGAGGAGGAGGAAGAGGAGAAATAGGAAAAGGAGAAGAAGGAAAAAGAAAAAGACCAGGAAGAGGATGAGGAGTAGAACTAGGATAAAGGAGATAAGGCATAAGAGGACAAAGGTCACAATGATGACTCAGAAGAGGAGGAGGTCCAGAGAAAATGAAGAAAGAGAGAAGACTTTACCTTGAAGGCATATACAGGAGTCTAAATAAAGTTTCTCATTGGCATGAATTTCATAACAGTTTACAAGTTAGTAGCTTTCATAAGGTTGGGAATTAACAATTTTATCAATGTTAAATTTGAGCCATAAAAATTTGGGTTGAGCTGGGCATGGTGACACACACTTGTAATCCCAGTACACTGGGCGGCAGAGGTGGGAGGATCTTTGTGAGTTCAAGGCCAGCCTGGTCTACAAAACAAATTCAGGACAACCCCCCCACACATACAAAAGAACAAACAAAATAAAAATTGTGTTGAAGACTTAGTTGAAGATTATTTGGCATCAAACAAGAACATATAACCGTAGACTCCATAGAGGGTCTCAAAACTTCTCAAAAACCCTTTTTATAGTGAACCTTTAAAGAGTATTACAGTTTCTTCTATGTCTCACTTTATCCAAATAGCTAAATTTTAACAATGTGAGCAACACAAGAATAGATATCTGTCTTTAAGTCAGTTACTGTTAACCTGAGTAGATTTCAGAAATTTATAAGCCTTATTTATTAAATGTATGTTTCAGTAAGTCTGCTTCTTTAAGTAAGAGTAAAAGTTATATAAACCATACATGTAAATGACCTTAATATATTATAGCATATCAACATTACCTAAGGAGAGATTTTAAAATATGAGACTTTTTCCTGTTTTACATTTTTAATATAGTTTTTCATTTATTAAAATTTATTCACTTTGTATCCCAGCTGTAGCCTCACCCTCAACCCCTTCCCAATCCTGCCCTCCCTCCCTCATCTCCTCCCATGCTCCTTCTCCAGTCCACTGATAGTGGAGGTCCTCCTCCCCTTCCACTGACCCTAGCCTATCAGGTCCCATCAGGACTGTCTCTCATAGTCTTCCTCTGTGGTATAGGAAGGTTTCCCCTCCCCCTCAGGGGGAGGTAATGAAAGAGCCAGCCACTGAGTTCATGTCAGAGACAGCCCCCTGTTCACCTTACTAGAGAATCCACTTGGAGACTGAGCTGCCATGGGCTACTTCTGTGCAGGGGGTCTAGGCTATCTTCATGAATGTTCCTTGGTTGGAGTATATGTCTCAGAAAAGACACCTGGGCACAGATTTTTGGTTCTGTTGTTCTCCTCCTGGAGCACCAGACCCTTTCCCTTTCTTTCATAAGATTTCCTGCACTCTTCCCAAAGTTTTGCTATGATTCTCAGGATCTGCTTTAATACCCTGCTGCACAGAGTCTTTTAGAGGCCCTCTGAGATAGGCTTCTGTCCTGTTCTCTACTTTCTCCCTCTTCCAATGTCTATCCTGTTTGCCTTTCTGAATGAAGATTGAGCATCTTATTCAAGGTCCTCCTTCTTCATTACCTTCTTTGGGAATACAGATTTCAGTATGATTATCCTATATTACATGTCTAATAACCACTTATAAGTGAGTACATACCATGTGTGTCTTTCTGCTTCTGGGATACCTCACTCAGGAAGATCTTTTCTAGTTCTCACCATTTGCCTGCACATTTCATAATTTCCTTGTTTTTCTAAGTAATTTATATATTTTTATATTAATCACAGATTATATACTTTGTATCCCAGCCATAGCCCCCTACCTCATTCTCTCTCACTCTCCCCATCCCTCCCTCAACTTCTCCCTGCCCCCCTTCAAGTCCATTGATAGGGGAGGACCTCACCCCCTTCCATCTGACCATAGCTTATCATGTCTCTTCAGGGCTGGCTGCAATGTCCTTTTCTGGGATCTAGTTAGGCTGCTCCTTGGGCGGGGGGGGGGGGGGAGGGTGGTAGACAAGCCAGCCATTGAGTTCATGACAGAAATAGTCCCTGTTCCCCTTACTAGGGTTCCCAATTGGGTACAGAGCTACCATGGGCCACATCCCACACCTGAGAAGGGGTTATAGTTTGTATCCATATATGGTCCTTGGTTGGAGAAACAGTTTAATAGAAGACCCCTGTGCCCTCATCTATTTGGTCTTTGTGGAGCTCATGTCCTTGCCAGGTCTTACTAATTCCCCCTTTTTTCATGATTTCCTGCACTCTCGTGATGGCTTGGTTGTGAGTCTTAATATCTGCTTTGATATATTGCTAGGTAGAGTCTTTCAGAGGCCCTCTGTGCTGGCTCCTGTCCTGTTGCTTGTTTTCTCCTACATTCAATGTCCATTCCGTTTGTCCATCTAAACAAGGATTGATCATCCCACACTGGGTCCTCCTTCTTGCTTGTCTTCCCCAGGTGTATAGATTTCAGAATGTCCATTACATCCTATAGGTCTATATAAGTGAGTATATACCATATATTTCTTTCTGCTTTGGGGATACCATTTGTTGAAGATGCTGTCTTTTTTCCATTGAATGGTTTTGCCTTCTTTGTCAAAAATCAAGTTTCCATGGTGTGTGGGTTCATTTCTGGGTCTTCTATTCGGTTCCATTGATCCACTATTCTGTTATTATGCCAATACCATGCAATTTTTATTACTATTGCTCTGTAGTACAGCTTGAGGTCAGGGATGGAGATACCTCCAGATGATCTGTTGTTGTAGAGGATTGCTTTGGAGATTCTGGGTTTTCTGTTTCTCCATATGAAGTTGAGTATTTTTCTTTCAAGGTCTATCAAGAATTGTGATGGTATTTTGATGGGGATTGCATTGAATCT
>CM053758.1:34275335-34301330 GCA_028658305.1 Pachyuromys duprasi | reverse complement strand
AATGAGGGAGGAGGCTATGCCTGGGATGCAAAGTACCTAACCTGTGATTGATATAAAAATAAATAAATTAATAAAAAAAAGATTTATCTCTGGGTAAAGATAATGATCTGGGTTTCACTCTGTCTTCAGCAACCATGCATGTCTTGTTGAACTGATCTCATTTTCAGTCATATTGCCTCACATACAAAATAGAGAAAGTTATATTCCCAACACAAAACAAATGAGAAGCACATTAATCTGAAAATGCAGAATGGAGAAAATGACTCAAAATAGGCATTAAATGTTTTATTTTGCATATATTGTGTATATGTCTCTGATGTGGAAATCTAGTGTACTTTGTGTGGTTTATGTTTTGTGATCATCCTTGATTTGTAATAATCAAACTGTTTAACACCTCCAAATGTTAGTTTAGAATTCTTGATCTGTTCATTGCAGATAATTTAAGAACTTTCTATCTTTCAATTTCAGATTTGCTTTATTTACAAAATAAAAATGGACTCAGTACATTGAATATATATTTGCTTGTATACATATAAGTAAGTATATACATATAGCAATAATAAAGAAGAAATTATGAGTTTAGAAGGCTGACATAGGAGTTTGAGAAGGGAGGAATGAGGGGGACTCATGTAGATACAGTGTTGGGTTCTCAAAAATAATATTAAATTCAAAATAGCCTTTATAGAAAAATGTCAAAAAATTGCACAATCCAATAATCACTTCTGATAGTGTTGTGCTTAATTAGCATTTCCCCTGTGTTCAGTTTGCTAAACATTGTCATGGGGATGCATTGCTGATAATTTATCAAGCATAACAGTTGCACGGATTGGGAAATTAACACAAAATATTTTCAAATGGACATAAAATTTGTCTTCCTTCATCAAGAAAAGTCCACTTTATGGTTTTCTTGCATCCTAATGTAGAATTCTTCCATAGGAGTCTGGTGATTCTGAGATCAGCAAATGCTCTCCAATGTGTGACTAAGATAGCCAAACAATAACAGTTGGTGTGCTGAAAAATGCTGCCACTGGCCAGAGCCCAAATATTTCTTCTTCATCCACAACATGAACCACAGCTGGACTGTTGAGAGATTTCTTCTCTGCAGAAGGTCAAAATCTTGCCTTTCTACTCCAGGAACACCCCAGCTCCTGCCAAATACAAGCAGTACTTCTCCTCATGAATGTTTAACAATCTCTCTAATAGTAATGATGGCCACACAGTTGTCCCTACCACTACTAGAAAATATGGGGAAACAAAAGCATCTGTTCCCATCATTTCTTTCCCTCCCTCAGGATTCCCCCAGAAGCTGGAGGGTTCATTTAGAAGCTGAAGGTGTTCTGTCAGAATTCCCTCCAAAGCTGTAGGAGTGACTACTCTGTGAGCACTCTCTCAGAAGCTGGAGGCGCAAGTATGATACGTTAGGAATTCCTAGGAAGTTGGACGTGTGACTAGTCTGTCAGGACTTCCCCAGAACCTGGAAGTATGGCACAGTCTGTCATGACTCTTCAGGAAGATGAGGTGTGACTGGCCTACCTGTTCCTCACAAGCATCGTGATCCAACACACAGATATGGAAAAGGAATAATGGAACACAGCAGCTGGAGCCATCTCTCCTCCTCAGGGAAGAACTGAGTGCCCTTCATGCTCGTGGCCAGCACACTAGGAACTTACAGCTGGACAGTTCAACTATGTTTTTAACATTTATAGAATAGCTTCCAAAACCCAAACTAGGCCACAGTGTCTACTGCTCATTACCTCATTTTCTAACAACTGTACCTTGACATCAATGCTCTGGCAGAAGCCATTTTCCTTTTTCTGTGTAGCCCCTGCCCACTTCTCTCTGAAACATGCTCAAATTTTCTGAATTGGTGGGAAGGTCATATTACTCAAATATTTAAATTCACAGAGGCACAATTTTCTTTCTTTTCAATTTTTATTATGTTTTGCCAATAAATTTGTCTCACTCTGGTGCAAATTGCACCATTTTGTAACAAGGACGTTCTTTGAGTCTGGTATTGCCTCACCCTGGGATTTTATTACAAACCCAACCCTCTTGGTAGCTCATAGCTTCATTGGTGTGTCAAGGTATTTAATTTTGAACCATATACTGTCCTGAGTTGACTTTAACAAAAGAACTTGCCTTGTCATTAATTCTTCCATACTCCCATGGAAATGGATAAGATGATTGTAGAATGACAAAATAAGCTAGATTCATCTGAATATTTTAAGTATAACTGAGAATAAAGATTGTTTTGTAGATACTCTGAAAATTACAGTAGTTAGAAAGTTCTCCCAATATCTAGTTAGTCAGCCGTACAATAGTTCAATTTTGAACTATTTTCTGTTGTATGTGTACATGTGAGTGTGTTAATGTATGTGTACCTGCATGTACATTTGTATTGTAATAATACTTCTCTTTGTATCATTTTTATGCTATTTTTTTTGAAATACACCCAAAGCTTTATTAAAAAGCTGAGAGGATCCCTACTACCAGTGAACTGGGGAAGGGGCATGGGAGAAGAGGGAGGGAGGGTAGGATTGGGAAGGAATTAAGGAGGGAGCTACAGCTAGGATACAAAGTGAATAAATTGTAATAAATAAAAAAAATTTAAATAAAAAAACCTGCTTTGTGAGCCTGATGATGTTCTTCCTCATTAGTTATAGAAATGAAGCTTAAAAACCACTTTCTCACATACTTTGCGAAATTCAGTTTTGTTTGATATCAGGTACACAGGAAATAACACTTCATTTGAAAAGCAGACTTTTAAAGAAAAGACAAAATACACTTATTGGGCAAATATTTTGTATAGGTTATTAAGTAAACTCACTTTTATTTTGTTATGACATCAAGAGAAATGTGCTTATTCATGGTGTTTTATTTGTTAGTTGGTCTGTTTAAATTTTTTAATTAAATTTTTATTTTTTAATATTAGTTACAGTTTATTAACTTTGTATCCTGCTCCCTCATTCCCTCCCAATCCCACCCTCCCTCCCTTATCTTCTCCCTACCCCTATCCAAGTCCACTGATAGGGGAGGACCTGCTCCCCTTTCATCTGATCCTAGCTTATCAAGTATCTTCAGGACTGGCTGCAAAGTCCTCCTCTGTGGCCTAGCAGGGCTGCTCCTTCCTCAGGTGGGGGTGGGAGGTCAAATAGCCAGCCACTGAGTTCATGTCAGAAATAGTCCCTGTTCCCCTTACTAGGGAAACCCACTTGCATACTGAGATACCATGGGCTACATCAGAGCAGAGGTTCTAGGAAATTTCCATTAGTATAACAAATTTCTATCACCTCATCTTTGATGACTGTTGGGTCACATTGAGTTGTTTTAGATTCTAATGTTAAGTTGAATTATTTAAATTATAATATTATTTGCTTTCAGTCATAAAGCCTGCATGTAAGATTTATTTTATTTTTAGTTGTGTGCATGCTGTGTGCCTGTACTTGGGTGTGTGCATGTCTGCAGTGCTTTCAGAGTCTAGAATAAGACATTGAATCCCCTGGAGCTAAAGGCAGTTGTCAACAACACATGTGGCTGGTGGTAACTAAACTTAGTGTTCTGCTAGAGCAGTATTTAGTCACAACTATTAAGTCATCTCTCAAGCCCTAATGTTGTTTTATAAATGCATAATTTTGTATATTTTTTATTTAATGGGTGATTAGTTGATCAACGAATTTAATAGAGAGTAAATTGTGTGATGTATAAAAGAGTGCATTAGGACTGAGGAAAATCCCCTCAGGGGCCTAGAAAAGTACCTAATCATAACAGCAGCCAATATCTGTATCAAAGCAGTTATGACTGTTTTCAAGAAACTTCCAAGAGATGGGACCTGTTGATTGTTGGTTGATGGTTCCTTTAGACCTTCTCAACCTTCCTAATTCTATGACTCTTTTATATAGTTCCTTGGGTTGTTGTAAGCCCCAACCATGAAATTATTTTTGTTACTATTTCATAACTGTAATGCTGTTATTGTTATGAATCATAATGTCAATATCTGTGATTCTGATGGTCTTAGGCAACCCCTTTGAAAGTGTCATTTGACCACCCAAAGGGGTTTGCAAGCCATCAAGCTAGAACCACTGCTCTAGAAGAAGGAATAAGGAGGGGTCTCCCACATGCTCCCTCTTGTACTTCATGCCTACTACAATTGTCTTCTAATTGTAGTCTTTGAAGGTGCTACAACATACATTTTAAACATTTATTTTATTTATTCTACATGTATGTGTATACATGTGAAGATCAGAGGACATCTTGAGGGAATCTATTCTTTCTTTTTTTTAATAATTTATTTATTTTTTCACGTGAAGGTGTCAGATCCCTTGGAACTGGCAGTATGGACAGTTGTAAGCTGCCATGTGGGTGCTGGGAATTGAACCCGGGTCCTTTGGAGGAGCAGACAGTGCTCTTAACCACTGAGCCATCTCTCCAGCCCCTATTCTTTCTTTCTATTACTTGTGTTCGTAGGATCATAGGGCATCTAATTAGGATCACCAAGCTTGGTGGAAAGTGCCTTTAGTACTTAAGGCATGTCTCTAGCCCTGACAGAAGCATAGATAAAAATAGGTGATTGATTGAAGGTGAAATTCCATCTACATCACTATGAGAAAGTTAGCATCCATTCTGGTGCTACAGCTTCTTTGGGGTTACCCACATTCCTGTAACTCCTCACCCATCCACTCTCAG
Organism: Pachyuromys duprasi; assembly: GCA_028658305.1. Lineage (NCBI taxonomy): Eukaryota > Metazoa > Chordata > Mammalia > Rodentia > Muridae > Pachyuromys > Pachyuromys duprasi. The sequence continues at coordinate 34,296,647 of CM053758.1, read as the reverse complement.
TAAGCCCAGTAAACTCATTGTTTATCAAAGTGAACATTGCTGGAACCATACTTAACTTTTTCATCTGTGCTTTATCAAAAAGGAGTACACATTAGTTTACATCTCCCTGGGGAAAGAGACCTTAGAACACAAGTGCACAATCATGGGCTTTATTATGATGATGAGTTATATTAACAGAGCAATGCAGAAAGCAAAATGATGGCAGTGCATTATCATATATTGTAATTAAAATTACTACCTGTTTATTCTCTGCCTGATCTTTACCTGACACAAGGCTCAGGGATATGATAATGAGTTAGATGTGGTCTTTTCGTGGGAAGAACTCACTGACCTTTGCAGGAAGACAAATGAGTGCAGTGTTAGTCACATCTCAGAATGAGAGATCTGTTGATGAGGGCTCAGACAGCACTAGTAGAGGCTGCTGATTCTCCATGAAACACTGAATCTTCACATTACACAGTGAGTACAAGCTGGATCCTGTATGGTATAATCAAACTTACCAGTATGGAAATGGAAAACTGCCAAAGTACAATTTCTGGAAGCTTCTATTTATCTTCTTCATTTCAATTGTAGCAAATCTGGAATACAGAAAGGTTATAGGAGATAGCTAATGGCATGCAGAGATTTTAAAAGTAATATGAATTTGTTTGACAGACTTGGCTGTGTGTTGTTTAGTTGTACTTTGTTAAATGCATGGAGACACTGCTAAGTTCAAGCAAATATGGCCACTGAATTAGTCTGGTATGACAGATATACAGTAAAGGCTCTTAGAAAATGTTACTAGTTAGACAGAATCAACTAAAGACCCAAATTTCTTTCTCTGAGGGTTGTCCTCTATGCCTAACATGCTCATGAAAATCTACGACCAAGGGAATGAAACCAGTCTGGCAAGGATAGAAAATAAAAACACAGCTGTTCATGTGTCATGACTGATGGCTATTAACTGAAGCAACCTTGGAGTGGCTCTTTCTAGGGACTTCCCAAATGACTGACTTGTCTTCTCTGTGGTTTAAACCAGATGAAACCAGATGCAGTTTTGCCCCAGATAACTCATTCCAAGACACTCAACTCTGCAAGCCATATAGTGTTTCTGTAGCTATTCCATTCTAGGATGCCATATTGTTGTAATCATATTTTCTTTTCAGATTAGCAACATCTGATATTAAGAATTTATTTGTTGTTTTTGCCCAGCTAAAATAGTTTTTAATTTTATTAGTAACATCAGTTACCCCTCATTTTTATTTTGTTGTTGTGTGATGGTTTGTTGGTTAACTGGTTGGTTTTTTGGGACAGGGTTTCTCTGTCACTTTGGCTGTCCTGGAGCTCACACTGTAGACCAGGCTGGCCTGGAACTTAGAGATTCAACCTGCCTTTGCCTTGCAAATGCAAGGTGTGCACCACCACCATTCTCCGGCATTTGTTTGTTTGTTTGTTTTGGTCAATTCCTTTGATTTCTCTTTTCCAGTTCAATGGATTTACTGTTCCAAGTTCTCCATTGCTTTAGATTTAAGCTGCTGTGGTTCCCTATAGTGGAAACTTAGGTGCTTGATTAGAGAATATATTTAATACATTTAAAAATATTTTAATGAATATAAAAATATATTCATTAATCTTCATATACTTCTCAAGGCTTCCCACTGCTGTTTTGAGGCTTTCTATTTTATTATACTGACTACATGCATTTGCATATATCCTATCATTTGCACGTAATTCAAAAAATTGGTATTTCTCCATTGCTCCATGTGCTTTTAGATGTTTAAAATTTAATATTTAAGTGTTGTGGGGTCACCCAGTTGTTTTTATTATTGATGTGTAGTTTTCCACTATCCATGTTCTAGAAACAGATGATGTATGCTTTTCCCTGGTTTAAATTTCTTAAGACATAGGTTATGACATTCAATAAGGTTGAGCTTGTGGAATAATTCATGATTTTCAGAAAAATGTGTACTCTCCTGCTATTTGATATATATTTGATATATAGTGTGCATTTGTAAAATTGTATCACAATAAATCGCTAGAGAATATTTCATAGCCCATAGCTGTTAATTATATCATAGTTAAATGATTATAAGTATACTATAATCTGTAGATATTTAAGACCCCATTGACTAGTGGTTTTGTTGGTTTAACTGGATCCTTCCTCTTATTTTAGTTATTTATTTTTGCTAATCATCTTTCTGGTACTGGTATTTATGCCTGAAACAACTATAACCAATTTGCTCAGCTTTTCTGAAATTCTGCTAATTTGAGTTTATGCGCTCTGACACTTTCTTGTTAGACAAATTAAGAATTGCAACATTGAACTGTTTCCCATGAGAGTGCCCCTTTCATCATTTCATGATGGCCCTCTTCATTCCTGACAGTTGTGTTTTGTTTTGTTTTGGTTTTGATGTCTATTCTTTCTGAGACTGATATAGATTTTAATGCTGTCTTTTAATTGGGAAGTACAGAAGACTTTTTCCACTGGTATTTTTATAATATCTCAGTAACTGTATTTAAATTATCTTTCCTCTAAACAGACAGTTAAATCTTGTTTCATGATCAATTCTGGTAACTCTTTTAACTAGCATGTTTAGACCCCGTATATTCAAAATAGTCATTAAAATAATTTGACTCATATCTATCTTGCTTCTTCCTGATTTTGTTGCCCCACATTTTATTCCATTTTTTGTCTTTTTCTACAGATTATGGTGCTGCTCATTCCACAGGGTCCTATTATACCTGTATTCTTTTCTTAACATATCAGTTACACTATTCTTACCACAATAACTAGCAACTCATTTTCTTCCCTCCTGCCTACACCTTGTAATATTGCTGTCATTCATTTCACTTAGAAATCAGGATCTGTGCACACTCTCAAAACACAGATATGGCACTGATAGACACATACAAACCATACTCATACATAGTTATGTATACATACTACATACCATAAACAGAGGATATGCTACACATGTGCAGTAATACTATATGCATACCTATAGTATACATTACATACATATGCACATACCATATACCTACACTTGTGTACAAACATACAAACGTAATACATTAATATACCCACATACTTCACATCACATTCATACACATATAACACATATATACACAAATACACACCACACATATGAATCAATGGATCTAAGGGAAAACAGAAAATTTCAGGTAGAAACACATGAGCATTTCTACCCCTTAGAAAGGTAGTACTATGAGGGAAGCATCTGGAAAATGACGAAAATAGGAGAGCAGAGCACTTAAGAATGGGTCAGTGTTATGAGGTAAACCTAATGAGGCTTGATGGCCCTTTTTTGCGTGTTAGGAAGCAATGAGAATGATGGCTTCTACTAAAGGACAGGCATTGTCCTTTGATTGGGGAGCTCCCAACCTCTGCAACTATAAAATGCATATTTCTGTTGATTGTGGTAGTTTGTTTGGAGTGTCCTGAATGGACCAGAAAAGGACACACATAGTTTGCCTTGTGTTTTTTCATTTGGTTTTTGTTTTTATTTAATTTAGGGCAGTGGTTCTCAAGTTGGGGGTTGAATGAACCTTTCAAAGGAGCTGCATATCAGATATCCTGCATGTCAGATATTTATGTTATAATTCAACGACAGTTGCGAACAGTTACGAAGTATCAACAAAAATTATGGTTGGCTGGCACCACAATATGAACAACGGTATTAAAGGGCAGCAGTACTCTGAAGGCTGAGAATTGTGTTGATAGCATCCTCAGGAATCACGTTTCAGCAGTGCTGTTGTTCTTTTCTCTCTTTATTCTACCTCTGAGTTGCTAATTATGCGTGTTGTTCTTTAGGTAGGGGTTGTACAGCCCTTTGATATTATATTCTGCTTTTAGCTCTTTTCCCCTCTTTACTATTAAGTTGTCATAATTTCTCTTGATCACACATTTTCCACTATTTATGGTCAATAGATGTTCTCATCGGAAGTACTCGGCATTCCAGTGGAGTGTTTTAGCCTCTGATATTTGTCTCTGTTTGATAACACTGACACTTGTTCTCTCATGGAGTTGACTTTAGTCTATTAGACCTATCAGCCTGCTAATTATAATTGTATAAAATTAATACCTTAATGTTTCCAAAATCTCTATTATGTCTGGTTCTAATGTTAATTTGCTCAAATTATGCACTTATATCTTGGTGTGTCTCATAATCTTATTGACTGTGAGACACAATTTGTAGACAAAGGCCTACTGCATAGAGCCCTCAGTGAATGAGGGGAAAGGTGGGGAAGCTCTCCAGTTCTCTATTAAGGCTTAGTACTTAGCCTGTACCCTGGACTTCAGGACTGTATCTTAACCATGCTCCATTAGTAACAAGATGGTCAGAGCAGCCTGGAAATAAGTGTATACCATTTTACACTTGGCTTTCCGGGGCTCATAGACATGGAGTTGAATGTAGTCCATCTTGTATGTGGCAGACTGGGGCTCATAGATGTGGGTTTTTCCTTTCCATATACTTGGCGTGATTCTTACAGTGTCAAAGAAGGTTGGGATCTGATTAAAGATTTCCTCTAGGGCACATCCAGTGAAGGAGTAGACTCTGACCACTCCAAGAGCAGAACCCAGAGTACATTTTAAAATGACACTTAGTTTAGGTATCTGGGAGTTTCTGGTCACATGTTACATAACACTGTGTCCATTCACATCCTTCTGAAGCCTGTATGTCTGTTTTCCTGAGGTATATTTGGGTTTTTGTTTGTTTGTTTGCTCTTTTAATTCTCTTTTGGGGAAGGGATGGGATGGTTAAGAGTATGTATTACCTGATGTTTTTCTTACCATGTGGTTCCCTTCCAACAGGGAGACCCAGTTATGGAGGAAGAAAAGTGTGTGAGTAGAGGGACATGGAGGGGACAGGAGCCCAACATGAAGACCAACAAAACTGAAAGATCTTAGCCCAGGGCGTCCTGTAGAGGCTGATGCACCAAAGGAGGACCATGCATGGAGAGGATCTAGACCCTCTGTTCAGATATAGCCCATGGGCAGCTCAGTCTCCATGTGGATCTCTAAATGAGGGGAACAGGGGCTGTCTCTAGCATGTACTCAGTTGACTGATCTTTGATCACTTGCTCCTGATGATCCAGCCTTGCCAGGCCATGGAGGAAGTGGGTCCAGGCAGTCCTGATGAGACTGAACAAGCTGAGGGCAGATGGCAGTAGCGGAGAACTCCCCCTTTCAGTGGACTAGAGGAGGGGGATGGAGAGAAGAGGGATAGAGGGTGGGACTGAGGGGAGTTAAAGGAGGGGGCTTCAAATCAGAATACATAATAAATTATGAAGAAAAATAAAATGAAAATAGAGTATATATTACTTTACTACTTTGTTAATTTAATTCCATTAAATAATGTCATATGTGAGTACTCTATTTACATGATCTTCGCTCCTTTCTCTCCCTCCCAACTCTCATGCTTTACCCCTTTTTAACTGAGAGTTTTATACATGCATGTAATTAGGTTTCTCTACCATATCTTCTTTTCTAATTTCTCCCATATTGTCCTGCCCTATTTTCCCCAAGTCTAATGATTATCCCATTAGTGTGTGGGAAAATTGTTAAGTTAATGGTCACAGGAAAAATGCTAAGGTAAATGTTAGTCGGAAGTAAGAGTAAGAGACCCCAAGTCACCCTTCTGGGGTGACTCACATGGGCTCTACTCAGAGAAATATTGGTCTTTAAAGAGCTTGGAAGATATGATGGGCATTACAGCCCATGTGTACATCTCATAGGCATGTAACAGTCATATTAACAAGTCTAGAGGACATAGATCCAGACAGTAGATGCACATGTCTCCTTGGGGATGATCTGAGTATATTCTTTGTTTGAGACTATATTAATTGTCAAAATTGCCCAACATTGTAGTAACAGGCAAAAGGTTTCATTGAAACATATATATATATATATGTATATATATGTATATGTATATGTATATATATATATGTGTGTGTGTGTGTGTGTGTGTAAAAGTTTTATGATGGAAACTTACATTGTCAGGTTACTGGTTCCTCAAATATTTTACACAATATGATTATATAGTATTCAATAGCTATAGTCATGTAATATAAATTCTAGCTGTGACTTAATTATATAGGGTGTCCTTGGGAAGATCACTTAACCACCCTATGTCTCAGTTTCCATTGTGTAGTTTAGGGGTAGTAATGTATACACTACAGTGAGTTGCACAACAGCATGACACACACCACACACTGGAACCTGGTGCCTCTTCAGTGACTATTGTCAAAGTTGAGTTTAATGTAAAATCAACTCAACTTTTGTCAGCATTCACCCTTTGTCAATCTAGATCCCCTCTTTTCTTCCAGAGCAGCACTGACAGATAACATCAGGACAAGGAGATGCTTTAAGCTTCAGTTACTGGGATTCCTGCAGAAATGTCTTTATTATCCACATCCCCAAAGCCCAGAATCCCTGTACATTTTCTACATGCCCAGTTGTTGATCAACACAAAATTCTCTCTCTCTCTCTCTCTCTCTCTCTCTCTCTCTCTCTCTCTCTCTGTGTGTGTGTGTGTGTGTGTGTGTGTGTGTAAGCTTTTTGTTTTATATTGATTTGATCTTACTGGTTTTCTTTGCACTCTCCTTTTTTTTCCTTTGCTGCAATGAAGCATATTTTTTTTTACAACCTAGTAAGATATGAGATAGAAGATGGACTGGCAGCTGCAGTCTCTTCATATGTGTAGAGTCTGACCTGAGCCAGCAAGAAAGACCAACCAAAAGTGAGGGAGTAATTTTGCACCGACATCATTTTATTTTTATCCTATTTTCTTGTCCTGACTCAGACACTGCCAGAGTTTGAGCCATTATCTATCCAAATCACTTTATATTCATGGGCAAAGAATGAAAGTAAAATTTCTCCAACTCCAAAATTAAAATTTGGGCACAGAACATAGTGCTTTCCACAAAAATGATTATTCAGAAATGTGAGGTAAAGGAACAATTGTACTTTTGAGAACAAGTGGAGTCCATTGCTGTTTTGAATTATCAAAAGACCACATATTTTTCAAATTTGTTTAGGTTTTTAAAGATTAACTTCTTTTTATATTTTTGTGTCTGTGTTTTGCCTGTATGGATGTCTGTGCACCAGATGCCTGTAGTGCCTATGAAGGCACAAAGATGGCATCAGATAACTTGGGACTGAGGTTACAGATGTATATGAGCTGTCCTGTGGGTACTGAAAAATGAACTCAGATTCTCCATAAGGTCACCATGTGCTCTGAACCACTGAGTTCTCTCTGTAGTCCTTTAAAGATTTCTGCCACTCTCTTACTTATAGTTGTTAAATGTATTTTTAAGTTATTTTATTCTATTATTTTATGTGTGTGTGCCACCATGAATGTGCCTAGAGACCACAGAAGTCAGAAGAAGCCATCAGATCCTCTGGAACTGGGGTTACATTGGTTTGAGACTCCATGGTTGCTAGGAACCACGCCTATGTCTTCTGCAAGAGCAGTGTACATTCTTAACTTTGAGTTCTCTCTCCAGCCCCTAGATGTATTTTTAATCAAAATTATCATAGTGATGGCAAAGATCTGGTGTTTTAAGCTAACTAAAATTTTATGTAGGTCCAATTATGCAAAACACATTTTGAAACTCTTAAATATTTCATAACAGATACAACATGACTGTACTTTCACATTTTACATCATTACACATTTCTGAAATATATGCATTATTTTGGGAGTTTGTCTTACAATGGTATTTATGAAATAACAAAGGCATAGGTCCATATCCAGAAGTAATTTTTGTTAAAGTTTAAGTGTATAAATGATAATTCCATATTTTACATAAGATTAATCTCTGATACAGAGCATTACAGTTAACAAAGGGAATGTCCTAAATAGCGGGATACAACTGTTTTTATAAAATGGACAAGAACAGGCTGGATATGATGTGCTGAGTTTTAACCCCAGAATTTGTTATGCAGAGGCAGGGTGGATCTCTGGGAGTTTGACTCCACCTTGGTCTACAGGAAGCATTTCAGGCCAACCAGGGTTACATAGTGAGTTCCTGTTTCAAAAGTGAAACAAAGAAAAAGTAAATGAGCAATTTAAGGATTGTTAAAATAAAGATGTTCAGAGTACATTAACTATCTCATTATTATTCGTAGTTGTTTAGGAGTGTAGTTAATATTTCCTCTACGTAGTAATGAAGAAAGGAAGCTTAGTCTACATAATCAGGAAAGGACAGAACTAAGACTATGTACATTCTGACACAGTCCAGACACCTTCACTCGGTCGATTCCCTGTAAGAAGAGGGACATTGCAGGCAGGTTTCACATTTCAATACATAGATGCACAGAACTATAATTGTGCAGAAATAAAAGTATGTCCCAGCAAAGTTTGTATTTGCAATAGTAGCAAGGTACAGTGTTCAGATGTCACACCTAAGAAGTTTACGTGAGTATAATCATGAAATAAGGAATATTGAGAAATGGAATGATCTGATGAGATGCTCCCAAGAGCCTCTGGGAGAGCATGGCATCTGCTCATGGTAAAGCAGGGTGTGAGGAGAGAGACAAGAAGTGAGTGGAAACTTGGTAAGAGAGAAGACTGGGTAAGGTGTGAGGGCGCAGTGTGTGAAGGACCCAGTGTGGCTCCCAGGTGCATAAACCAGGCAGCCAGCCATTGCGAGTATCCCAGCCAGAGCACAGGAGAAAGCGGCCTTCCAGTCAGTGTTTCCAGGGCTCTAAGGGTTTTATATCTGTGCTTCACCCACAGCAAATGGGCCAGAAATGATTTTGTTCTCAGAGACTTTATGAGAGAAGAATGCAGATTTGAGAAACCACAAACTATTCAGATCCACTTTCTAAATAAGATCAAACACTAAGTGGCTTCATGTCAGGGTATAAAGTGAATATCATATTCATACACACAGTGGGAAGTATTGAGAACCCAAGATTCTGGTAAACAGTAAGCTTACAGAAAAAACAGGAAATTGAGGGGGAAAGCATGTTGAATAGTTCATTTTTTTTGTAAGCCTCCCTTCTGATTTGTGATTTTCTGTCAACATGACTCTCAGCATTATATTCTTACAAAAGACACAATGATATCCAGAACTTGTGCTGTATCAAAGTGTGTCATGTCACATGTTACCCAGTACTCTGTATGGTTCCAAATATCACTGCGAAGATTAAACAGATTTCTCCCTTCTGATGAACACATATCTCCTCCCAGTTCTCATCCTTGTTTTTCAGGCCCATGAATGCTGTATGATGTCATTATCAGACAGGTGGGTTTCTCAAAACTAAACACTGAGTGATTGGTGTCACTTCTGTTCTGTTCCTCCCATTGATTCCTCAGAGGTAATCTGAAGCTCTGTTCTTCATTGCTCAGGTCACTCTTGGTTTGTTCCTCTGCCTCTCCTTTACTCACACACAAAATTGCCTTTGGTTGAAGTCTACCACCTGTCCTTAAAATCTGTTTGTATCTCAACATCCCTTGTCACCTCCATTGGTTCCCCATTCATTTCTTCCTTGATGAAACTGTCATAGCTTTCTACCTTGCATCTTATCTGAATGTACATCCATGGAGTTTTGCCTGTACTTTCAGGAATCATTTTTCTGAAAAGTGACCGCTCACCACCCCTTTAAAGAAACACTCCAGTGCTTTTCATTCCTTTCCTACAGATGTCAGTATCATTATTAGAATGTCCAAGCTGTGGATCCCATTAAGCATGTGAAATTTCTTTTGTGTTCTTTGAGTCAGTCCCTTCTCTTTTTCTGGCTTGACTCCTTCATACAGGACTGAGATTCCTGCTTCAGAAACGTTCCTGCAGCTTTTAATCTGTCCAAAATAACACTTCATTGCTGCTTGTGTGATGGTTTCCTCATGTCCAGTGAACACATCACGCCTTTAATTGAGGCATTGCAACTATCTGCTTCAAATTAAAATCTTTGCCTTTTCTTCTGTTTCTACTTGAGATGTTTCAATAGCCATGCAGCATTAAATGATGTGGACATGCTCAGAGATCTGCATTATAAGCAATTTCATTTTTACAGGGACACTATACAGTGCATGTATTTAATCCAAGATGACTGCAGTACCACTGGGCTATATGACCTGTGATTCCAGCATCATAGACGTGCTTGATCATTAAGGTAAATGACTACATTTTATTTGTTCTTCTTATTTAGTTTATGGCACACTACTTAAGCACCATGGAAACAGGTTCAACATCCCTTGATGATAAACAGAGATATTCGATATAGAAACTACTTAAAAACAAGTTTTATATACAAATGGAAGGCTACCCCTCTTAAACTTCAAAAACTGACATATTACTTTGAGATATAAATGATTCTTAATCTTAAGAAAGTTTGTCACAGAATGATTTCTCTGATAATATTGGACTCAGAAAAATCTGTAAATTTGAAAAATATTGAATAGTCAATAATGGTTTTCATGACACTTCAAGTAATATAAGGGACATTTTCATTTGTTGCTGACTGTTCTTTATTTTTATGATATTTTATAAATATAATAAATCAAAATCTTTCAATCTGAAAATAAATGACTAACAGTTTGTTAGTCTTTGCAAAAAGACCCTCAACTGGACAGACACAGGTCTGACCTGCTGGATGTTTCTGCATGTGAGCATGTTCAGTGTTGTACTTGGCTTAGGGGGGAAGGGTCTGGGCTCTGGTACACCATAGAAACCTTGTGATAAGTAGGTCCTGGAAGACATTTTAAAGTTTTTATTATCATTATCATTTATTACAATGTATTCAATCTGTATCCCACCTGTGGCCCCCTCCCTCATTTTCTCTCAATCCCTTCACCCTTCCCTCTTCTCCCCCTATACCCCTCCCCTAATCCACTGATAGGGCAGGTCTTCATCCCCTTTTGATAGACCCTAGCCTATCAGGTCTCACCAGGACTGGTTTCATCTTCTTCCTCTGTGGCCTGGCAAGGCTGCACCACACCCCCCCCCCCGTTCAGAGAGCCTCTCACTGAGTTCATCCCAGAGAAAGCCCCTGTTCCCCTTATTAGGGAACCCACTTGGAGACTGAGTCTATGGGTTACCTCTGAGCCAGGGTTTTAGGTTTTCTCCATACATTGCCCTTAGTTGGGGTATCAGTCTCTGCAGGGCCCTTAGGGCTCAGCTATCTTTTCTTTTTTTTTTTTTTTTTTTTTGGCTCTGTTGGTCTTTCATAAGATTACCTGCACTCTGCCCAAAGTTTGGCTAAGAGTTTCAGCCTCTGCTTTCAAAAGCCATCTGTGATAGGTTCTTGTCCTATTCCCTATCTTCTCCTGCTTCCAATGTCTATTGCATTTGTCCTTCTGAACGAGGATTGAACATCTTCCCTAAGATCTTCTTTGTTGTTTAACTTCTTTAGTATAGATTTTATTATGTTTATCCTATATTATATGCCTAATATTGACTTATGAGTGGCTATATATCATGTGTTTCTTTCTGCCTGGAAGATCTTTGTGTAGAACACTGTATAGATTACAAAAGAAAAAGTCCTGGTCATCTACTGACTGTTTAAAAACATTGGTCAATTTTTCACTTTACCATCAGTCAATGGAATCTTTTTAAAGATAATATTTCCTGAACAAAGGAAATTATTGAACAAATATCTCCATTTGTTGCTGTTCATAAAATTTTAAAACAGAAAGCAGAGGGGGAAATGTTACACTACTGCTTTGTTCTTATATATAAATAATAACTGGTATTTAAACGTTTTATTTTAGTTGTATGTATATGCATATGTTTTTTATGTGTGTTTGTGTGCATGGATATTGTGCCCATGAAGGCTAGAAGGGGGGTGTCAGATTCCCCTGGAGCTGGACTTGTCAGTATGTTAGAAACTGAACTCAGGTCCTTTAAGATCTATAAGCCTTCTTAACTTCGGAGGTTACATATACAACCACGCTGTAGTTTACCATAAAGATGTCTTATGTGTATGTGGTTCATAGGCTATGTTCAATCATATGTAAAGTTCTCTGAAGGCATTTGCATTCCCATTCCTTCTCAGGAAACGGAATGCAACCTCATTATCTTCCTACATATGAATCCCACAGAAGGCTCTGCCTACCTGCCTTCTCTTATCAAATACAACATCTGAGAATTAATACCCTCAAAGCTCAAAGTTTAACAAAAAGCAGCTCAGAAACACCTGATGTCCTTCACAATTTGTTAGCTGTGCATCACTAACTTCTCAAGTTCCCTGTGGGGAATCATCCTATCACTCACAGTAGTAAGTGGGCTGGACTGGTGATCTTCTCTCCCAGTCTCAACCATTTCTTAAGGGAGCTACTTGCTTCTGAATCCTTGTTTCAGACATACCTCCAGAAAACACTAGCTCAGGCATCTACTGTGGAAATTTCTGTGGTTCTAGTGCTGCTTTTCAATGACCCAGATATCTTTCTGATTAGTAACTTATGGCAACTCCAGTTTCCTCTACCTCAAGCTGTTGCCACTGTGTTTCTGATCCCTTTATCTACAGTAATGTAATCAAGCTTGTTGATTTTTCCTCCTAGGTTTGCATTTCTGGATCCCTTGAATTGTGTCATAGGAAAAATTGCACTCGATGGAGTTATACAGAAATTGGTCCCTTTATTTTGGCCATTTGCAATGGGAAAATCTCTGAGCTCACCTCTATGAAGTGCAGGGCAAGCTTCAGAAAAGCACTGGGTGCCAGTGGGACCCCAACAACTCTGGGGAAATGTTTGTATGTATTTACTTTTTTCCTTGATATTTTTGGCTTATCTTTGCTTATTTTGCCTATAAATTTAGCTCCCCTTCTACCTAAAAGACTAACAATTAGTTGTTTATATTTTAAGGATATACTTCACAGATAACACTAATAGAATCTACTTGGATTTAAAAATAAAAGATGAGTAGAAAAATTCAAAGAATGAGAGAAAGAACTCTTCTTGTTAACCTTTTACAATGAAAGATTGTCTAGAGGTATCTCCATCTCCGATCTAAAGCTATACTATAGAGCAACAGTAATCAAAACTGCATGGTACTGGCAGAGAAACAGAATGGTGAATCAATGGAATCAAATAGAAGACACAGAAATAAACCCACACACCTATGGACAACTGATTTTAACAGATGCCAAAACCATACAATGAAAAAAAGACAGCATATTCAACAATTGGTCCTGGTCTAACTGGATATCTACATGTAGAAAAAGCACATAAATCCATATTTATCATCCTGCACAAAACTAAAGTCCAAGTGGATCAAAGAACTCAACATAAAACCAGACATATTAAAGCTGTTAGAAGAAAAAGTAGGGAAGAACCTTGAACTCATGGGCATAGGAGACAACTTCCTGAACAAATTACCAACAGCACAGGCTCTAAGGTCAACATTCAATAAATGTAACCTCATGAAAATGAAAAGTTTCTGTAAAGAAAAGGACACTGTCATCAGAACAAAATGACAGTCTACAGACTGGGAAAGGATCTTCACCAACGCTATATCTGACAAAGGGCTTATATCCAGAATATATAAAGAACTAAAACAGTTAAAAAGCAATAAATCAAGCAATCCAATTAAAAAATGGGGTACGGAGATAAACAGAGAGTTCTCTGTAGAGGAATATAGGATGGCAGAGAAACACTTAAAGAAATGTTCAATGTTGTTAGCCATCAGAGAGATGCAAATCAAAACAACCCTGAGATTTCACCTGACACCCATCAGAATAGCTAAGATAAAAAACTCAAGTGACAACACATGCTGGAGAGGTTATGGAAAAAAGGGAACCCTTCTCCATTGCTGGTGGAAATGTAAACTTGTACAACCACTTTAGAAATCAATCTGGTGCTGTCTCAGACAACTAGGAATAGCGCTTCCTCAAGAGTCAGCTATACTACTCTTAGGCATATATCCAAAAGATGCTCAAACAGACAACAAGGACATTTGCTCAACCATGTTTGCAGCATCTTTATTCATAATAGCCAGAACCTGGAAACAGCCCAGATGTCCATCAACGGAGGAATGGACACAGAAATTGTGCTACTTTTACACAATAGAATACAACTGAGCAATTAAAAACAAGGAAACCATAACATTTGTAGGCAAATGGTGGGATCTAGAAAAGATCAGAGTGAAGTATCCCAGAATGAGAAAGACATACACAGTATACACTCACTTATAAGTGGGCACTAGACCTATAAGATAGGATAAACATACTGAGATCTGTACACCTGAAGAAGAAAAACAAGAAAGAGGACCCTGGGTAAGACGATCAACCCTCACTTGGAAAGACAAATGGGATGGATATTGGATGTAAGAAAAAACAAGTAACAGGACAGGAGCCTACCACTGAGAGCCTCTGAAAGTCTCTACCTAGCAGTGTATCAAAGCAGATGCTGAGACTCATAGCCAAACCTCCAGCAGAGTACAGGAAATCATATGAAAGAAGGGGAAGTTAGTATGACCTGGAGAGAACAGAAGCTCCACGAGGACCAAATATATCTGGTCACAGGGGTCCATTGTGAAACTGTATCTTTAACCATGGACCATGTATGAATATAACCTAGAACCTCTGCTTGGATGCAGCCCATGGTAGTGCAGTATCCAAGTGGGTACCCTAGTAAGGGGAACAGGGACTATTTCTGACATGAACTCAATGACTGACTCTTCGACCCTCCCTGCCCCTGAGGGAGGAGCAGCTCTGCTAGACCACAGAGGAAGACTTTGTAGCCAGTCCTGCAGATACCTGATAAGCTAGGGTCAGATTAAATGGGAGGAGGACTTGGAAAAGGGTAGGGAGAAGATGAGGGAAGGAGGTTGGGAATGGGAGGGAATGAGGGAGAGGGATACAGCTGGGATACAAAGTTAATAAACTGTAACTAATATTAAAAAATAAAAATGGGGTACAAAGCTAAATTGTCTTTAAGGGAAATATGCTATATCTTAGTTGATGTGATTAGAAAATTAAAGAGAACATTATGGCCACTTCTGAAAGCAGAAAGAAGCACATGGTATATACTCACTTATATAGACCTATAAGATAGGATAAACATACTGAAATCTATACACCTAAAGAAGATAAACAAGAAAGAGAACCAGGGGTAAAATGATCAATCCTCACTTAGAAGACAAATGGGATAGACAACGAATGTAAGAGAAAACAAGCAACAGGACAGGAGCCTAACACAGAGGGCCTCTGAAAGACTCTACCTAGCAATGTATCAAAGCAGATATTAAGACTCACAACCAAACCTTTGGCAGAGTGCAAGGAATCATATGAAAGAAAGGGGAGTTAGTAAGTCTTGGAGATGACAAGAGCTCCACAAAGACCAAATATATCAGGGCACATGGGTCTTTTATGAGACCTTTCTCCAACCAAGGAACATGTATGGATATCACCTAGAACCCCTGCTTGGATATAGCCCATGGGGGCTCAGTATCCAACTGGGTACCCTAGTAAGGGGAACAGGGACTATTTCTGACATGAAATCAATGGCTGGCTCTTCGACCTTCCCCCTCCCCCCGAGGGAGGAGCAGACTTGATAGACCACTGAAGAGGACATTACAGCCAGCCCTGAAGAGACCTGAAAAGTTAGGGTCAGATGGAAGGGGACCTCCTCCCCTATCAGTGGACTTGGAAAGGGGCAGGAAGGAGATGAGGGAGGGATGGGGAGAATGGGAGGGAATGAGGGAGGGAGCTATGGCTGGGATACAAAGTACATAACCTGTGATTAATATAAAATTAAATTAAAATGTGT
This sequence comes from Pachyuromys duprasi, assembly GCA_028658305.1. Classification (NCBI taxonomy): domain Eukaryota; kingdom Metazoa; phylum Chordata; class Mammalia; order Rodentia; family Muridae; genus Pachyuromys; species Pachyuromys duprasi. The sequence goes on along the minus strand of CM053758.1, from coordinate 34,280,934 downwards.
TATATTTAAAAATAAATAAATAAATAAACTTTGAATGAAGTGTTTCCTATTTTTTCTTGTGTTGTGATAGAAAAACAGTGTCAGAATTGCGAGAGTTGCCCTCTGTCTTTTGACCTTTTGACTTTTGACATCTATAAGCAAAATTTTCAACAGGATTGTTTTCCCAAACACTCTTCCTGACTTGGAAATACTCCTAGTATTTTTTCACTGTCCTGTGAAAAATTCATTACTACTGGATTACAGACGAATCATCTGACAGCATGTAATCTTAAATTCTTCCTTTGAGGCCTATCTCCAAATAGAGTCATGAGTCCTTTTAGGATTTCAACTCTTGAGGTTAGTGGAAAGATAATTCAGTACATACTTCTGATTCCAATAAGAAACTAACAACATAAATATTACTAACAACCATGTAGAAGTTGAAGCTTTTCATAGAAATGAGTGAAGTCATAGAACATGTGTTCTTTGGGGGCATACAGTGTCATTCACTTGTTTGTCATCCTTTATTAACATATCACAGTTAGAAAATATGCCTGGCCAGTGCCTTCATAGGGTAAGTTTTACTCTAACTCTGCAAGCCGGTATCTTCTTTTGTGACATAAACTTCTAGGGAGAAACAGTTTCATAAAAGAAACTGTAGCATAGAAGTTAAGATCCGACAAAAGAAAATAAAACCCATCTAGCTGAATAATGTTAGAATCTAGTCTGAAAATGCAATGTAGGCAGATCCACTCAGCCTGATGACATTGTAACAATACTTTGAAATGCACACAGAGCGGGTAATTGCCTTTAGAAAAACTATTGAAGATAAGACTGTAATCATAGAACAAATTCAACTAAACATGCTACCTATTTAGGAATGGCTGGGAGATGAAACATAATTGAAAATAAAAACTATCTAGTGGGAAAATAGCCTATTCCCTGATGTCCTTTCAGTCCCATCCTCCCTCCCTTCTCCCCCCATCCCTTTCCCATAGGCCACAGAAAGTAGGAGCCCTCCTTCCCTACCATCTTATGCTGGCCTCTTAAGTCTCATCACGACTGCAAGAATCGTCTTCCTCTGTGGCCTGGCAAGGCTGTCCCACCAAGGGGAAGCGATCAAAGAGCAGTTAAAAGAGTTCCTGTCAGAGACTGCCCTGCTCCCCTTACTACAGGACCCACATGGAGACTGAACTGCCTACAGGCTGAATTTGAGCAGGGTGTAGGTCCTCTGTATGCACGGTCCTTGGTTAGTGTACCATTCTCTGCAGGACCCCTTGGGCCCAGCTTTGGTGGCTCTGGTAGTTTCCTGTGGAGCTACTGTCCCCTCTGGGTCCTTCTGTCTTCCAGCTCTTCCATAAGACACCCTGCGCTGTGCTCAAAGTTTGCCTGTGAGTCTCAACATCTGCTTTTATCCTCTGCTGGATGAAGTTTTTCAGAGGACATCTATGGTAGACTCTGTCCTGTTCCCTCTCTTCAACTGCTTCCAGTGTCTATTTGCCCTTCTGAATGAGAATAAAGCATCCATACAACAAGGATATTTGCTCAATGGTGTTCCTAGCAGCTTTATTCATAATAGCCAGAATCTGGAAACAACTTAGATGACTCTCAATTGAGAGATGGATACAGAAATTGTGGTACATTTACACAATGGAATACTATGCAGCTATTAGAAACAAGGAAATCATGAAAATTGCAGGTAAATGGATAGAATTAGAAAAGATCATGCTGAGTGAGGTAAGTCATGTAAATTTTAAGTTGCTGTTGAATCCCCTGAGCTATACTCACAGGGATTGTAAGCTGTCTAACCAATGTTGGGAACCAAACTCCAGACCTCTTGACCAAGAAGAGCACCCTAACCACTTATTGCCAATCTTTAATGTTTTTAAGTATTATGTTCCGTCCCCCTCAATTATTTGCATTTTGTTTTTATTTGTATTTCTTTTTTACTTCCTTCTATTGAGGAAAATAATTTCTCTGATCAGTGAAATATCTAAAAAATAATATTCGTTTATATAACTATAGGTACCAATGTTTTCTTCAACTAATTGAGATTAGCAGGATAAAGCCAGTAGTCCTGTGCATGGTAACAACCGCGATGTAAAACTACAATTGCACAGTCTTGACATCTTAAAACACTTTTATAAATATTTCTTCATCTTGTTCTGGTGACAACTGTGTGAGGTGGAACCAACTGATTCAATTCCAGTAATCAGAAACAGAAACTGGAGAGCCTATGATCTGACAGATCTGACAGATCTTTCTTTCACCTGATGATTGTGGCTGGAAGACTGTGTAGTAGCTCCCATCTGGGCACCAGCTGCCTTTCTTTCAGCATGCTGACATGCTCACTTCCACTCGCCTTGAAATATAACTATGTGATGATTTGTATGCCTAACTTTAATCAGTAAAACATATAAGAGTACAGAATGTTAAAGTACATTGCAGTGATGTATTCTAAACTTCATGCCTCTTCCCCGTGGAGTTCCAATATTTGATACTACAGGCATTATACCCCATTAATATTTCATGCCATGGTTTCATAAACAGCTATGACACGGTGGCTATAACCCTTTCCTATTATCTATAAATGGTTAATGATCCATAGTCCAATTATGCTAATGTGATAGGCACCTGGAGACCATTTTTCCACGAGCCCTGGCCTTGACTTCAGCCTATGAAACAGACTATTCTGTCATTCCTCTAACATGCACTGTATTTGTCACCTGACTATAAGTTTTAATCTTTGAAACAGTTTAAATTCATTCTGTGTTCAATCTGGCAAAGAAAGTGGTAAGCAAAAAGAATCAAGTGTTCAAGGAATAAAATTTTTCTGTCACTGGTAAAATCTCATGTGAATACCAAATGCCAAATATGTGCCTTCAAAATAATTTGTGTTTACCTTTCAATATCTTGAAATAAATTCTTTATCTAGGACTCTAATGTTCTTCTCTGTATGATGTACTCTTTATTGTTTCCAGTTGTTTCAGGATAATTATAAAACATCACATCATCTATTATCAAAGATTGGTTTAGAAGTGAGAGAGAAGAAGAGGTAGACAAACACACACACACACACACACACACACACGGGGTGGGTCAAAGCAAGCATAACACTTGAAAAGTGAAAAAAGAAAATAAATGTGAACTGTTTTTTTTGTGGGCTGTCCTCATACGTTTGGTTTGTTTGTAGTAAGACTCTGACTCAAAAATAAAATAAAGTAAAATAAAATAAATGAAATGAAATGAAGCATACAATAAACACAACTTTTGAGATACAGTTCAGTGATACACAGCACTTGCTTATCCTGCCTGAGGCCCAGTTACAGCAGTCTGGGAAGTTTCAGTCCATGGTTGGTTAACCCTGTGGCTTTTTAAAGTAAGTTACACACTGTTTGAAGTATATTCAGAGAGAAATTGTTCACTTTATGCTCATGGTGTAAAAGAGGAGGAGGAAAAGGAAGAAAGAAGGTGAAAAGAAGAGAGAGGAGGAAGAACAGAAGAGAACAATGACTGGGTCCCACAACCCTCTCTGGGAGGAAGCTGATGACAACCTGCAGACTTCCCATATGAACCTTGCGAAAGTTCTATGCTTTCCCAAGGGTACCACCCTGTGACCAAACTTTTATCACACAGGCCTCTGAGCTATATTCTGGATCGGAGCTATAATGGGTACAGAGCTGTGAAATTAAAACATTTGACAGAAGTTGATTCTGGAAACCTCTGACATTCCTTGTGTTGGTAAAGCCACCTCTTAAAGCCTGCACATGCTGCCAACACCTTGTTAGAGGTAGCAGGTTCCTGTCATGTGTGCTGTCCCATCAGTGTGCATTGAATCTAGCTAGCACAAGAACTGTGCTGCAAGCAGTGACTATCCTGTTCCAGAGCTACGATTGCTTCCAATACTCAAAATTAATTTCATGGTCCACTTAGTGACCTTAACTATTTTCTTTTGCACTTTTTGAGATGATGATATATTGTCTTATAACCATATTCACTCCCTCTTGCTGTCAGACCTCAGCCTCGATTTTACACCCACCCAACTTTTATCTTTTCATTCTCTTTTTATATTTTGTTTGTTTTATTTTTTTTCTATGTCAGAAAGAATATAAGAACCAGAGCAGATAAATTACTGCAAAGAAACAACATTTTCATGACACAGTAGGGGGGGTAGTTAAGCAGATAAGCCCCCGTTTATTGTGACAGCATTCACAAGACCTGCCCAAGCTCAATCAAGCACAATTTCAGGGTGGTTAGGAGAGTGGATATCAAAGTTTGCCCTAGCTGAGGAGCTGTTGAAGATTGATAACTGTGTGGATGGAAAAATGGAGTTGTGCTTTAAGGATATAGCTTCTGGCATGTCAACAACACTCAAATGGAAGGCTATACACCCATGAATATACAGGTAGCACTTAGAGACGGTGTATTGCCAAGACTTTTTGCTACAGTTGTTGTTCATGCGAGTCACATATTGTATGTATTGGAGAAACACCCATACTGAAAAAGTCTATTCACTAACAATTATTTCCCTTTGATCTCATCAGCACTTTTCAGTATGTTATCGTTAATGAACAACTAACTGTAATTAAACATGTAATCAATATTTTGTTGTCAAGATTATGAGCATTTAGGTGTTTTTAAGTGTAGTACCGTACTTGTTAAAAAAGCCGAGTCAATATATTTTTTTCTTATTTTTTTTAAATTTATTTATCTATATCTCAATCACAGGTTAGGTACTTTGAATCCCAGCCGTAGCCCACTCCCTCACTCCCTCCCACCCTCCCACTCCCTCCCTCATCTCCCTCCTCCCCGCCCCCTCCAAGTTCACCAACAGGGGAGGACCTCCAACCCTCCAACCGCAGCTTATCCTGTCTCCTCAGGGCTGGCTGCAATGTCCTCTCCTGGGATCTAGCCAGTCTGTCACTCCTCAGCTTGTGTGGGGGAGGGTCAAAGAGTCAGCCATCAAGATCATGACTGAAACAGTCCCTGTTTCCCTCAGTAGGGTCTTCAGTCCTACACCGAGCTATCATGGGCCCCATCTGTGTGGGGGTTCCAGGCCACATCCACACATGGTCCTTGATTGTAGAAACCTTCTCATACAAGACCCCTGTGCCCTGCTCAGTTTGGTCTTTGTGGAGCTCTTGTTCTCCCCAAGTCTCAACAACCTCAACCAGATCTATCATTACTTCTTACCCTCTGTCAGAGGCTTGATCGCAAGTCTTAATGTCTGCTCTGATACATCGCAACATTGACCCCCCCCCAGAGGTCCTCTTTGGCATGCTCCTGTTCTGTTGCTTGTTTTCTCCTCCACTCAATGTCCATCCCATTTATTCATTCAAACAAGCATTGATCATACCAATCTGGGTCCTCCTTCTTGTATGTCCTCTCTAGGTGTGTAGATTTCAGCTTGAACTTCCTATCCTATAGGTTTATATAAGTGAGTATATACCATATGTTTCTTTCTGCTTTTGGGATACCTCACTCAGGATGATTGTTTCCAGGTCCCACCATTTGCCTGAGAATTTCATGATTTCCTCCTTTTTAATTGCTGAATAGTATTCCATTGTGTAAAAGTACCACAATTTCTGTATCCATTCCTCAACTGAGGGACATCTGGGTT